>JARDYJ010000001.1:121121842-121721842 GCA_029215755.1 Spea hammondii | reverse complement strand
GGGTACGCATTTAACAGACATTCTCTTTAAGGGTTTTGAACAGACACCATACAACATAATTCAGTGTTCACTAAGCTGTGCTGGTTTATTTTTGAGCAAATAATAAACAAATGTAAAAAAAAATCCTAGCTCTCTTGACCTCTACCTTTTTGGTATTTTGTCAGTCCTGACTACTTTTCAAGATGTCTACACTGTTTCCTTAATATAACAATCAAAATTAACCAAATCATATAATCCTTTTACTTTGCAAAGAAGCCTTTATTTTTTAAGCTACATTGAGTAATTCTAAATCAGCGAAGCTATTACCTCATAGTAATTCAGGATTGCAGCTACTATGAATATGTAAATGTTCTCCCAATGCTCCACCTTGGGGACTCAAATTACAATACAAGTAGTAACGTATTCTCACCCAAGCCAACTAGTTATAGGTCTAAGGTAGCAGGCCCAGAGGGCAGCATCCCCTCTGCTGCATAACATAAAGCCAATAGCGCTCTTCAGGAATCAGGCTTGCTCTATGGGATGGTTAAAAGGGAGATTACTGATGTCTCCACATAGCCTACTAAAGTGTCGGCACAGCCTCCAGAGTTCATTTCCAACCAGCTCAGCACAACCTTAATAGGCGGAGCACCTGGATATGATGTTACTGAATACAAATGCCATAAGTTCATTTAGTACACTTATCGTTATCTCCCTCAAGTACTATACTTTGGATTCTGCCAAAGGGGGTTTAACAAAGAGGGAAGTATACTTAAAAGGAGGAGAAGTGTTACAAGAACAAGAGGGTTAGAGGCTTGGATATAATGTAAGGGTGGTTTAGTTTATCAAAAAGGGTTAAGTGGAACAACTTTCCAGCAGAAGTGGTGGGGGTTAATACAGTGAGATAATTTACAGCATGGGATAAGCATAAGACTATTCTCAATATAAAAAAAGACCAAGGATGAACATTATTACAGCATGAGAGAATGAGTAGACTAGGTGGCGCAAATGTTACTGATATGATGTCAAAATCTAGCTTTCTAATTGCAGCTCGGCATTATCAGCTGCTCTCGTGGAGGGCTCAACTCTCTGTTTAAATATGAAAGGAAATACTTTCTTGAATGAATTCCTAAAGTTACTTCCCATAAAGGCATAGACTATTGGGTTAACAGAAGAGTTGGAATAGGACATGCAGTGAGCAAATATTTTAAGTTTATATGTCTCATAACTTTTCTCAAAACCTGAATCAAAAGCCTGGAACAAAATGAAGAGCTGCACTGGACCCCAGCATATAGTGAAAAGTAAAACAACCACGACAACCATCTTTGAGACCCTTGCTTGGACACTGTTGGATCTCTGTGCCAAGAGATGAACCTATATTAAAAAAACAAAAACACATGAACAAATTTTCAGTAATGATACAGTATATAGACATTTTACTGTAACAGGTATGAATGGGTTGGTTGTGTTATTATTTTATAAAAGTCAATCATACCTGATACACATACCCGGAGCCCCCTTGATTTGAAAAAGAAAGCAATATTTGTCCCAAAACTATCATTTGTGTGGGTACTTTAAATGAGAAATAGGGAAATTATAGTTGAAGAGAACAACACAAAAACTGCTATGGTCCTGTGGTAAATAATAGCCCTGGGCCTTAAGGGATTAAAGGGACAGTTTACCGTTCCCTGACAGTCCAACTTTAATATGCGTTCTTCAGTAACCAAAAAAGAAAAAATAAAGCGCTTAAATATAAAGCAGCTGCCCCTTTTCCACAGTCTGACAATTCTTTCCAGGCATCGCCGCTAGGAGTATTTTCAGCACAGGTGCACAGGCCTACAGCATTCTCAGAGCCCGCACTAGAGCTTACTGACCATAAGTATAACTGTATATCATGTGCATGGAGATGTGTTTGTCAGATCCCATCTCTTGTACAGAAAATACAGTCATGTGAAAAAGAAAGTACACCCTCTTTGAATTATATGGCTTTACATATCAGGACATAATAACAATCTTCTGTTCCTTAGCAGGTCTAAAAATTAGACCTCAAATGAACAACAACATGTGACATATTACACTGTGTCATGACTTATTCAATGAAAATAAAGCCAAAATGGAGAAGCCATGTGTGGAAAAAATAAGTACACCTTATGATGCAATAACTTGAAGAGCCACCTTTAGCAGCAATAACTTGAAGTAATTGTTTTGTATATGACTTTATCAGTCATAATCAGTTGTATTTATAGACATGTTAAGGAACAGATGATTGTTATTATGTGCTAGTATGTAAAAGCATAGAATTCAAAGAGGGTTTACTTTCTTTTTCACACAACTGTAGTTAGGGGTAGGCAAAGGGGCAAATGCATATGGCAGGTGTCAGGGTTCCACCCTGCCAGCCTGGACTATGTGATAATTATTCATTGTCATGTCTACCTGCTGCCACTAGCGGCCACCCTTCTCTCTCAGGAGCACCCCTTTCTAATTACTTGGGACAGCTGAGCCACATTACCTGAGTTTAGCCCTGCACTTTTATACCTGCTCTGCCCTTCAGTCCGGGCCTTTACATTTTGTGGCTTGGGTTTCCTGTTAGTCTGCTTGCAGCTAAAGCTCCGTGTACTTTGTTCTGATCTCTTATGTATGACCTTGGCTACATTCATGATCCAGCTTTGTGTACCAGACCTAGGTGTGTCCCAGACTCACCTACCTGAGGGCGTCCTAGCCATGTGCCCTTCCACTCTGGTTTCCCCTGTCCTCGCTACAGTTTCCCTATCCTCGCTACAGTTTCCCTGTCCTCACTACAGTTCCCCTTTATTCTTTGATTCCAGTCCTGCTTTTCTGTCTGTTGTGTGTCTGTCTGTACCAACCTACCATGCATCAAGGGGTACAGACGGAGTCCCTGGTATCCCTTGCAACTAAGCTCCTACCCAACCTGCTGGCCAGGGTCCTGACAGAATGCAAACTCCACTACAAGGAGTCCGCGGGGATATCCTCTGTCCTAGAAATCCTGGCCGAGTGTGTCCTGGAGATGTGCAAATCAGTGAAAAGTGTGCTAGAGACAAAAGCCCATGACAGTCCTAGCCATGTGCCCTGCCGAAGGGCTTCCTAATCGTGTGCCCTGCCACTCTGGTTTCACCTGTCCTCGCTACAGTTCCCCTTTTTTCTTTGATTCCAGTCCTGCTTTTCTGTCTGTTGTGTCTATACCTAGCTACCAGTCATGATGCATCAAGGGGTACAGACAAAGCCCATGGTATCCCCTGCAACTGGGCTACTACCCGGCCTGCTGGCCCGGGTCCTGGCAGCAGGAATCTGAATGAAAATAGTAATTTATGCTTGTTTCCTACTCCTTTTGACAGTAGTAAGTCTGAAGTGCTAGCAGGTGTAATATAGAAGGTTCTATGACTTGGTGCAACATCGATGATAATAAGGGGGAAGGCGCTGCTTCACAAAACATTTATATGCTAGGAGAATAATCTTTAGTAGATCAGTCCTGTTGTTCTTTCTAATGAAAGTTTAATCAAATAAAAATAACAACCATTTAACAAGATTTTTTTTTCCAGTTTATATGGCAACAAGAAGTGACTGATTTTGTGTTTCAGGACAATTGATTTTGAAGACTTCAAATTCTCTTTCAAAGTTTAACCCCTTCTTTACAGAGGGTATTTTGTAGACTTATGCATCTAGGAATTAATTAATTAAATTTGCCCATTTCATTAACTAGTACGAATCACTGAAAAACAAAGGGGGACTACCAACAAAGCAAACAAAAATGAAGAGTTCTGCATTTTCGTTGAATTTCATTGTTCCTTGCACTCTCGCTCACTCTCACACACACTCTTATTCATGTTCTTCCACACTCTCATTTAATCTCTCTCACACGCTCTCTGAATGTCTCTCTATCTTCTTCGCTGACCATTAATTGCCCCTGTCTCATTGCCGCGCAACTCAGCTTCTCTTGCATTTTCTTGTTCTTCTGTCTTCTTTCTTCTTTATCCACTTCTCCATGTACATAGCCTCCCGGTGAACTTCCACAAAAGAGAGGAGCCTCCAGGCACCAATAGGTGGAAAAGCATTCCTCGTGGCTCCGCCCATTTGCAGAAGTGCACAGAGAGTCCAAAATAATGCAGATAGGTTTGCTGAGAAAGAGAGGTGTTCATTGGAGGAAGACACAGGAAACAGCAGACAAAGAAAGAAGATAAAATAACAAAAAGATGCAAGAGAAGACGTGGTGCTGCGCGGCAAGGAGACACAGGAGCGGTCAGCGGAGAAGATAAGGAGACATTCAAAGGGGAATGAGAGTGTGAAGGAGCATGAGAGAGTGAATGAGCGTAAGTGACAACAAGTTTAATTTCCAAATGTAAAATGCCTTCGGGTTTTCGTCAGAACAGAAAAGGCAGGAATCACAATTCGTTGTCCAAAAATAAAAGGACCAAAAATTAAATGAGAATGTGAATCGTTTTTTGGTCAACTCACACAAGTCTAGTATTTTGTATTTTGAGCATTTTTAAATTATGGTTTTTTTAACCATGAGTCTCCTTTTTCATTTTTGTACACCCACACACTTGATGTTTTCTAAGACAGATAGAGCTTTCTTTAGATACCATTTTTAGATGTATGCATTTAGTAATAAAAATAATAAATTTAAATAATGAAAAATATTTGAAACAAACAGAAGCCCCGGCAGAAGTTTGCCTGGAGGAAGATCCACTGCAGCGCTGCCGGGATCTGGATCTTAGTCTTGTAGTCAGACTTCTATTTGAGGTCTGATTAGAAGATGACCTTGAATATAAGATGATGGTTATTTTTAAGAGCATTTGCTCTGAAAGAAACCTTGTCTTACAATCAAGCAAATACAGTATTAGTCAATACCCAGCATATGTGTTTTTTATGATTTTTTTTGGAAGTTATGGGGAACAAAATGGAACATAACCATTCCTTTTTACAAACTTTACATTTTCAAATGTTATTTGTCTCATTTGGGACTGTTTAGCAGCCCAACAGCACAAAATACTGGAGGGCAGACAACACATGGTATTTTACTGGGACACCATTCTCTACCAAAATTAGCCATAACATTAAGGTGTGTTATTCACAAACGCAATCTGATTTTTTTTTTTACATAGAAAATTGCAACAATCTGTTCTGTTGCACCTTTAGTTAACAGACATTGCCCACAAACATTTTTTTTGTGATTTTTGTCCTGGCATTCCTTAACAGGCACATCTGTGCGATGCATGTAGATATCCTCTGCTACTGTCCTCCACTTCCGCTGGGGCTTCTATGATGGAGCACCAGAGTGACATGGCCTTCCTGTGCTCCACCATTAAAGCCCCGCCGGAAGTACTGATGCGCACAGACAACTTCCGCTACTGCCGACACTTCCGCTGGAGCTTCTATAATGAAGTACCGGCGTCACATGACCTTCCGGTGCTCAGTCATAGAAGCTCCAGCGAAAGTACCAGCAGCAGAGGTTTGTCTGTGCAGATTGCATTCACCGGCTCCCCTCCTAGACACCAAGGAATCTGGAGCACGGAGGGGGGTGTAAGTTGGGGGGGTGCAGAATGGCATATCAGGGGGCACAGTGGCATATAGGGGGTTTATAAGGCATATTTGGGGGTGGGCAGAGTGGTATATAAGGAGTATAAGGCATATCTGGGGGGGCAGAGGGGCATATCAGGGGGTTATATGGCATATCAGGGGGGCACAGTGGCATATAGGGTTATAAGGCATATTTGGGGGGGCAGAGTGGCATATCTGTGGTATAAGGCATATCAGAGGGCACTTTGGCATATAGGGGGTATAAGGCATATCTGGGGGCAGAAGGGCATATCTAGGGGGGCAGAGTAGCATATCAGGGGGTATAAGGCATATCAGGGGAGTATAAGGCATATCTGGGGAGGGCGGAGTGGCATATCTGGGGGTATAAAGCATACAGGGGGGGGCAGGTTGGGATTCTGCTGTTTGATTTTAACATCCAGTTTGTTCACTAAATTATTTTAAATAAATGAAAAATGTACATTTATTTTTTTATCAGATTAATCGATTCATCGAAAAAATAATCGGCCAACTAATCGATTATGAAAATAATCGTTAGTTGCAGCCCTGCACACATCCTTGTGTCCTCGTACTTGAATGCCAACTACTCATTATAGTGGAATGACATCACAGAACCCAGACTATCTCTGGTCTGTCCCAACCACTTTGGGAGACCTTTACTGTATTTCTGTACATCCCAAAGGCCATGGGCTCATACAATGGGTCAGTTCAGGAAGGGTACAAAAAAGTAAAAAAAAATTATTTAAACTGAGAAATATATCCCTGGTCATCACTACTGGAAAAATAGGAGTAACTAGGGCTAGAAAGGTTTAGAGCTATACAATAAAATGAGTTAGGGTGTTCTGCTAAATACTGATTAGCTACCCACAAACTTAATTCCTGACAAGTCAATTGGAACATTTTTAATAGTAACTGTATCACAGATCAGCGTCCTCCCTGCTCTTGTTGAAACACAATGTAGCGCTTCACACAGGAGCTCAGTCTGCTATTTACTTCATGATGTTCTTTGCTGTTAAGATAGGTTTTTTGTGCACATTTTTTTCACAATGGCATAGAATGTCATGAAGGTTTTAAGAGGTTAATATACATACATGTTTACTAAATTACATTAAAATAGAATACATTAATGCAGCACCTACCTGGTAATTGTTATCAGTGGGTTCCACCACAGGTCTGCCCATTCGTTTTAGCATGAATGCATAGCAGACAATAATTGTGATCAGAGGCAAAAGATACACAGCAAGAAATGTGTATAGTATGAAGGCTTTCTGATGGATGACCGTAGGAAAAGCTTCAGTGCAAAATGTCTGTGGCCCATACCAGTATCCAGTGCTTACATTTTGATACATAGCAAACGGAATAGACAGTAAAAAGGAACCTGGAATCAGAGGAGGTTGACTATATTACTGAATATATTAATGAAGAATGCAAAACATCTACATTGTGAAATCTCTGAACTTGCAGTGTACCATTTGTCATCTTACTTCAGGTAAGCCTAAACCATAGTGGCAACCCAACTGTAATCAAGTTAGAAATCAGCTTCTACTAAAATGGTTGTCTGGTTTTACATTGTTAGATCCCAACGCTTGTAGCATTTTTCCTAAGATTTCTCCACTGCTTAGGTTAGGTGTCACTGCCGAAAAAAAACCCTAGTTGTATTCAGAACCATACACGTAGCACAGTTGTACCACACATACATAGTTTGTTTTATATTTTGGAGTGCCAAAATACTCCCTTAATTATTTGTTATTATTATTTGATTGTGGGGCAGCAATGTTATGTTTCTAGTAGGAGGGCATGAGATGTTTGGGCATCTTTTTAGATCTTTTTGAATTTGTTTCTTATCCCAGTATATGACAAAGACAGCCATGAGAGGTCTGGGCAGACTAGGGTGACCACATCGTCCATGTTTTCCAGGACGCATATACTTTTTTACATATTGCTGACCAGCCCAGATAAAAAGCTACCCTGCAGTATGTGGGATGTATAGACTTATGGAAGGGAACCAATTAGTCAGTTATATGGGCCCCCATACTGCAGGGAAGCATTTTATCTGGGCTGGTCAGCAATATGTAAAAATTATGTGGGTCCTGGAAAACATGGCTGATGTGGCCACACTAGGGCAAATTGCTAGGGTCTCTATACTTCTGCACTCCAATGGTTATGGTTGTGCTAGCATTGATACATCCAAAATATTAATGCCCAAATGGAATTCAAGCAGTGTAAGAGTTATTAATCACCAATAACAGCTCTAGTCTTTGGGGTACAAAATACTGATGTAAATGATGTTACAATAACATGTCACTTCTAAAACAAAATAAGGTTGCGTGGCAAGTTACCTATCCAAATGCCAAGGCTGACAGTCATGGCCAGACGGGGTGTCCGGTAACGCATTGATTGTAGAGGGCATACTGTTACATAACAACGGTCAACACTCATAGCTGTGAGGGTAATACAGGTTGCCTGCGCAGTTACCTAAAGCATATAAAAAATAAGAATAAATATAATGTGGCATGCACTTCTGGACAAAGAAAGAGAAAGAGAGGTGCAGAAATGCTTATCTTTCTCCGCTAATCCGTCTGCAATATTTTGCAAGATTGGTACAAGCTTTAAAATGCATACCTTTTATACAAGTTTGGGACACAATAGGGTTAAAAAGGGTGTGTGTAAGTGTGTTTTAGACTGTTGTTAGTCATTCTGATGAAGTCTTTTGAGACAAAACGCATTGGTGGTGTTTGAGCCTCATCATGTACCATAGACTCTGTTATCATTACTCAAGAATTATGCATGCCAACGACTCCGGACCTGCATATCTGTCTATAGAGTGGTATTCATCTGTTCTCTCCACATTTTGGCTGTAATAAAGAAGTGAATATCTATGAATAAAAGTTCTCTGCTCCCCGTTTGATCTTTGTTCATTTCTCATTTACCTACCTGTTTGCTGCCAGTTTGGTCAAATCATTCTGCTTTCATACATAGCTCCATGTATTTGGAGCATTGTTTGTGAGTGCGATTTCATTTTTTCCCCCAACTACCATCTTCCATCAGTTTGCACTATGTGGTTTTGTGTTTTTATTTTTTAGCTACCCGAAGAATTGTAGGTGTTTATACCTTTCTCTCTGACTATACTTTTTTGGTCTTGTTCACTTTAATTGTAAGTTTAAACTTTATTTTTCACTTTGTGGTGGTTTTGTTGGTTTGGGTGTCATCCTTGCACAGGGTTATGCATTATAGTCTTTAGCACCTTTGCAGCAAGGTACAATATTATTAGACATGTGCGCTGTATTTGGGAGAACATGAAAATGAACACGAATGTTGTGTTTTCGTTGTTCAAACCCACTACCGAATAAATGAATATGGCAGCAGATAAATATACACGAAGTTGAAGACGCACAACATGAAGAATCTTAGTCTCTTCGTGTTCGTTTTTGTGTTGCCCCAGCCATTTCTTGAAAGAGAAGGAGGGACATTAATTGGGTGAGCTGTTCTTCACTTGTCCAATCAACTGACTCTTGTGACATCAAGCTGAGGGCTCATCCAATGTCTGTCCTGCATTTTTTTGAAACAGAAAAGAGCCTATATAAGTGCAGAGCTTGCAGGGGATCCATTCATTTTCACTGTGACTGCATTTACAACAATACTATGTTGCATCAGAGCATTACAGAGATTGTTCTGTGTGTGACTAGTAAGCCTCAGCCATTTTTCACAGTGTACTCTACTGATGTACGATTTTTTTTCTTGTTGCCTCTGTCAAACTATCAACTGTGTAGTACTGTTGAGCTGACAGTTTGCTGCACACAGTGCCCTTGCCCTGGGCTGGCAGTGCCTATGCCTACTGCCTTCCCTGCCACGTTAAAAGCGTGTAGACGTCTAAGTGATTCGCGTAGGCAACTTCCCCTGCAGCTGGAAGGAGGTGCGGTTAGCAGCGGGGGTTGTCTGCTACTCCCAATGGCTGCAGAGTGTACATACACATATCAGCCATAACATTATGACCACCTGCCTAATATTGTGTAGGTCCCCCTTTTGCCCCCAAAACAGCCCTGACCCATCAGGTTCACTAAACCTCTGAAGGTGTGCTGTGGTGTACGGCGCTACTATATATATAAAAATCTGTGTGTGTGTAAATGTGTAAGTGGAGGGGACAAACAACATAATGCTTTTTTATTCTTTAAACAAAAAACTAAATCTCTGTGTCTCTATGTGTAAGATTGTGTGTGTATATGTAAGAGTGTGTAAGTCTGTCTGTGTGTGTAAGTGTATCTGTGGAGGGGGACAAACAACATAATGTTTTTTTTATTCTTTAAACAAAAAAATAAATCTCTGTGTGTGTATGCATGTTTGTGTTGAAGTCTGTGTATAAGTGGAGAGAGACAAACAGCAAAATGCTTTTTTTTATAAAAAAAAATTTACAATCTGTGTGTGCCTATAAGTGTGTGTAAGGTTGCCTTTGCGTGTCTGCAAGTGTGTGTGTAAGTTTGTCTTCTGTGTGTAAGTGTGTCTGTAGAGGTGGACAAACCACATAAAGTTTTTTTTATTCTTTTAAAAATGGAGATGGAGATTTTATTTATTTCTATATGGATATATTTGTATAGACACATATTTTATATATAAACACTTATATATAGACATACGAGTTGAGCTCCCCTGTGTTATCTCTGTCCCCATCCAGCCCCCCCCAGTGTCACCTCTGTCCCCAATCAGCCCCCCCATGTTATTGCTGTCCCCATTCAGCTCCCCAGTGCCAGCGCTGTCCCCAATCAGCCCTTCCAGTGAATGAATATTTTAGAGTGTATGGGCCCACTTTAAGGTATGATCCTGGTAAGGTACTCATATTAGCATTAACAATGTCCCTGCTGCCATGGAAGGGCTGGCAGCCTAAGGCCTGGGGGGCAAGTCTAGTCAAGTGGCCCATTGCGCCACCCAATCAGCCCACCATCCATGCCCATCTTTTCTTGATTTTCTAACGCATATTGATGTTATGTGATGGGATTGGGAGTACATCAGTACACTTAAAAAAAGCCATCATACATGGGACACCTGAAGCCACAATTTACTGCCACTAATCCTTTTTAATAAAATGTGCAGATTGAAATAGAGTAAACTACACAAAACCTTTACTTTTCCTCTCACAGAGACTTTTGTTCCCTGAAGTGACTACAAAGACAGTAGGGTGTCTTATCTCTGGGTAACTAAAAATTAAATTTATTCCTACCGAAAGTAAAGTGCCAGGAAACAATTGACCAAATACACACGAGGACAGGCTCTGCCACACCAACACCCAAACACACACACACCAGGACAGGCTCTGCCACACTATCACCCAAACACACACATCTGGACAGGCTTTGCCACACCAATACCCAAACACACACACCAGCACAGGCTCTGCCACACTGACACACCACACACACGACAGGCTCTGCCATACCGACACCCGCATCAGTACGTGTTAATCTACACAAAGCATAAAAATGCTTTCCACACTCGTTTGTTTTTTGTGTGTTTACACCCTTGTGTATTGATGCCCCAGCCAGGTACCCCCTTTGGTTTTAATATATTCCCCCACACCCTTGTGTATTGGCCCATGTGCATTTGTGCCCCCAGCCAGTCCCCTTTGTGCATTTATCCCTTAATACCCTTGTGTATTGATTTATGTGATGTCCCCAGCAAGCCGCCCTCCCTTGTGTATTGAAAAAGAAGTGATTAGAGTGCCGGTAATACAAATAAGTGATAAATAAGTGTCAATTTAATCAATCAACACTCCCCTTTCTTATCTATTTGCACAGCTGCAGCCCTAAAACAACATTCTCCAGATGTTGGTAGCCAAAAAATTGTATCCACCTAGGGGCACTCGTGTAAACGAAACAGAAAAGGGAAAAAATAAAAAAAATGATAGTGTAGCAGAATAAAACAACAATAGTAATGTGTCTTGTGGTGATAATTGCACCCACAGCGTGTCTGTGTTTTTCAATGCTTTGCTCAGTTTGCTTTACTCTGAATAAAAAGGAATAAAAAGGAACAAATGGGTACCAAATGGTGTGGTATCTTCACATATAGTAAATAATTTACATAAGATTGCATTTACACTAAGAAGAGCACACTGAGATAGTGTGCTAGCAAGCCTTCAGTCAAAAATCGCTTTTCTGATCCTCACAGCTTCTGATTTATCACAGTTGATGTTGTATCCTGGATTTGTGTACAGCAGTCAAAGTGGACTTTACCTTTTCCCGTGCTGTTCAGAAAATGCCAGTGCAGGGAGGCTTTTATATGAAAGTGCAAGTGCTGTGAAGGACTGGAAATCAGGGAAGGAATTTTCACAGGGATACAGCTATTGCAAAAAAATTATTCTGGGACATGCTCTTTAAAAAATAAAAATAGATTCTTTAGATTCCTTTAAATACTGATAAAATTTTGCATGGGACAAATAAATAGATCAATAAATATACATAATAAATTACAAAATTTATCTAAAATACCTAAAAAAAATATCCAAAGACCTAATAAAAAAAGTCTTATCAAAGTGAACAAATCCTCAACGCGTTTCACCAGACTTTTCCGTCTCAAGTGGCTTCCTCAGGAGGGTTAAAGAAGTGTTCTTCGTTTCTTTGCCTTAATATTCGGTTTCTCCTTGATGCTTCCGTATGCGTCACTCCTATACATCGGTCGCTCCTCCTCTTGTTTGCGGGATGATGTATGGGCGTTGTTTATACGTCTCACCAAGGAGACGAAGAAACATCCTTTCATCGTGTCCATGGACATACCGCTGTAAGGTGCGTATTGTGAGCAAACGAAAATTTACTCCATATTGGGGAGCGGTTTTCTATACAGTCTTACTTATATTATCAATGTATGTAAAAATAAATAAATAACTAAGATACTTAAAAGAATAGTAATAATGATACTAGAAATAGAGTGTCAACCAAGATGAAAAAACGAAAGGGGAAAAGGAAATATGGAAGGGAAAGAGGTACAGGTGTAATACAGTAACCACCATAATCATAATAATCAATGTAGGGAATCAGAGGCTATTTTTAGTCCACGGAGGGGGGAGGAAATATATTCCACTAAACCTGTAATTAGACACTTGGACCACATATGAGATGTGCCTATGAGGAGTAAATGTTACAAAAATATGTATCTAAAAAATACATCCCTTGTGTATTGATGCCCCCTTTTGTACTGGTTAATGTACCCTTGTGTATTGCCCCCAGCCACCCACCCGTTCTCTTTGTGTATTGATTTATGTGATGCCCCAACCACCCTGTTATGTACTTATACCCCCAGCCACCCCATTTTTGTTTTTAATTGTTGTTCCAAGGAGGCCCCCCTTTGAATATGGGTCCCCTTACACCTATCACCCCAACTATTTTTTTTAATACTTACCTTTTTGCTGCCTTCCTTCCTGCAGACTGCTCTCCTCCAACGTGTTCTTCCAGCTGTCACGAGGTGCTGTACCGTGTGAGCCCGCCCCCTTGAGCGGCAAGTCGCGTCTTCAAAGGGGCTGGACGAAGAGCCTCACTGAGGCACTTAGCTGCATGGTGCAGGAACGCACGGCCGGCTTGTTTTACGGACGCTATAAAACATCTCGATGTGTCGGTTCACCGCTTTTCTTTCCTTGGACCAGTTTTGATGGGTACTGACCACTACAGACCGGGAACACCCCAGAAAAGCTGCAGTTTTCAAGATGCGAGTTGCTCAAATCCTTACGCTTGCCCATTTTTCCTACTTCTAACACATCAACTTTAAGGACGAAATGTTCACTTGCTGCCTAATATAGCCTACCCACTGACAGGTGTCGTGATGATGAGATTATTAGTGTTTTTCACTTTAGCTGTCAGCGGTAATAATGTTATGGTTGATCGTATATATATATATACACATATACACTGCTGTACACCAGTGGACCTCATTGTTTGAAAAATAAATTGCATCCTCTTTTGGTTTGATTGGTCCCCGTAAACTTGAGTGTTATTTTGCAGTAGAACAATAATCTGATATGAGATATTAATATAATACCCCTATATATCACTAAAGGGCGTTGTGGAGTTTTTATTTTGCAATAGAATATATAACTATAATTATTGATTTTTTCAACAAAAATAAAGCCAAAAGGAGAAGCCATGCGTGCAAAACTAAGTACTGCTCCCATAGGAATTAAGATACTAAATAGCAAACAGGTGCTGCTAATGCCTTTGATTAATTGATCATCAGCAAGTGTGACCACCTCTATAAAAGCCGACATTTTAGCAGTTTGTTGGTCTGGAGCATTCAGGTGTTTGTTAACACAATGCCAATGAGGAAATACATCAGCAATGATCTTAAAGAAGCAATTGTAGCTGGAAGGGTTAAACTCCCTTATTCTACAGTGAGAAAGTGTATTCAAAAGTGAAAAATATTCAAGACCGTTGCCAGTCTTTCCAGACCTCAACCCAATTAATGCTGCAGTGGCAAAATCTGAAGAAGTGAGCTGTGCATTGACAAAGGCCCACAAACCTCAATGAACTAAAGGAACGTTGTAAAGAATAGTGTCCCCAAATTCCTCCCCAACAATGTGAGAGACTGATAAAGTCATAGAGAAAACAATTACTTCAAGTTATTGCTGTTAAAGGTGGTTCTACAAGCTGGTGAATCATAAGGTGTACTTAGTTTTTCACACATGGGTTCTCAACAGTGTAATATTTCATGTGTTGTTGTTCAGCAGATGTTGTATTTACCAAATCTTTAAACCTGCTAAGGAACAGATAATTGTTATTATGTCCTGATATGTGAAAGTATAGAATTCAAACACAGTATACTTTCTATTCCATATATATATATTGTGAGATTGTGAACCCCAGGGAGATGATTAGCATGGCATCTGAGTACAGCTGCTATGCAGATTATACATATAGGTCCCTGGGGTGGAGCAATTGGAGAGCAGGGTGGGCCAATGCTCCATTCCCCCATTCTGTGGAATATCCATGCCGGCTTTTCCAGGAGGCTAGAAGTCTGGAGGATCCAGTACGGGATTTCTATGAAGCCGGCATCAGACACAGGTGCTGGGCATTAAAAACCCCTGGAGCCTGATACTCAGAGACTGTTGGGGGAAGAGGAAGTTCCCTGCACTCCCAGGGGCAAGGAGAGGCCCTGAACAAGAAGACCATCCCTGAGCCAAGTGAGGCAATACCTGCCTGGACATTTTGTGTGCTGTCTGGGGGAGGCTGGGAGGTTGAGGTAGTGGGTGATTAGGCTGGTCAGTCTGGACCAGCATAGTTCAGTTAGAGAGGGCTCCAATTGGGAGCTAGGTTTTCTTTTTATGATTTGGTTTTTGGGGTTTAAGCGGTTAAAATAAAGTGCTGTTTTCTTCAAAGCTGCTGTTCCTGACTCTGATTGCCCTAGAGGACTGTGCTTAGGACCCCTAAAAGTGACATGTATGGCCCTCATGCTATAGGGTTTGTCACAATATATATATATATATATATATATATATATATATACATACACACACACACACACACAAATATACATACTACATAAACAAATATTTTACTCCACATACCTGCTGCAGATAATTCACACATCTGCACATGAAATCACCAAACACCCAGCTAGGCAAGGAGTAGAGGGTGGCAGTAAAAGGTACACAGCATACAAGGAAGATGATATCAGTAGTAGCAAGATTGGCTGAGGACATAAATATATACATATTAATAGGCAACAGGTTCGGATATTTTAATTTGATATTTTTTCAGCTGTTCAATTATTGGATTCCTTATTGGTTTTATTTCATGTTATTTTTTCATAGAATTCATGTTAATAAAGCTTGTGTAACAATATATTCTAATGTAAAAACAGCCAGATCGAACATCTAAATATCTTTAAATAGTAATCTGATCTACCATATCACTTTATCAACAAATTTTAATATGTATCCTGATGAAAACTCTTTCTATGGCTAACACAGTGTACTTACCTAAACCATATTCATGCTTACAACACACTATTTCTTAGGACTTTACTCACATACATTTTACGGACCTGCAACTAATAAACTCACACATTCATCTACGTGTTTTTCTGAAAAGCAGAATACCTACCCTATTTTACAAAGTTCATTCTAGCACTTTTCATAGAGCCATTTCCCCACCAACCTCTTTTGCTCCACAGCGCAAATGCAAATGAAAAAAAGTTTTCATGAGAACTTTAGTTTAAAATAGCTGGGGTGGTAATAATTAGCCACAACTACCCAGTCTACAAAATGTATATGATGGCCATACCTGAGAACTCTCCGGGTTTGACCCGGAGATTGCCGGTGAAGCACAACTTCTCCGGTTCATCGGGTCAAGACCCGAATCCTCTGGGTCGCAGGAGAGGAGTTTTGACACGCCCCGCTCTCCGCCCATTTTTCCTTTAAATGGGGGTGTTTCCCGCTGCCATCAGTGGGAACTCCTATTGAGGTCGGCGGGACCTCCCACCTACGTCAGGGGTAGTCCTGGCCACGTCCTGCACGGGAAGGCTCCGGGTAGCCGGAGCCCAGAAGTTCCCAGGTATGATGATGGCTGACTGTACATCATTGAAGCTGCAGTCACCAGCAAAAAAGTTAATGTGTAGTGTAGGCCACCAGTACCTTAGTTTTTAACTACACTTCTTATGAAGTTCCGCTAGCCATATGGCTGGCTGAATATTATTATAGGCAAAGTCAACAAAAGTTAGTGTTTGTATTGTGCACCCCACAGGCCAATCATCAGTTACTGGCTACTATTCCCATAATAATCAACTAGCAATGTTGTTTGGCATGGCACACGTATTTAAAAAATCAACAAATGGGTTAATAAATACATATGGGAAAAGAGTAACGGATTGGAAACAAATGTCAAGAGAATCATAGGAGAGTTGGGAAGTGTGTGTGAGCATCTATGTGAGTGGGAGCATGTGAGCATGTATGTGAGAGATAGTATCTGTGTGTGTATGTTGGTGTAATAATTGTCTAAGCCTGGTGAAATGTGAGAGTGCGTGTAAAAATGTGTGCCAGCAGGTATGTGAGTTATAAAGGGCCAAGGAGCTGTGGGGGGGGGGGGCAAATACTCTCTGTATGCCCCTGATTCAAACAATCCTACTGTTCCTTGGAGAGATCCATGAGAGATCAAACAAAAATGGTCTGCTAATTTTGGCAATGGTATATGTGGTACATGGATACAAAACGTATTAACAGATGTCAGCCCTTCAGTATCTGGAATATCTTTATCAATCCATTATTCAGATACATTCCCCGTATTTAGATTTCCTATGACACTTCAACTCTGAATTAATCAGCAAATTACACATTTACAGGAAAACAAACCTCTTAAAATAGGCTTTAATGCCTATTTATTCAATGGACCTATGTTTCAATGTCAGTAATGGCAGGGGATACATAGGATGCAAGGGTATTTTAGTCCTTGCTTAACTGTTAACACAATCAATGTTTACCAATTTGAAACAATACAGAATACCTCTGGGTACAAATGTGTAATGAATCATTCTATTCCCTTTAGGCCCAAAACAGTAATAGTAATGCATAGACTGGCAAAATACACACCTATATATATACAGCTCTTAAAAAATGCCAGCTCATACACACACAGACGTTCATGCTTGCCCTTACACAAACATTCTGGCTAACACTTAACCTTGGAGCCACACACTTACTTGCCTATAGGCATACTTTGCCTAACATACTAACACTTTCACAAACACACTCTCTCTCACCTTTCTAATTCTATTTCACTTTTGTGGTCAGAGCATGAGGTGTGTTCCTTTCAGACCTCCGGTACAATTACATCATATCCCAGCTCTCGGCATCAATCGCCAGCAGTATCGCAAGGGAGCGCTGAAGTATGGGTCTGTAGGAATAGACCTCTCCCTCCCATCATTTTGGGCTTTTACAGGGAGATCCAAGCTGGCAGGGTTATGGACATTAAGACCATCCCTGCATGTGTGCTGTGGCGCCTCTCTCATTAAGGCACCCTAGGTGGCTTCCTGGGCTGCCTAGTACTAAGACTGGCCCTATGAAGGAGAGTAATGTTTCAAATCCTTGACTTCATTATACATTGCAAAGGTCCAACCCAAGAGAGCTTCTTCCGCAAAAAAGAACCCTGTCTCATACATAGTTAATTCAGCAAAATCTCTTGAGTCTCACTTATTGAATTATACATAATACAGGGCTAGCTCAGCCCTTGTTGTTGGACAAACTCGCCATTGTTGGTCTTCATAATGAAGTGAGGGAGCTGAAACCACACCTCTAATGCAAACTTTCCTTCCAACTCTCCCTTTCTCACTTGGAAAAACCCTAATCTCATGTCTGTCAAGGTAAAAGGCTGGTATTAACCCAATAAAGATAACTCATATTTAATGAATGTTATATCAATTGCATTCACTGATGATACTATTTTATTTTGGTGGATAATGTTAGCTACTAAATTCTGAAACATTGAGGCTTTTCCATGGACCTTATTAATCAATTAAAGCAACTGGTCATGCAAGGCGGTACAGTGTCTTTTCGCGGCAGTTTCTATTTTTTTTTTTTTTTATTGTTTCAGGCTGCTTTATTCTCATTTAAAGGGGCATATCCCTTAGTTCCGACTTTTCAGTTTTTTCTACCCATAGCCTTCCTACTCATATTCCCATACTATTGTTACCATTATTACTTCCCATCTATAATGGCTGGGCATACTTCCCCCTCCAGGGAATTATCTGATATGGAATCCTCCATTAGAGAGGAACATAATGCAGATTCTCTGGTTTTTGACCCATTGAAAGAATTAAACAACTCAGTATCCATGGCAATTGCTTCTGCTATGAGTTCCATGACCTCAGCCTTGTCAGCTTCTTTATCTCAGGCCATTCAAAAGTCTTTACCTACTCCTATTTCGGCCTCTAACCCCAATATTGACTCTGCCCCTAAGCCACCTGGGGGTAAGAAAGTGGCATTTAAATCACATCACATAGATGGGTCAGCCTCCAGAACCAATGTGAATGATGGGGTTAATACCATCCTTGAAAGCGTTAAATCCAAACGCAAAAGAGCCCTTACTCGCCGGGCAGAACAGAGGATGCTTGGGGTGCATCTGACTCTAGCTCCAATAAGGACGAGCAGATTGCTGATGTTGCGGTTTCCCCCTATGAAGTTTCTGTTGAGGCAGGGTCTTCTCAGACTAATCCCCCACTTAAGACCGTTTTTTGATCCTGAGGAGTCACATCATCCTCGCTCAGCCGAATGGCTCCCATCGGATCATATCTCCCGCTACTTACAGGCTAGGGTCCGTAAACCCTTAAGTAAGAGTTCGCGCAGTATGTTGCGCGCGGAGTGCCCCCGGCCTATCGTTCCAGGTAAGGTTTGCGAGACTCCTGTAGTCGACCCCAAAATGGTCCAGTTCCTAGCTAAATTAGGCTGGAATCCCCGTAAGAGTCTGGAGTCCGCTCTCAAAGCCACTCAAGACAAGCTTTTGGACATTTTCAGTCCCTTGACCAAGATGTTTCAATTAATAGAGGACTGGGTGGAGTCAGGCTCTCCGCCCGATCCGATGGTTCTTAGGGGCTGGATGCAGAGGGACATCTGCATTGCAGGCAATAACAGCTAACACCTCTCTATCCATTGAAAGACGCAAGGATATCTTATTCAAAATTGAACCAAAGTTAGCCAACCTTGCTCTCACAGAAATGGGTAGTGACGCCCAGGGTCTTCTGTTTGGAGACTCTTTCATTAAGGATCTCGGGCGCTACGTAGGGGCCTTTACGGCTTTGGATAAAGCTCAATCTTCCATGAGAAAGGTCTTTTACCAACGGGTTTCTCCCAAGGCGGGCAGAGGCAGGGGCCGTCTGTCCGGCCGTACCTTCCACGGCTCATCCCGCACGAGCCGAGGCTCCTACTCTCATTTTCAAGCTCAACGTTCCCATTTCCAGGATTTCTATGCAGGCAGACAACCATTCTTCCCGCAACGCGGACGCCCATGGAGGGCGAGAGGACATCGCGGATCTCAATTCACACGCAGACCAACTGGTAAGTCTCCTTCAATTTCCCCCTTTTTCCCAAATTCCTGAGGGGGCAGACTCACCTATTTTTTACAGGCCTGGCAATCGATAACTTCCGACGCTTGGATCCTTCAAACGGTGAGAGGTTATATTATCGAACTGGTCGGTTCTCCACAACTCCCCCCCCCCCCCCCGAAACAGGGCGCAGACCTAGTGGACGTCGAGATTTCTTTCCTGGCAGAGAAGAGAGCGATAGAACGGGTTCCCCCAGACACCCAGGGTTTCATCAGCAACATCTTCCTGGTGCACAAGAAGGGAGGTGGCCTCCGTCCGGTTATCAACCTCCGCAATCTAAATTATTTTGTCCGTTATCGTCATTTCAAGATGGAAGGTATCCATCTTCTGCGGGACCTTCTGTTGTTGAAAGATTGGATGGTCAAGATAGACTTCGAGGACGCGTACCTCACGGTCCCGACAGCAGCGGAGTCCAGGAACCTTCTTCTCTTCTGGTGGCGCAACGTATCCTGGCGCTTTACCTGTCTCCCTTTCGGGCTTTCCTCAGCTCCTTGGTGCTTCACCAAACTTCTCAAGCCGGTCGTGGCGCTTCTGCGTTCCCGGGGTGTTGGCCTTATCATTTACCTCGACGATATGCTCCTTATGGCTCAAGATCTAGAGGTCCTACACCTGCATGTCCATTGGACTTTGGAGCTGGTTCACCGTCTCGGATTCCTCGTAAACAAGGAAAAGTCCGACCTTATCCCGTCCAGATGACTGGAAATTCTAGGTTTTGTGGTGGATTCCACGGCAGGTGTTCTCTGCCTGCCAGCTTCCAAGCTCCACTCCATCAGGAAGGAAATCCACAGGGTTCTCCGTCTGCGGGAGATTTCTCTGCGACACCTAGATCGCATTATCGGTCTCTTGACCACCTCTATCCAAGCGATCTTTCCAGCCCCTCTTCATTACAGGGCATTGCAACGCCTTAAGATCAGCCACCTTCGTCTGGGAGCGTCTTATGCGGATCTGATCGAGCTGGACACTCCAACCAGGGAGGAGTTACGCTGGTAGCTGGCCAACATGTCTGCGTGGAACGGCAGGGCGATCTTTGGCATTATGCCAGATCTCTCCATCGATTCAGACGCCAGCCTTCACGGTTGGGGTGCAAGATGCGGGGAGATCTCCACGGGCGGCTCTTGGTCTTGGGCGGAGACCGGCCTGCACATCGATTGCCTGGAACTCCTGGCGGGTTCTTTTACCATCAAGAGTTTTTCCAAAGACTGTATCAACTCTTGCATCAGGCTGCGCATGGACAATGTCTCTGCGGTACGTTACATCAATTGCCTGGGGGGAACCCAGTCAGCCGTCCTGGCAGACATGGCCAAGGACCTGTGGTCATTCTGTCTGGCTCGCAATATTTTGGTGCAAGCGGAATATATTCCTGGTCTTTCCAATACGGTGGCAGATTGGAATTCTCGTTACCTCTCGGACGCCAGCGATTAGATGTTAGTGAGGCATGTTTTTACATCTATTACGGATTTGTGGGGTCCGCTCCACATAGATCTGTTCGCATCTCGCTTGAGTTCTCGTCTCCCACTGTTTTACAGCTGGTGGCCGGACCCAGACGCTCTGGCAGTAGACGCGTTCCTGCAGGATTGGTCCGGAGGTCGCCACTATGCTTTTCCTCCCTTCGCGATGATATCCAGAACGCTATTGCAGATACGTCGTCAGCAAGTCACACTGGTCCTGGTGGTTCCCTTTTGGACATCGGAATCATGGTTCCCCAGTCTACTGAACGTGTTGATGGCGGTCCCTCGGTTGTTGCACTCCCCGTCACCTCTCCTCACGGATACTGCCGGAGCACCTCACCCGTTGATACAGAACGGCACACTTTCTTTCCTGGCATGTTTGGTTTCCGGGAATCCGACCAACTCTCAGGCCTTTCGCTCTCAGCTCAACGACTCTTGGCGGGAGCTTGGGCTCCAGGCACCCACAGATCTTACAGTGCTGCCTGGCAAGCTTGGTCTTCTTGGTGCCTGGAACGGGATTTGGATCCCTTTTCAGCCCCTGTAGCCTCAGTTATTCTTTTTCTTACCCACCTGTTCGATCTGGGTCAAGCATACAGGACAATCAATCTTTACCGCTCTGCCATCTCTGCGGCGCATCGGGGCTTCTCGGCCGAGGTATTCCACCACTTAGGACGTTTAGGTGGTGTTGAACCTATTCGTGTCTTGGCCTGCAAATTCAGACCTCTCTTTAAGGCAATTGTTTCGGATGTTCGCGCTCTTGACTGGAACGCCAGATCCTTCGTGCCGGAGGGTGTGCGCTTCGATATCTCCAGGCGCACTAAGACTGCGATTACGTCGGTTACCTACCCTGCATTCCCGGCCAACGTAGCTCTGTGTCCAGTGGCTTGTCTCCAGGAATATGAGGCTTGCACCTTGCGATTCCGGACTGTGGATTCTCCTCAGCTGTTTTTGTCTTTTCGTCACGCGCATTCCCCTATATATTCAGCGACGTTGTCTCGTTGGCTTCGCTGGGTCATGACCCTTGCTGGTTTGAATGTTTCCAGGTTCGGTGCGCATTCCACATGAAGTGCTGCGGCATCTAAAACGCTGCCGTTGGGTGGGTGCCTTGAGGATATTCTCCGCGCCGCGGATTGGTCTAGGGAATCCACCTTTCGAGAATTTTATTTTAAACTGATTGTCCATGTTTTTTCTCCAGTAGTATCTCAGCTTTAAACTTGCCCCCCCAGGTTAATCCTTGCCCCCCCCTGTCGAATTTGGAATAAAGTCGCAATGCAACTTTAAATCCCCTCTTTTTTTTATTATTATTAATTTTTTTTTTATGTGGAGGAGAGAGAGGGTGCGGCCCGCGTAAGATCGCACCTCGAGCCCTGCTACTTACCTGTGGGAGGGTCTTCTGTACTGCATAGAGGAAGCGGAACCTAGCAGAGTTCACGTGACATCACATGACTCTGCTCCAGTCCTGCTTCCTCTGTGCAGTACCAGAGAACGCAGAGGGGGGCCACGCCCTCTGCTGAAGTCTGTGAGCGGCATCGAGGAGCTGCAGTGCAGGTAAGGGGGTGGGGAGGGTGTTTGAATGAGTATGCGTGATTGAGGGAATTAATCTGTGAATGAATGAGTATATGAATGAATGAGTGTGTGTGTGTGATAGCATGGATGTGTAAGTGCTGGAACCTAGGCATGATGGGACTGTGATTGCTGTTGGCAATCACACTCCTATCATGCCAAGTCAGCCAGTACATGCTAAAACCTAGCTAGCTGCCCCCCTTGTGTATTGATGCTGCCAGCAGTATGGGGTCTGCACATCACTTACAGCCACCCTGTACCAGCATGTACTGGCTGACCTGGCATGATAGGAGTGTGATTGCTACCAGCAATCACAGCAAGCACAGTCCCATCACGTCTAGGTACCAGCATTTACTGGTTGCCTGGGTATGATAGGAGTGTGATTGCTGTGTGGGCAGTGTGGACGCCAGGGCTGGCTTTGGGGTGTGCAACCTGTGATCTATGCCTGTAATTTAGGGGGTTTTAAATATACCTTTAATATACCTAATGACGTGTTTTTATGTGAATTCCAATTGATCTATACCTGCAAAGCTGGGTTTTTGCGTTATTCTGTAGATCCATATCTCTATATTTCCATACATTATTTATGTATACCTGCAAATACAGTGTTTGTATGTCTTATTCAGTTGATTAATACCTGCAATGCTGTTTTCATGTATTTATTTGATCTATACCTGCAATGCTACATTTCATATACTATTGTATACCTGCAAATACAGGATTTGTATGTCTGATTCTGTTTATTTGATATATACCTTCAGTGCTGAGATCACAAGTGAATTGATCTATACATGCAAAGCTCGGTTTGTGTGTTAATGTGTTGATCTATACCTGCTATCGGCAACTGTGGCTAATATTAATATATATGGGCAGCAGGGGCATCAATACACACACAAGGGGCAAAAACACTAAGGGGGGTATAAACGACAATTCAGTGTGAAAAATCCATCCTGATGTAGACATCTGTGTCGTAGATTGTGTCCTGCTGTTTGTGTGTTTTTGGTTATCAGTGTAGCAGAGCCTGTCCTCGGGTGTGTGTGTATAGGTGTTGGTGTGGCAGAGCCTGTCCTGGTGTGTGTTTGGGTGTTGGTGTGGCAGAGCCTGTCCTGGTGTGTGTGTTCGGTTGTCAGTGTGGCAGAGCCTGTCCTAGGGTATGTGTTTGGGTGTCAGTGCCTGTCCTGGTGTGTGTGTGTGTGTGTGTGTTTGGATGTGGGTGTGGCAGAGCCTGTCCTGATGTGTGTGGGTGTCGGTGTGGCAGAGCCTGTGTTGGTGTGGGTGTTTGGTCATCTGTTTCCTGGCACTTAACTTACAGTAGGAATAATTTAATTTATATTTATCCAGAGATAAAATGCCCTCCTGAAGTTGTAGTGACTTCAGGGGACAAAACATTCAAGGCCCTGATCTCATTTAGTGGAAAAGTTATTTATTGTGTTATAATATTTATTTCAAGGATTAGTCGCACTCAATTGTGGCTTCAGGCTTCCCATGTTGAATGATCAAGTATTATTTTAGCCCAATAACAAAAGTATAATTCCATAGCACATTACTTTTGGAAATTATGAATGCCCCCCCCAGTTTGACTGTGGTATCTTGTGTGCCCCCCTATATATTGTTTCTAGAGTCGCCACTGATCCAGTCTTCCTCGCAGCCAAGAAAGAGGAGGATTGTGGGATGTGTCACTGCTTATATGTGGTGAATGTTATGTGGGAGGGGCTATGTTGTTCACTCCTATTTCATTTTTTGTATCAAATGTTATTTTTCTCTTTGCTGCTGTTGGGAGTAAAGAAAGGGTTAATGCACAATATTCGCCTCCGTGTCTTTCATAAAAGCATGACTTTACGTCATGTTTTAGTAAGATCCAATAATTATTGATGATTATCAGAGGCAGGGATAATTTTTGCAGTATTCAACAAGTGACATTTGTTTTTGTGAAGAGGATAGACTGTTACATTGTCGTAAATTCATTAAAAAAAACCCTATTAACTCTTTCACAATTCATTATTTAGATAATCATTACAGAGAGAGTGTCACACATATCCTGAAAATGATATGAAATGAAATAAAGATGCACACAGAGACAGGTAGTTTACTTGACAATGCAGTGCAATTTCACTGACTGAAAAATAAAATCTGCGACTTCTCATGGGACCCACTGATTTGCCACCATAGGACGACTTTGCTTTCATTCACTTTAAGTTACACAGATACATTTTAAAGTTGCATGCAAGCGTTATAGTTTTTCTTTTCCTTGGTGGAACACCATTTTTAAACATCAACTCCTGGTTTCTTTTCGAGTTGGTTCATATCAGGTAAAATTTATTTGATGTTTATTTTAGTATAGGTTGGCAGTGAATTTTCACAGTGAATGCTGAAAGTACAAATTCAAAGTATACATATACATACATATATAGTTTGGAAGTGAGCCAAGAAAGAGGGGATGTGATTAAAACATTTAAAAACATAAAGGGATTTAACCAAGTCCAGGAGATAAGTTAATTTCAAAGGAGGAGAAATGATAAAACATGAGGTAATAAGCTAAATGTTAAGGGTAAGGCTTAGATGTAATGTAGGGAGGTTTTATTTTACTAATAGAATTGCCCTTACGAAAAATTACTGCAGTTTTTTCTGAAGTAATACTGCAGTTTTTTGGACATGAAAAAACTGCAATACTGCACATTTACTGCAGTATTACTGCACATTTACTGCAGTTTTACTGCATTTGTACTTCACTGTACTGCAGTTTTACTGCACTTTTTTTTTTATATTGCAAACCTACAGTTGTACTTCAATGTACTGCAGCTTTATTGCGTTTGTACTTCCGTACAAAAATAGCTGCAGTAAAACTGCAGTACAGTGAAGTACAAATGCAGTAAAACTGCAGTAAATGTGCAGTAATACTGCAGTAAATGTGCAGTAATACTGCAGTAAAAGTGCAGTATTGCAGTTTTTTCATGTCCAAAAAACTGCAGTATTACTTCAGAAAAACTGCAGTAATTTTTTCGTAAGGGTGTAGATAAGTAGAGGGTACTAAAGTAAGGCAATTTAAACACGCATGGAATAGGCATAAAGCTATCCTGAACTGAGGTTTGAGTGCGTACAGCAAGAAAAATAGACTAGATGAGCAGGATGGTTCTAATCTGCTGTCAAATTCCTTGATTCTGGTTTTGCAATGTCCCATATTTTTAGCATTAGCAAAAACATATCCTTTACTATTATAAACGCATACAGCTATAATATAAAATTTAAGAATAGCACAATATAATGAAATATTTCTAGCTTACCGATGTAGAAGTTAGTGACTGTCTTCATCTGTTTGTGTTTGTTTATGACATATATCACCAATGAGTTCCCAACAAGTCCCACAAGCATGATGAGGGCAAAAAAGAGAGGAACCAGCCAGGCGTCCACCAGTTGAGGAGGGCTCTGCTCTAAACTATATAAAGTAAGATTAAGTCGATATAGCAGGCGATCTAGGTAAGACTTTGACCCACGTGTTGAGCCATTAAGCCAGGACACAAATGACAAATTCCTGTCTGTGGCTGCCATCAATTCAACAAGCTTTTGTGCTTTGCTTAAATCTGTAATCAGTTGAAGGAGTTCAGACTCCTGTATCTTTCATTGACCAACGTATGCTAGTTTTTTTTAGGAAATGCTTTGCAGATCGACAAAGGTAGTTCTTTGCTGTATGGTGCAAATCCCAGTTGTATCAGCCTTCAAATATGATTTTTGCAAAAAAGCAGCCAATAAGGTTTACATCCGCAAATGATCATTATCTACATCCCTCCCCGATGTTTGAAATCATGTGTGTGGCTCATTTCTGCACAGACTACTATCAGCACTGAGACAGCAAGAAATAAGAGAACAGTGTCTACAATCAGTAGTCCTCTGAATCATATAATGTGCTGTTTTTTTCAATTAAAACACCTTTAAATCCCTATTAACTGTGACAGCCTATTAATAATTAAAGTAAATAAAAATAAAAAACATGAAATATGAAGAAGCAAAAACCAAAGTGCTGCTGAATTTACTTACTGGGTAAGCTGAATTCCACTTATACATAGTTAATCAAATATTATGTATGTCGTTTAACCTGTTAAGGACAGATCTATTGTGCACATAAAGGACATATCAAGTTTTGTTATGTTTTATATGTTTTTATTCAACTCCTAATTCTGTCTGTTATTTGCGGTACTCAAATGATAAATTGTTTTTTTCTAGGACAAATAGGGCTTTTTTAAACCACATTTATTAGTTATAAAGTACCGTATTTGCTCGATTATAAAACGAGGTTTTTTTCAGAGCAAATGCTCTGAAAAATACCCCTCGTCTTATAATCGAGGTCGTCTTCTAATCAGACCTCAAAAAAATGTCCGCTGGGACCAGGCTGCTTACCGGGCTTTAGTCGCAAGCAGCAGGAGAACAGGAAGCTAGCAGAGTGTCACATAATTCTGCCTCCCCCTCCTTCCTCTGGGGGCGGGGCCAGAGAAGTTGCTCGCACAGCCGGGCCCCTGCCGAAGTCTTCGAGTGAGAGATCTGCAGTTCAGGTAAGGGGGTGGGGGAGGGTTTTTGAGCAAGTATGTGTGATTAATGCAATGAATGAGTATTTAAATGTTTGTGAATGAGTGTGTGTGTGATAGCATGGATGTGTAAGGGGGGGTGGTGGTGGTAGCATGTCATAGGGAGGCTGTACTCACACTCCTATCATCCCCAGGTTCCCGCATGTACTGGCTGCCTTGGCTTGATAGGAGTGTGATTGCTGTTAGCAGTTATATATATATATATACCTCCAGAAATGCATTTTAACCCCCTATATGCCACTCTGCCCCATGATATGCTTTTTAACCCCCTATATGCCACTCTGGCTGTTTCTTCCAGCTGACGCGTTTATGGGGAAAAAAGTGTTTTAAATCAGACATGAGGCGCTGAAAACTCTGAAAAAACTCAAGGACATCGGCCTTATAATAACATTAACATTTCTGGTCATGTTTAGCTGTGATTTTCCTCTCTCTCTCTCATTTACTTTACCCACACAAATTATATATTTTTTTTCAGGACAAGAAGGACTTTCCTTAGAAAAATATAAAAAAGGACCCTTTCTTATTTTTATTTGAAACATTTTTACTCATCTACAAAAGCTAATGAAAAGAACCTGCAAAAAAGATTCTAATATTTGTCCCGAGTTTAGAAATTCTGCCCCCATGTGCTATTTGGGACATCTTTAGAGCTGTGCAATATAATTTACCCCATCAAACCATATATGTTTGAAAACTAGACACCCTAGGTATGTCAAATGCTAGTATTTTAACTCTTTCCATTCACGAATTCTACTACCAGCTTTTGTCAAACTTTGTGGTAGTATTTTTTTGTGTTTTTTTTCACACACACATTGTAATTCAGGTATGAATTTACAGCTCCTGGTATATGTCACTGTCGAACAACACCCCCAAAACAGAACAAAACATCCTTGCTTGTTATGCACAAGTCTAATGCATGCGTTTTCATTTTTTCATATTTGCCTAAGCTGTGTGCAATAAATTCTGGGTTATTTCTGAGATTGTTTTCATAATTACCAGATTATTAGTTTTTGGAAAATAAAACAACACATAAAGAAGAGGGAAGTCAAGGTTGAACAGACTGTGAAAATAATGATTTTGTCCTAGTACTTTGTTTCTTGGTCAAGTTTCACATGTGTTAGAAGCGATTCCATGGTAACACATAGCAGGCTTTATGATGATGGTATGAGTTTTTTTCATGTTCACAAGCAGGGCCGGCCTTTGGGGTGTGAGACCTGTGCTACCGCACAGGGCGCCACACTCCAGGGGGCGCCGCCACGGGGTCCACTGCCGCAGGGTCCGACGCCACCGTAGCGTACCGCTGCCGCCAGCAGCGTACCTAGCGGGGGGAGGGGGCGGTCCGCACCGGGTGCCGCTCATCAGGGGGGCACCCGGCACCCCTCCAGAGACGGACAGTAATGTCCGCCGCTGGAGGAGCAGGCTCGCAAGGGAGCAGTATCGGATCTCCCTTGAACCCGGCTTAAAATCACTCAAGGGAGCCGGAGGTCTGTTAAAGATTGGTATATATGTGTGGCGTAGTGTATATGTGTGGATTGGTATACGTGTGGATTGGTATGCGCGTGGATTGGTATGCGCGTGGATTGGTAAGCGTGTGAGAGTGATGGGTGTTATGCTGTACCATTTCCAATGTCTTTTTCATGATCTAATTATGCTCTAAAAGTACATCATAACTCCCATCATTCTATACTGTTCCATACAGAGCTGGGAGGCAGAGGCCTTGCACCCCCCCCCCCGCAGGACTCCTGAAAGGTAAGTGAACTTCAAAGAGGGAAAGGGTAGATAGTTAGGAGGGGGTAGATAGGGAGAAGGGAGTGAGACAGGGGAAAGGGGGTAGATAGGGAGAAGGGAGTGAGAAGGGGTAGATAGGGCAGAAGAGAGTGAGAAGGGGTAGATAGGGCAATCATACTCCTATCATGCCAAGTCTGCGAGTACATCCTGGAATCTGGGTATGCCTGGGCATGATAGGAATGTGACTGCTGTTAATCATATATATATATATATATATATATATATATATATAATATTGTTATTTAATTGTTTTGTCCTATTTTGGTGTGTTACTTACTTTCAATAAAAGTGTTAGATTTTTTATGGTGTGGGGGGGGTCATATTCGGTTTTGGCCAGGTAAATGCTGCACTCTTGGTTTCAGTCCAGAATTCGTTTCGGTGCATCCCTACTACTAAGCCAGACAATGAAGTGGTAGGCCTACACCACATCAATGTTTGGCGTAGTATATAGTGATTGGGGTTTTGTTACAAGTTTTGTTACAAGTTTTTATTCCTTTCTTTTTTTGGGATGGGGGGGCGCCAGAGGAGTAGTCCGCACAGGGCGCCAGAACACCTAAGGCCGGCTCTGTTCACAAGACACACTTTCATTGAACTTTAAACTTCCTCTTTAAGCTTTTCTAAAGGCAACAAAGATGAAGTATACCACCCTATGTATGTGAGCATGAATGTCACACTTCTACGAATGTCTACACTGCGACCCTACTACTTTCACAACCACTCAATGTGCAGGTAACTTGCAATTGCTTATAACTACTAGAGAAATTTTACATTTGAACTTAGTGACACAGTTGGCCTATACATACACTATATGGACAAAAGTATTGGGAGATCTGACCATTATACAAACAGGGACTTTTATTACATTGCATTCTAATCACATTATCCCAAATGTCTTGGTATGCTGAAGGGGACATGCTAAGACAGATTGGACAATGCTATGCTTCCTACTTTGTGGGAACAGTTTGGAGAAGACCCTTTTCTATTCCAGCACGACTGTGCCACAGTGCACAATGCAAGGTCCATAAGGACATAGATGGATGAGATTGGTGTGAAAGAACATGTCTGGTAAGCACATAGCTCTGACCTTAACTCTATCCAACACCTTTGGGATGAACTTGGATGGATATTGCGAGCCAGGCCTTCTCGTCAAACATCAGCGCCTAACCTCAAAACTGCTTTACGGGATGAATACGCACAAATGTACACAGAAACACTCCCAAAATCGCGTGGAAAGCCTTCCCTGAAGTGTAGAAGCTCGTATAGCTACAAAATGTCGATGTATTTAGAATGCAATGTAATAAAAGTCGCTGACCTATCATGGTCAGATGTCCTTCTACTTTTGTCCATATAGTATACTTCACTCCCAATTTAGATTTTTTGTCCAATTTTGGGACATTGCTGTTAGCAATCACACTCCTATCATGCTAAGTCAGCCAGTACATGCTGGAATCTGTGTATGCCTGGGCATGATAAGATTGTGATTGCTGGTAATCATATATAATATATAAATTGTTGATTTTTTTTGTCTAATGTTGTTGTGTTACTTACTTTTAATAAAAGTGTTTTTTTGTTGTTTTTAAAGGGGGGGGTTATTTTCCGTTTTGGCCAAGTGAATGCCGAATTTTTGGTTTCGGTCCAGAATTTAAATTTTTGTGCATCCATGCTATATACTAAGCCAGACGCTGAAGTGGTAAGCCTACACCACATCAATGTTTGGCTTAGTATATAGTGATATGGGTTATGCTGCATTATTGTCAATGTCTGGCTCAATGTATAGTGATAGGGATTACCCTGTACCACCGTCAATGTGTGCCTCAGTATATAGTGATAGGTGTTATGCTTTACCCCCGTCAATGTTTGCCTCAGTATATAGTGATATGTGTTATGCTGTACCACTGTCAGTGCGTGCCTCAGTAGATAACGATAACAGTAATCCTATACCACAGTCAATGTTTGCCTCAGTATATAATGATAACAGTTATTCTGTACCACCGTCAGTGTTTGCCTCAGTATATAATGATAGCAGTTATGCAGTACCACCGTCAATGTTTGCTTCAGTATATAATGATAACATTTATGCTGTACCACCGTCAATGTGTGCCTCAGTACATAGTGATAGCAGTTATGCTGTACCCCCGTCAATGTTTGCCTAATGACAGAAGCTATGCAGTTTTAAAGTGTGTTTGGGGTGCCACATACAGGATCAGCCAACTACTCTAGGTACGCCCCTGAATGTACTTAATAAAAATATCAATAAACTGCCATTTTTAATACATATTTTTAAAGATCGTAAGAAATCTACTTAGAATGCCTGCAAGCGACCTTAGCAGCCTCTAGTGACTTCAACAAATGCAAGCATATTCCTATAACTATGCTTCATCTGTGGAGAGACTATTAATTGAGAACTCTACTGAGCCAGACCCACAAAATTAGCATTATTTAGCTCCGCCTAGTTATTATGGTGCAGATTATAGCACCAAGACCCCACCAACACTACCATACATCCTTGGTATGCAGTAGATATACTTGCAGCTCAGCATTCAGGTGAGTGAATTTTGTGGGTTAAGTACAGTGGCGTCGCTCCAGGGGGGCAAGGGGGGGGAATTGCCCCCCCTAGGTTATTCCTTGCCCCCCCTAGGTTATTCCTTGCCCCCCCTGTTGCCCCCCGCCGAATTTGGAACCATCCAGCGGATTGCCCAGGACAGTCCCGCAATGGGACTTTAAGTCCTGTGCAGCCTGAAACGCTTTTTTTTTTTTGGACGCGGAGGAGAGAGAGGGGCGCCTAGCAACCGCTCGGCCCCCCTCACTCTCCTCCACGAGGCCTCTACCTCCGCCGCAGTGCCGGCGTTTTATACTGAGCGCCGGTATATGACATCATATCCGGCGCTCAGGAGTGAAGACAGAAGCCGCAGGACTTTAAAGGTGAGTGAAATACAAAGGGGGTGAGTAGGGAAAGAGGAGGGAGAGGGGTTAGAAAGTGATAAGGGAAGGAGAAGGGGTAGAAAGTGATAAGGGAGGGAGAAGGGGTAGAATGTGATAAGGGAGGGAGAAGGGTTAGAAAGTGATAAGGGAGGCAGAAGGGGTAGAAAGAGATTAGGGAGGCAGAAGGGGTAGAATGTGATAAGGGAGGCAGAAGGGTTAGAATGTGATAAGGGAGGCAGAAGGGGTAGAAAGTGATAAGGGAGGAAGAGGGGGTACATGTTAATGAGTGAGTATGAATTCATGTGTGGATGCATTGTGTGAATGCGTGAGAGTATGCATTAATGTGTGAATGAATTGTCTGAATGAGGGAGAGCATGAGTTAATATGTGGATGAATTGTCTGAATGAGGAAGAGCATGAGTTAATATGTGAATGAATTGTCTGAATGAGGGAGAGCATGCGTTAATATGTGGATGAATTGTCTGAATGAGGGAGAGCATGAGTTAATATGTGGATGAATAGTCTGAATGAGGGAGAGCATGAGTTAATGAGTATGTGTGTATCATAGATGTGTAATTGTGGAAGGGCAAATATGGCACTCACCGGGGAATTCTCTCTGACAGCGGGGGAAGGTCTGCGCGATGGACGCAGACAACCCCCCTGCTAGCCGCACCTCCTTCCGGCTGCAGCGGAAGTCTACATGCTGCCCGGAAAACACACCGGAAGTCAGAAGCACCGGTAAGTTTTTTTTGGGGGGGGGTTAAATGGGGGGCATAAGGCATTTCTGTAGGCAGAGTGCTCTATGAAATGACTTTTAACCCCCTTAATGCCACTCTGCCTCCAGAAATGCCTTTTAACCCCCTTAATGCCACTCTGCCTCCTGAAATGCCTAATACCTCCCTATATGCCACTCTGCCCCATAATATGCCTTTTAACCCCCTAAATGCCAGAGTGGCATATAGGGGTATAAGGCATGTCTGGAAGCAGAGTGGCACATAGGGGGTCAAAAGGCATATAATGGGGCACAGTGGCATTTAGAGGGTGTGACAGGGCCAGGCTAGCTGGCTCATGTGTCATATGAAGTTTAGCTGGGTCATGGAGCACTTTTGTGTCCAGTTCCATATACCGTGACCCGGTAATATTTTATAAGACGTTTTATTGTGTAACCGGCCCGGAGACTGATGTGGCTGCAGCTCCAGCCTTCAAAGGAACAATCCTATAATCTGGCTGGGGCTCTTAATCAGCCAGCACAGCCCTGTCTGCCCAGACGGCACCCGCACCACAGGTGGGGTAACCCATTTTATTCTGTAATCCCCTTACCTGATACATCCCCTGTATACTGATGGGATTTGTGATGGGATGTGGCTGATGGGATTGGGGGTTGGGTTCGGTACACATTGCATTGAGATTGTATATAAATTCTGTGTGTTTGTAATAAAGAGAGTTCTTCTTGGTTTACTATGAATGGTGGTCTGGATGATCCGTGGAAAGCTGAGTGCTATCCGTATGAGGGACTGACTGGTGATTCCTCAGCCCTGAAACAGGGGTACCCAGCGTTGGGTACGGTGACCCTGTAACATTGGTTGGCAGCGGTGGGATGAATCCCACGACTTGGGTGAAATCCAAACCACCAACTGGGATTGCAGACGAGAGACACCAAGAGAGCTCCTGGAGGTTTGTAGCAAAGGAAAGGCTACTCTGATTGCGGACTGCAGAGAGATGGACCGGCACCAGGATGCCCCAGAGGAGAGCCTCGGACTGAGTGCTCTACAAAAGAACATTCTATGGCACTTATCCCTGTACCCAGGAGGGGCTACATCGGAGCAAGTGACGGCGGTGATTAAAATGTGTCACCAGGAACTGAGCCAGAGTGGGTCTGTATCTCCCAGACTAGGGGAACAGACCACCAAAATATCATACCAGGATATCCAACCCTTCCGAGAACCCGAGGATGAGACAGACCAGGTTACAGCCGAGGTGTGTGAGCTGGAACACCAGCAATGGCAGTTAGAGTCTGCGCTTGCAGATTGGAGGGATGATTTCTTCCATCCCCACTTTGAAACGTACTGGGCACAATACTGGACAATGTGGGATATACGAGTTCCACTCCTGGGGGAGAACCCGTTGCCAGAGTGGGAAGACGAATTGAGGGGTCTCATATATGCAGAGCTCGCCCTCCAGAGCCGCTACCAGGGATTCTCACAGCAGTTAGCAGGTGAAGACCACAGCAACCCTCTGATGCTGTATAGCCCCGTCGACCCAGGACTGATATATGATGCCTTCCAATTTGACTCGTCCTTCGGAAGCCCCTGCCAGTACCGCGGGGATACAATCTGGGACAACCATGCAGAAGTCCTGGTTTATGCTATTCCCCCCGAGCTGGAGGCTGTTATGGATTGCCTGGTCCAAGAGGAATGGCAGCTCGAGAGGGACTATAAAGAATTGTTGCGGAGAGTGGAGCTCCAGGAGTTACAAGGAGACTGGGAGCATGGTACTACAACTTGCGGGAGTGGGACCGAGGTCTTCTTCACCTACTCCATTGCCCCTGTCCTGGCGAGAAGAACCGAGTTCCTCGCCAGCAAGAAGAAGCGGAGGAGGAAGCCAAAAGCTCCGACCCATGTCCCCACCAACAACCCTGGCTGCTCTACCCCGGCAGAAGAGATGACTGTCCCCACCGCCCGAGTAAGTGGCACAATCCCCCTCACCAAACCCCTAGCTATGCCCGTAGAAGCCAGTGCCCCAGACTGTCCCCCTGATTTCCCGACTGTCCTGGAAGAAGCCCGGGTCACTGCCCCAGAGTGTTCCTCTGACTCTCTCCGTGCCCAGGCAGAGGCACCTGTCCCAGAGAGGAAGATCGAGGGTCTGCTTAACCCTCCCGGTGGTCCAGTATTGGCACCTGTCCCTGCCCCGGAGTATTCCCCTGGGTCCCCTGAGTACCCCGCAGAGCTGCTTAGCTCGCTCAATAACCCCGTAAGGACACCCGTTCCTGTCCCAGAGTGACCTAGGGGGCACAGTGTCCCGGTAGAGGCCTCTCTTACTACCTCTACGTGTTTCCCTGGTTCCCCGAGTGCCCCTGGCCCGATCAGCAGGGCTTTCCTTCCATGCAACCGCCCTGGCCTGGCAGCTGCCCCAGACTCAGTTCCCAAGACTAGGGAGCAAGAGTCTCCAGGTGCCCCTGTTACCCTGGTGAGGGGGATAGCCATGTGCCCCCGGCTGAGCTGGGACCACCCTCCAATTCACAGAGGACTACTGACTATCTTTTTGGGCAACCAGGGCCCTGGCCCACCTTCTATGGATGCTTCTGACAAAGGGGGCCATGAACTAAGGCCGGCACCTTTGAACTTTGTCCACTCGGACAGCCTGCAGCAGACCCGTGTGGATCTGCCTGGTCTGCCGGACCGTTGGTCAAGGGGGAGATCTGTGACAGGGCCAGGCTAGCTGGCTCATGTGTCATATGAAGTTTAGCTGGGTCATGGAGCACTTCTGTGTCCAGTTCCATATACCGTGACCCGGTAATATTTTATAAGACGTTTTATTGTGTAACCGGCCCGGAGACTGATGTGGCTGCAGCTCCAGCCTTCAAAGGAACAATCCTATAATCTGGCTGGGGCTCTTAATCAGCCAGCACAGCCCTGTCTGCCCAGACGGCACCCGCACCACAGGTGGGGGAACCCATTGTATTCTGTAATCCCCTTACCTGATACATCCCCTGTATACTGATGGGATTTGTGATGGGATGTGGCTGATGGGATTGGGGGTTGGGTTCGGTACACATTGCATTGAGATTGTATATAAATTCTGTGTGTTTGTAATAAAGAGAGTTCTTCTTGGTTTACTACGAATGGTGGTCTGGATGATCCGTGGATAGCTGAGTGCTATCCGTATGAGGGACTGACTGGTGATTCCTCAGCCCTTAAACAGGGGTACCCAGCCTTGGGTACGGTGACCCTGTAACAGAGGGTTAAAAGGCATATCATGGGGCCCAGTGGCATATAGGGGTTTAAGGCATTTATGGGGCAGAGTGACAAGCCTGGGGGCAGATGTGCATAACTGGGGGCAGGTTGGAAAATAAAAGGAATTAAAAACAAAATATTTTTCTCAATCATAGCTTTTATTAAAAAAAATAGTTTACATTAATTAACATTTACTATAGGAGACTTTTTTCCTATAGGGTCGTCTTATATTCAGGCTTTTTCTTTTTTTCCTAAATTAATATTCAGATTTTGGGGGGTCATCTTATAATCAGGGTTGTCTTATAATCGAGCAAATACGGTAATAACTGCTGTTTTCATGTATTTATTTGATCTATACCTGCAATGCTACGTTTTATATATGGTTATTGTATACCTGCAAATACAGGATTTGTATGTCTGATTCTGTTGATTTGATATATACCTTCAGTGCTGAGATCACAAGTGAATTTCAATTGATCTATGCATGCAAAGCTGGGTTTGTGTGTTAATGTGTTGATCTATACCTGCTATCGGCAGCAGGGTCTAATATATATATATATATATTATATATATATATATATATATGTAGATATATATATATAGGCAGCAGGGACTAATATTAATATATATCAGCAACTGGGGCTAATATTTATATATATATATCAGCAGCAGGAACTAATATTAACGAAACTCCCAGTTCAGCTGTAATTTTGAAATCATGTTTCAATCATAGTCTTTACTTCAAAGAGATAAGTACTCATTATGTAGATAAAAATGCATGTCTAATGCGTATATGTGATGGGCCATCACATAAATCAATAATAAAAGGAGGGGCTTGCTGGGGCATTAATACAAATAGTGGTGGCTGGAGGGGATTATACAAGGGTGTGAGGGCACCACATTAATCTATACTAAAAGGGTGCTGGCTGGGGCATCAATACACAAGGGTCAAAAACACTAAGGGGGTATAAACAACAATGCAGTGTGAAAAATCCATCCTGATGTAGATGTCAGTGACGTAGATTGTGTCCTGCTGTTTGTGTGTTTTTGGTTATCAGTGTACCAGAGCCTGTCCTGGGGTGTGTGTGCGTATAGGTGTTGGTGCGGCACAGTGTCCTGGTGTGTGTGTTTTGGTGTCCGTATGGCATAGCCTGTCCTGTGTGTGTGTTTGGGTGTCGGTGTGGCAGAGCCTGTCCTGGTGTGTGTTTGGGTATTGGTTTGGCAGAGCCTGTCCTGGTGTGTGTGTCTGGGTGTCAGTGTGGCAGAGCCTGTAATGGTGTGTGTCTGGGTGTCGGTGTGACAGAGCCTGTCCTGGTGTGTGTGTCTGGGTGTCAGTGTGACAGAGCCCGTGTTGGTGTGTGTGTTTGGTTATCTGTTTCCTGGCAGTTGGAATTATTTAATTTATACTTATCCAGAGATAAAATGCCCTCCTTAAGTTGTAGTGACTTCAGGGGACAAAACATTCAAGGCCCTTAAATCATTTAGTGGAAAAGTTAAGGTATTGTGTTATTTATGCTATAATATTTATTTCAAGGATTAGTCGTATTAAATTGTGGCTTCAGGCTGCCCATGTTGAATGACCGAGTATTATGTTAGTCCAATAACAAAAGTATCATTCCATAGCACATTACTTTTGGCAATATATATATATATATATATTCTCAGTGGTATGATTTAATGGTGGAAATTATGAATGCCCCCCCTATATATTGTTTCTAGAGTCGCCACTGGTTAAGTATCAGTATAAGTACAAATATAGATCTGGTGCAGATGTGCTTCAGTCAGAGAGCTGTGTCTACACCATAGAAGAGACATCAGTTCATAAAAATAATTATATTGGGCAGTGAATATAGCAAAAAAGCTGAAAATAGGAAATGAAAGGTAAAGAAGGAGAATATACAGAATTAAATTAAGTAGAGAAATGGTACAGCATAACTCCCAGCTTTATAAAGTGATCCAGATTCTTTACTGATATGGGTACGGTGTAAATCCTGTTAGTGGTTAGGATCACTATATAATGATGGGCGTTATACTGTACCATTGTCTGTGTCTGGCTCACAATATAATGATGGAAGTTGTAGAGTACACCCGTTATAGTGATTCAGGGACTAACGAGGGTACAGTATAACTCCTATGATTATATTTAGTGATCCAAACATATATGGTGGTATATCAGTAAACAAATCATATGAACTCAATTCTTTAATTAATTTTAGATTAAAGATACAAGATGAAGAAAATGTGAAAGTAGAAGTGGTCGGCAGAAAATGTAGGGAAACATTTAGAAAGCGCGAAAGGGTGAGAGCGAAAGATGGCACAGGTAGCGTGTTTATGGGACAAAGATGGCATATGCTCAGTTGTTTGGGGACAATGTTGACTCATGCTGGGCTGTTTGGCAACAAAGATGGCACGTCCTATGTATGTGTAATTTGGGTGCTGGTCAGGTTCTATGTGGGCAATGTGGACGCCAGGGGTGGCTTTGGGGTGTGCAACCTGTGATCTATGCCTGTAGTTTAGGGAGTTTTACCTTTAATGCCGAGTTTATATGTGAATTCCAATTGATCTATACCTGCAAAACTGGGTTTTATGTTATTCTGTTGATCTGTATCTGCTTTGTTTCCATACATTATTTATGTATACCTGCAAATACAAGTTTTTTTTTAGTCTTATTTAGTTGCATGTGTTGTTTCCATGTGTTGTTTATTTGATCTATACCTGAACTACAGGGAGTACGGCGAAGAGAGGTGTGGTTTAGTGAATGAGGGGACACAGGGACTCTGGGGATGATTACAGGGGAGAGGACCTCTCAATGTCAAGGTGCAGTCAGAAGGACTGACTCTCACAGTCTTCCCTGATCTGCAGTCAGTGTGGCAAATATTTTTTTTTTGGTGTGGTAGCGGAGGGAGTGATTGCATGCTAGTGAGCGTGGAACGTGGCTCAAGAAAATGCTTGGGTAGGATCCAATTTTGTCACAAAAATATATTGGCAACAGGGTCTAATATATATATATATATATATATATATCGGCAGCAGGGTGTAATATGTAAATATATGAGCAGCAGGGTATAATACCGGTATTAAAGAATGAAAAATAACTACCAGTTCATCTGTTATTTTTAAATCATATTTCAATCATAGTCTTTGCTCAAAGAGATAAGTACATGCATGTCTAACGCATATATATATATATATATATATATATAGTGTATATGTAGCATTTTATAATTGCCCCCCTACTTTGGTCCCTGTCCCCCCATGTGCCCCCCTAAATATGAAAGATGTAGACGCCACTGATCATAAACCCTTACAAACTGTCAATCACACTAAATTTAAAAAAAATATATATATCTGACGTTAATGTAACTCACGCCAGACATTGTGTACATTTCACGTGTGGAACACGTTTGACAAGTCAACTCATGCCTACAAATGATGGAGGCCAACTAGTCTGTCCTGTTAGGCGAGAAGGACGATCCCCAAGGGCAGTTTCGGTTACCTAGGGTAACCAAAACAACTAACGGACGTTTCCTGACTAATTAAAATCTACGTAGAAAGATTTCATAGCATTGCCATACAAAATCAGCTAGGTATCTGATTGTACAGGCAAATCCACCCCCCCCCCAAAAAAAATCACATGACTGACAACACTGCAGATAAAGGACGTTTATTGGTACAAAATTAGATAAAACTGTTTTCTACATTACTGTATATAGCACCGTATCTTATGTTAAAGTTGAAAGATATGTTTTCCATCCCTTTAAGAATGTTTCCTGGTCCAAGAAACATGCCACGTCATCCAATTCATGTCAGTCATGTCAATAAAGATCCATATTCACGTCATAATCCTACCTTAAACCTTAACACGGAGCTATGTTTTGCGTCATCACCAAACATCTCAGGGATAACTACAATAATATGGTATTTTATTATAAAAGATTGAAGATGATGGAATTAACTCGTTCTTGTGTGTCTAAAATATTTAGCGTATTCTCTGTAAACACCAATAAGAGACTTCGCCAAACACGAGCTGGCAGGAACGGTTACAACGTTTCGCACGGCCATGGGTGTCATGTACAGGAGAAGGCTCATGGAGGAAACAGGACTCAAACGATGTCCACGAACACATTAATAAATAAATAACTAAAGCCCAGGAGTTCGTCCCAACCTTTCGCCGTATTGATGACTTCCTCTTCCCTCACTCCTCCCGTGACGACGTGCTCCTCCCCAATTCCTCCCTGTGCCCTTTCAATCGCCGGTAGACAAATGGTTGCCTGGCAACCGTCTTAAAGTGACAAAATCCTAAGGACTCGGTCTGGGTGAATGCCCGTCTTAGTTGAGCTGTGAGGAGAGGCGGGATGTGTTAATACGTCTACATAGATCGTAGGCGACAGATTCCAGAGAGGTGGCGAGTAGGAATACGCGAGAGATATCCGGAATAAAAAGGCGACTGAGGGTGAAGCCAGAGCCCACGAAACATTGGTAAGTGTGGGGCAATAGGATAGAATGCTGGCGTTTCAAGAGTTCTTTCTCCTACTGCTTGTGTGGCTGCATGCGTGGAGGGAGCCGGAAGGAAACTTTACTTCTAGAAATGGTTCCTAGGTGCCCATACACCGTGCCCTCGGGTTTCCACGTCAGTCAGAATTACTTGTAAATTTAGGTTACCTGGTCAATGAAGTATGTGCATACTAATATATATATTAAGTATGTGCATACTAATATATATATAATTCATTTGAAGCATTGGTCTGAATCGTCTTATTGAACACTGTGTTGTCTAGAAGGCCACTTACTGTTCCTTAGTGTCCTTATCCGTTATTACACACTTTTAATACAGTATGTCCTTATCCGTTATTACACACTTTTAACACAGTATTCACTATGTGGAAAAGAGTAGTGCAACAGAATTCTTAAATACGTTGAATCAGTGGAAACCATTTGAGCTGCAAGCCAGAACTGTGATACGTAACCTGTCCCCAATGGCTTCCTATATAATATTTAACCAACGTAATGTTTGTGCCATTGGGTGGCAGGATATCTGGTATGTTTAAGAACTGTAATGAAATATAATTTTGTGTCATCCACAGGTATTTCAGTTAGTTACTCAGAAGTGTTAATAATCTTATTGTTAAAAAATTAACCTCTGGGAGGCTTTGAAATGTCTGCATTAGGCTAGGTTTCCACTTGGGTTTTTGTCCTGCGTTTTTTTTCTTGATGAAAAACGCCAAGAAAACTGCCACTGCATTTTCCTGCGTTTTGGCGTTTTTTTCTGGAGTTTTTTCTGGCGTTTTAGCCTTTCTGTGGAAATTGCTTTTTTTGACCTTAGGCAGTTTTTCCAGCCTTTACAAGTTAGAAGTTTCACCCAGCTAAAAGGGATTAGGATAAATGGCAAGTATCTGCCCCCGATGTCATTTACTTGGTAGAGTTCTACTTAAACGCCCCGGCGGACTCTTTTGTCACTTTTCTGTGGTTTGTAAGGCATGCTTTATTCCGAATGTCTGCTCCTCTAGGAAGATTGGCCCCAAATGATGCTGCAAATTGTTTGCTGTTGCTTTTGGCACGCAGGATCCAGTTGATGCGTCGCGTATGTTTGTTTGTAATGGCATGTTTGTTCCAAATGGTGTAGAATTCAATATGAACTTTGTTTTGTGTGAAACTGTTTGTTTCCAGCCTATTTCTCGTAGGACACACAGATACTGGGTCCATCCTCTGCATTGTAACTGTGGAAAAAAACGCCATAAAAAACGCCAAGGCAATAAACCCACATGGCTTTTTCATGGCGTTTTTTCTCTCCCATAGACTTCTATTGGAGAAAAACGCCAAGATTTCCTTGCAAAAAACGCCAGTGTCAACATGCTGCGATTTTGAAAAACTGCCACAGAGCCCAAAAAAGCAGAAAAACGCCAAAGAGGACTGAAAAAACGCCAAACAAAAAAACGCCAAGTGGATATGGCATTCTGCGATTTCCTATTGAAGAACAGCTAACATCTGGCTGCAGCGTTTTTTCACTAAAAAAACGCCAGGTGGCGCTATTGGCGTTTTTATGGGCGTTTTTAGCAAAAAAAAACCAAGTGGAAACCTAGCCTTAGCGTTTTTTGCAAGGAAATCTTGGCGTTTTTCTCCAATAGAAGTCTATGGGAGAGAAAAAACGCCATGAAAAAGCCATGTGGGTTTATTGCCTTGGCGTTTTTTATGGCGTTTTTTCCACAGTTACAATGCAGAGGATGGACCCAGTATCTGTGTGAACTACGAGAAATAGGCTGGAAACAAACAGTTTCACACAAAACAAAGTTCATATTGAATTCTACACCATTTGGAACAAACATGCCATTACAAACAAACATACGCGACGCATCAACTGGATCCTGCGTGCCAAAAGCAACAGCAAACAATTTGCACCATCATTTGGGGCCAATCTTCCTAGAGGAGCAGACATTCGGAATAAAGCATGCCTTACAAACCACAGAAAAGTGACAAAAGGGTCCGCCGGGGCGTTTAAGTAGAACTTTACCAAGTAAATGACATCAGGGGGCAGATACTTGCCATTTATCCGAATCCCTTTTAGCTGGGTGAAACTTCTAACTTGTAAAGGCTGGAAAAACTGCCTAAGGTCAAAAAAAGCAATTTCCACAGAAAGGCTAAAACGCCAGAAAAAACTCCAGAAAAAAACGCCAAAACGCAGAAAAATGCAGTGGCAGTTTTCTTGGCGTTTTTCATCAAGAAAAAAAACGCAGGACAAAAACCCAAGTGGAAACCTAGCCTTAGGGTGATATCATCAGCCGTTTTTCCAGGACACATATACATTTCCCATGTTGCTAAGGTGCTGGCCTGCAGTGTTCAGGATGAAGAATCTCACAGAAGGGATTGAGTTACTTAGTTGGGTATACTGCAGGAAGCATGTTACATGTACAGATCAGCAACATGTAGATGTGTCCTGACAACCATGGCCAGTGTGGTCACTCTAATTCCCATACCACATACCTTTTTTATAGATAAAAATCTGCACCTTATAGATCACAAGCACTAGAGATTTTGTTCAGTATGGGCAGAAAAATGAACTTCTCCGAAAACAACACCAAAATACAAAATTGTTCATACTGGCAAGCAGCCCTGAGCACGGTTTTGTAGTAATAAAGAATATCATAATGCCCCACTTTCAGGAAGATGGCTAGCGTGTTTTTTGTTATAAGACAAGTTTCTCATATGTTGGTATGTGTCAGACCATATTTATTTATTACGAAATGCAACGTAGAGGTCTCATGGCTGGTTTATAAAGTTATACCGACTGTAGAAAAGGAGATTTATTGCTGTGCTGATTACGTAAGCCTAGAACAAGCTCACTGTGGTCATTCTTCATAGGTCATAATGAAGTCAGTAAGTTAAAACAACAACAAACTCCATTTTAGTGAATACGCCTCATTTTGACATTTATTCACCAAGATCTGAGTTTGTAGGAGAGTTTCAGCTCATTGACTTTGTTATGCATAAGGACCAACTCTGATGGGCTTCTCGTGCAAGAAATCCTTAACAATTTATTACTTAGGACCATTGTGGGGAGGATTCTTGATCTCTCATCTCACTCAGTGAACTATACAGAGTCACTCTTTATGGCAGGAGACTTGATGAGTAGCAAATAACAAAGCTGATAAGTTGAAACCACAACCTTTCTGCCAACTCCTGCTTTAGAACCGCAACCATCATACTGTGTTAATTTATATAAAATGTGTGCGTATGAAGGCATTAGTGACCATGCTTCCTACATGGTGTGCACACATGTGAGAGGGATTTAGCTACAGGGTTTGCCATACAGTAACCCTCTCCAACAACACTGCAAAATACCGAAGGCCGTAGGTTGAACATAAAGCTATAAGGTCTAGCTATAAGACCTAGCTATAAGGTCTACTCCACAGGCTTCCTCCTTACACTTCCTGGATTAAGTAGAGGCAGCTGGTGGAGGAGTTCAAGTGGTGTTCCTTTTATTAAGGAATAAATATGTAATAACGTATGTTGCTTTGTGTGTAACTTGTAAGTACGTTGTTTTGTGTGTAACTAGGCTAGTACGTTTTGCTAGTATCACCCTAGATCCAAACCAAATTGTCGACCCCTGGTCTAAATCTTATTTAGAGGCGCTGCGGCTTATCTGCTGGATCAATAGGCTATTATTATATATTATTTACATGATGCCTGTATATTTGCTTAATGCGAAAACCTAATTAAACAATAGAAAAAGCGGTTTATGACTAGTCTTTTGAGGATCAGTTATGTAACCATAACCGAAAGATCTTCTTTCCAATCAAACACGGTAATTACTCACCTCTCTAGTGTATTGCTTTGCAACCAAATCCTTATAAAATATAAGACAGGCTTCTTAAAATGTTTCCTTAACGAAGGCTACTTTTAATTACAAAATTGAACTGAGGAAATAACATTTCAGGGATTAATGGGTGTAATGAATGGACAGAGGAGACCTCTGATTTAAGGTTAACCCTATGCAGCAATACTTTATGTGCAGTGATATGACGCAAAGCTTTGTATAAAACCATGTGTTTTTGTCTTGAGGCTTCATCGAAATTACTTCGTTACAATACAAGAGATCATAAATGTGTACTTAACATTTTTTCTCTCTACTTGTACATTTTGTACAGATAAGCCTTGTTGAGATAAAACCTCCTCATAATTGAGCACCTAGCAGAAACAAATATATGATGTTTTTGTTCCTTTTAATCCAATGTTGGGTATGGGCTTGTTAACGAAGCAGAGCCAGCAGAAAATAATTTTTACTTAGTAGTCCAAGATTTAGGGTGCTGCAAGTGTGGAAAGAAATGGCGGATGTGGTCATCCAGGGATCGTGAGAAAACAAAAAGCTTAGCGTTTTACTGTGCTTTCGCGTCCTTGTTCGTAATGAGGATTGTGTTGTAGATGACATTTATTATTTACTGATTTATGTAGATCCATGATATTCCACAGAGCTGTAGAAAGAGTAGCCGAGTCACATACCAACTTGGACTTCTAGAAACAAAAGTTAAGGAGGGCTCTGCTCATCGGAGCAGCAACTTAGTCTTTCAGTGTAAATTTTTGAAGAATGCAGGGCAGTCAGTTTTGCGATTTCTGCCAAGACTGTTCATACCTGGTTAAAGCCAGTTTGTTTCTGTACTGTTTACATTGTAATATGATAACATTTTATGTACATACCTTGCATAGTGTACCTGACGGTAAGGAACACATTTCCACCCCTGCCTTCCCTGATTAGTGCACCAAAAATAGGTTGAAAAATACTTTAATGCCTTCCTGCACTTTTTTAAGCAACAGGTTTGTCCGTTTAATATATGCTCAATTATTTTCATGCCACACTGGTTAAAGGGGCAAAGCAGGTGTTCACTAGGGAGGCTGCAGTATCGTAAAAATAAAGTGGAGCCTTGCTAAAAAAAAAAAAAAACGCAAGAAAACAAACAAAACAGTGGCAGTGCTGCCATATAAATGTGGCTACTTAGGGCGCACAGTTGGTCACGGCCACTAAGGTATCACTTGTGCAGCTATCGTAGCAGTCCCTTTTGTCCATTGAACCACTTCCCCCATGTCCAAGGCACTGCCCCACAGAGGCTGGCACCTAAAGCCCACGCTGGCTCCAGGGCATAGGGCGCTTGCCAAAAGCACATCCTTGGACATCAATGGGGAGATTGTACTCTCTTCCTCATTCCTTTCCTGGGATGTATGTGTAACAGGTGTTGCACTGTAAGCAAGCTGAGTCTTTAAGCAAGTATATGGAGTCGCTTTCTTTAATTTAATGGCATTACAACATAAAAATGAATTTTTAGATAACAAGAGTGATATGTTGATCACGAATTGGAAAGTAAAATTAGTTTTATATATATGTGCACAAATACTACTTTAATTTGTGTTTGTTGATTCATTGTGTAAAAAATAAATAATAATTCCTCCATTTTGGGGGGCATATAAATGGTTTTTCTTATGGCCCCAAACCCTAGCGTCACTGATTTTCCTTCCTAAATTGGCTAGTTGTGTTTGTACTTGGAATTATGATTATTATTATATGTAGTGTTATTACTGAGGAGACTATCTGTTTCCATAAAATGGCCAAAGCCTGAGCTGAATGTAGTGAGTTGCAGCAAATCTTATTAAAATTGTATTTATTTTTAAAAACATATGAGTGTCTGAGCTACTATCACTGATGAGAGAAAAGCTTCCAGAAGCTCATAAAATGTGAAGGCAACTGAAAACTTGGACAGTGGGCTGTGTGGTGATGTGGCCAATTCCGTACCAGTGGTGCACAGTGTTCACACCCCCTAAGCATCTGGAGTTTTAAAGGCACAGTCCTGTCCCAAACTGTTTGCATCAACTTTAGTGTATTTTGTACAAATGCTCTTTTTTTCTCCCTCAACTGTAGCTTTGTTTGACAGTGACATATACCAGGACCTTTATATTTATAACTAAATTACAATTCGTGTGAAAAAATTTTTTTTTTAAATTACTATTACAAAGTTTGACAAAGTGTGGTTGTATAATTAGTGCATGGAAAGGGTTAAAATACCAGCATTTGAAATACCCTGGGGTGTCTGTTTTTCAAAAATATTTGGTTTGATGAGGATTAATTGAGTTAACCGATGTTCCAAAGAGGAGATGGAGGCAGAATTACCAGATTTGGAAAAAAAGGTTTGGAAATCATAAAACGCTACTTGTACTTATTGCCCAATAACTTACAAAAAACAGCAAAAAAACATAAAAACAATGGGTATTTCTAAACTCAGGACAAATAGTAGAATCTATTTAGCTAGTTTTTTTACTTCCTTTTGTAGGTGAGTAAAAGATTTTTCAAAGAAAAGTCATAAAAGGTGTTTTTTTTTCTAATTTTCACCATGTTTTATTATTTTTTTATAGTAAATAAGGTGATATGATCAAAACATATGGTATCTGAAGAAAGTCCATCTTGCCCTGAAAAAAAACAATATATAACATGTGTGGGTACACTAAATGGGTGAGGAGAGAATTACAGCTGAACACAAGTACCGCAAAAGTGTTAAAACAGCCTTGGTCCCACAGGGTACAAAAAGAAAAAATGAGCCCGGTCCTTAAGGGGTTAACAAGACAAGTCAAAGCGGTTATGTGTGAAATGCTTTACAGAGCACAGGAACACTGTGGGCCTGTTAAAAAGCAGCTGGGTCAAAAAATATAACATGACTCTTCCTTGTGGTGTATAGCAAGGCCTGCAAAATCATGGTTGCAAATGGAAAAGAAGAATCAATTAGCCATTATTCACTGCATTGGTATTTTTACGTTCATTCTTCAATACGTGGAGCAGGCATATCTCCAACATTGTGGCTGTCAATGGCATTTACAGAGTACTATGTTTCTTTTACTTTTTTTTATTGAATTCTTGAAAGAGAGCATAAAACTGAAAATACACGCTGTTACAGTGAAGTTTCTCATCAAGTTCACAACCATCACAGCTACAAAAATGTGTTACTTAGTGCTGTTTCCTTTTTCACTTTAGATTCATGGTCAAGGCTGACAAGTTATATTTTTATGTACAAATCAACACTATTTCTAACATTATGTTTTAACCCTATTGAAAAGGGCAAAGCAGCTTAAAACAATTACCCTTCAAGAATGCAGTACTTTACTGTTTTCTGTTTTTCCTACAAAGCTTAAAAAATAAGAATAAAAAGATATGCCACTGTGCCCCCCTGATATGCCTTATAAGTTATAACCCCCTGATATGCCACTCTGCCCCCCCTAGATATGCCTTAAAACCCCATGATATGCCACTCTGCCCCCCCAGACTCCTTGGTGTCTAGTATGGGTGGCCAGTGAGCATCTGCACGATGCACGTAGACAAAAATATAGTGTAAAAATAAGCCCTGGTCCTCAAGGGGTTGAAGGATTTTTTAAATTTATTTAATTTATTTATTTTAATGAATGAATAAGGCTTTTTCCCCCCTAATGTTAGAGCTGGCAAGGTACACGGATATACATTTGAAACCGTTCCTGGTTTATAATTGACTGTAAGTCTTATTGTTCATAAGTTAAAAAAAAACAAAAAAACAAACAAACAATGCAGCTGGAATAAATGGTGGTTAAAGGGATTCATGTTTAGTTTTATGTTAGTTTAATGGTACATTTGCGGAATTACCTTATAGAGTGAATCTGATATTCTCTTATAAATCATAAATGTTTATACAGAGTAAAACATAGAACATGATGTGTTGGCAGATAATAATTCTGAACATTCTGGTCTGCATATCTACCTACCTATTACAAAGCCTCAGACCTTACTTGGTCCTTGGTCTTGCCTTAGAGTGCAGATAGCCTTAAGTCTATTCCATGCGTGTTTTAATGCATGCACTGTGTTAACCTATACCAAGGAAAAGAAGAACTGGAAATACGAGTGATTACACTAGTGAGTTTACAGTAAATTGTTTCTTATTCTCTATATACATAACTCTAAGTACTGCTCCCTTCTTCAGTGGGAATCCACAGAGGTGTTTGCCCAGAATAGATTTCAAAGAAAATGCATATGCAAGCCAACAACAGCAGATTTTTAGAATTCATTGGTATAATTTATTTTTCATATCTCTTTTGATATATATATATATATATATTATTTATTTATTTTTTTAAATCAATCTGGCTTTAATACGCAATACAATATTCAGTTTATTTTATCTTAAGCACAAGATAATGCTCCACCTTGACAAAATATTAACTGCGTAAATCTTGGGCAAAGTTGGCATCTGGCACAGAGAAATATAAATGGGAAAGATTTTGATGTAACTGCAAAACTGTATTGGCAGGCATTGGGTGTTCGCTAACAATAGAGAGGATGTCCCTAATGCAGTAAGCTGTTCTATTGAGCATAGTAGGTAGAACACACTGGCGTAACTACAGGCTGCGACAGGGCCCGTGCCTCTAGGGAGCCCTGCTTTGTGTCTTCTTGAAACGATCCTGGTAGGAAGGGCCCTTTCTAAACTATTTGGAACTGGCAAGGGGAGACAGGAACGTCTGCGGAAGCGGTAAGTGGTGGCAGGAATGAGGTGGGATGTATGTAAATGTGTGTGTTTGTGTGTATATATATATGTGAGCATGCATGTGTAATTGTGTGAATGGATGTGAGCATACATGTGTAATTGTGTGTGTGTGTGAGATCAGGAACGTGTAAGTGGGGTGATATGGAGTGTGTTAGTGAGTATAAATTAGGGGGGGGGGGCGAGGCAATTTTTGCACTAGGGCCCTGTGGTTTATGCCCCTGGTAGAACAGCAGATGAAGATAATACTTGATCCTGTTCAAGTGCCTTATTTCTTATGAAAAAATACCAGATTATTTCCCTCTTAAGCAGTGTAACATATGGAAAATGTCTGTATGTAATCTATAATATATACACACAAATATAGTTATATGAGCCACCTGGTTTCCCTGTTCCTAGTTGTTGACAATTTTATAGCTTTCTTTGTAGGCAATGATAATTTCACAGTCCGTATTGTTCCTGGTTCCTGAAGCACCTTTGTTAGTATAATAACTAAAGGTTGTTTGCCATACAAAAGGGATGGGCAAAGGAAACGTTTTCTTCTTTCTGCTACTACAAGTTTTAAGGAGATCCAATATTTACTATAAGACACGCAACAGCAATCTTTTTAAAATCTTTTTTTAAACACATTGTATTAGCGATTCCATATTGTTCTAGCACGGTTCTGCAATTAATATGGTTTTTATTGTAATGTGCTGTGTAACATATATGTAGTATGTTTACAGTGACATACTACGGAAATTGTTTGTGTGGGTAATGTGTTAAATTTAGTCAGCTCCACCCATTAATAATAAAATTCTTGGAAATAATGAAAAACATATTACACATTTGCATTGTGCATTCCTGTACACAGTTAATGCTCGTGATTACAAGCTTTGGAAGGACTTGGATAAATAAGTCAGCGAAGCATATTATTCAAACTCAGACCTGATTATTTGCATTCTATTTCCTGTACACCTGCTGCTTTGCTTTTGTGCTTTACTTGTTTCCAAAAGGTCTTATTATTCACCAATACGATCCAAACCCTCTGTCTGTTTCTGTATTTAAGGTTTTTTTTCGCTCTGCAATACAATACGACAGGAATACTATGTTTTAAAAAATCCATAAACTCACCTGAAAAGTTGTTGTACCCACTCCCTTTACACATCTTACAAATGGTGGGATAAATGTTCTTCAACTTTCGAATTATTATACCAATGGCACCAAAATATACCAGGCTGTGAATAAACCTGAATCATTTGTTTCTTTTGTATTGAAAATAGCTCGTGATTGGAGTATTTTTTTTTAAATACAGATTTAAATATATATACCGGTAACTCCAGTAAGAGTAGCCATCATAACCACAGATTAACCGTCACCTTTAAGGTATTCTCCAATTTAGGTGGAAGCTGATGTGGGATCTACACTCCTTGGTTTCTAATGTAAATGTACATTTGTACAGAATGGGCTGGTACTTTATCAATGAAAGAACAATGTAGTTTATTTCTGGTTGTTTTCCCTTAATCTTTGTTTTAATATCCCATGAACACCTCCTGTTATATTATCCTTTACCTTCTTGTGAACTCTACACCGGCTGTCTGGGCCAATCTTTTTTTCCAGCTCAAACAATAGAAGTTTCATTCAGGTGAATAAGATCCTGGAGCAAAAGAGGTGAGGTATGTTAACAGATCGTGACGGCTATATTATAGTATCCCATCAGTTTTATTTTTCACCCAACGACTTCATGCATACAAGCATTCAATGCTTGTTTAACCCTTGAGATCCAGGCATGGAGCATGGTTATGTTTGACATGGTTATATTTTCATGCTTTTTTGATGTGTACTTTTTTTTATCGACCTGACTCTGTGTAACCTGTCGCTCTTGTTTTGCCCACAGGTTTACCAGGTTGTTCCTCGTATTATGGGATTGGGGAGTGGGCGCAGAGGAATGAAGTCCCCACCACTTCTTATTGCCGTCCTTCTGGCGTGTGTGTTTGTTTTAGGAATAAACTACTGGATCACTAGCTCTCGATGCGTGGAATTACAGGTAAGGCTCCTACTAATCTTTTATGGTTGCAAAATCTGCAGCGGTGTGTTGTGCAGTGTGTGGGGGGGGGGGAGTCCTAAGGACAGCTCTTTAGTGCTCAGATGCAATTTGTCTTTTACGATGTTTTTTATATTAATATAATTTCTCTAGTTAGTGTAGTTGGTGGCACCTTTGTTGGAAATATATCCATTTTTGGTACAAATTTAGTGTTCAACAAAGGTCAGAGCTTTCAGGAAATAGCATTAAGATTGAGGTTGATTAGCACCTTAGGGAAAAAAGAATCGAAATGTGACTGAGGCCAGGCTTAATATTGGCACGCGTCAATACAGGAGAGAGCTTTCTTAAACGCATGTTACACTTGCCATCCATACTAATGGAAGGGTTTAAAGTTATAAGGCAGTCTGCAGTCCGTGATTACCCTGAGACAGTTGTCTGGAAAACTTGCTTACTGGAATGGCCGGTTCTGTGTTGTGTCTTCAAGGGTGACAAGCCTTTGTTATGTTTTAGTTACTTTTGTGGCTTGCTTACTGTAGAGTTTTCATCATTCTTTATTTACTGTAGTTTTTCAGTTTGATTATTATTTGCTTTTGGTCATTAGTATTGTATGATGCTATGTATTAAACAAAACGTATTCATTTTTTTAGTTTTTGTGAAATTAGGAAAACTGTTATGCTGTTACTGCTGGCCAAAGTGACCTCAGCTTTATTATGCAAAACTAGGCTTGTCACTTTAGCGTTTACACAAAAAAAAAAAGTTATTAGTCTCAAACTTTTAAAATGTAATACTTCTTGGGAAATTGTCCTTCTTTGCCAAATAATGATTATTAATAAAGGCCCCTGAGATAAGTTAAAGTGCACCTAACTGTCTTGAAACCAACAACATAGATGTAACATTCCAAAATCTATTCAGAAAGTAGATTAATGCTGTGGTGTAATAAGTCATCTGATACTCAACTACTGACAAATCCGTCAAACCAAACTCAGATGTTGACCCGGTGACATTAAGGCAAGTTGGGTCCAAGCCAGACCCTGGACACATTCCACTTAGCACAACTCAAACCATTGGTATACTCGGCTTTATTCAGTCAGACTGCATTTGGGGAACAATATTTCATGGGCAATATTTTGTTCTTTTTTCTAGAGCCGTGTGTTAGAGCTGGAGGGTAGAATGCGTCGTGCAGCTGCAGAAAGAGGGGCAGTCGAAATGAAAAAGAATGAATTTCAAGAGAAACTGGAGAAGCAGAAAGAACAAATTGACACAATACAGTCTTTACACAGCTCACAGATGCAGAGTGTAAACTTGATGTATAAGAGTGAGAAGGTAAGTAAGCCCCAATCTCGTCTTCTAACTATACTTAATGATGTTCCAACCCCACTGAGCTTCTACTGCATGCAAAGTGGGTGTTTGCTGCAGTATAATGCATAGTTAAATCTGAGATTTTATAAGTCTCCTCATCTTTTGATTCAGGGCTGGACTGAGGATTAAAATTTGCTCTGGCACTTAAAAGCTAACAGCCACTAAAATTATGTACGTGTTGCTGCACCCTACGTTCTTACACTTTTGCCGTGCATGGCTTTGTGTATATGAGAGATATAAATAAGCAATTTTAATATTGAAAAAAATAGTGAGACCTCATAGTATCAGCTCAATATTCAGTTGGCTAATGTCTCTAAGGTTCAGTAATTTTCTTTCTTCCGGAATTGATAATGTCAACATTAACCAGCCTATGTGGATATATAGTCACTTGGTAATATGTGTACTGCTGTCATTTTTTATTTAGCCATACATTGAAGGGACACAGGGGTTGACAAATTTGGTTTGGATCTAGGAGCCAGCAAAAAAAAAAAAAAATAGGAGCTATCTTTTAACTCTTCCCCAATTTTTATTTTTATATATTGCCCCCTGGTCTGCAGGATGTTTATTGGGGCAATACAATATTAAACACACGTTTCTTCGGTACTGCATCACTTTGTACAGTATTTCCGTTAACCCCTTCCGGACAAAGGGTATTTTACACCATAAAGACTAAAGTTTGTATGTTTAATTATTATTCCTCTTTTGTGTTTTAGTGTAAATTCTTTAACCCCCTTCGACAATATCTGTTTTAACATTTATGTGGTGCTCATGTAGCTATAATTTTCTTCTTTCCCGTTTACTGAACCCACAGTAATACATTGTTTTTTTCAGGACGAGAAGGGCTTTTTTTTTATAGATGTCATTATTTTGATTGTATCGTATCATTTACTAAAAAAGTATAAAATACGGTGAAATCAGGGGAAAATAATTTTTACATGGCAACACAGTTTGGGTGCAGAAAGCGTTTAAAGCCATGACGGTCTTGGCACGTCAATTCACACTAACTAGATGTCATCAAGGGGTTAATATTAAACTGTATTAATGCTAATTAATATTTATTAGCACCAAAATATGAAAGAGTAAAACATTGAAATGGGTTTTTGGCACTCCTCTCCCTATTTTTTCTGTTTTAAACATTTTGGCTAGAACCTTCTGGGGAAGCTGTTAGAACATGTGTCGCTGTTCAAAACAAAAAAATGCAATACTAAAGTGTTTATTTTTCAAATAAGAATAATGATAAGATAAGATCTGAAGCTAAGTAAGACTGAAAATAAACCAAATGGCTAGCAAGACCTTTCCTCTTAATTACACACCAATGAATGAATAAAAACACTAGTGCTTTTATCTGCTCTGTTTGTAGATGACTGCTTTATCCATTATAGATTGGGGGATGTTCCTGTAACATCATACACTCATGCTAACACCATACACTAATAGACATGCTTATGCCATACTGTAACATACACAATATCATACACGCTAACACTACACTCTTATACACATACGCACACTAGCCAACAACAAACACCAACGCACCGGCTAACACTTTACATATGTAATCTGGCACTATACATTTACACGCATATATACTGAGTCTGACACTATAGTATACACATGTGCTCACATACACTACTTCCCCTCTCATCTCTTGGAGACCTGTTGCGCTGCTTCTTATCTTCTGCCATCATAAATCTGGCACCCTATGCTTTCCTGCGGGGGGCTCAGTGAAGAGAGTGCTGTGAGGCAACCAGCAGGTCACGTAACGCCTAATGCCACCCGTTTCAACGTGCCAACAGGAAAGCAGAGGGTGCTAGATTGATGATGATAGCCCTGGCAAGTTTTTCCCCCCTTGTCCTACAAAAACTTGGTTTCTAGTTGGCATGGCAACTTGGCGCCCAAGGTTAGCTGAGCCCTGAAGTCAGATATGTTGATCTCTATTGCATAGTCTAAAAGATTGCATGATGTAGTATAGGGCTGCAACAACTAATCGATAAAATCGATAATAATCGATAATGAAAATCGTTGCCAACGAATTTCATTATCGATTAGTTGAATCGATTTTTATCGATTATTAAATGAGGGTTTTTTCAGAGCAAACGCTCTGAAAAATACCCCTCATTATATAATCCGTTTAGTCTGACTCACAGCAGCAGCTCCTACTTACCAGTCCCTCCCTGTAATCACTGTGACAACTGGCCCTGCCCCCTTCCTTCTCCCAGAAGGCCAGAACCACATGGCTGTGACACTCATCTAACTGTAAGTATAACATTAATATTTGGGCTACTGAAAGTTAGGGGAGGTGGGAGTTAATTTAGGGGCAGTTATGGTTAATGGGGTGTTTAGGGTTCATTTAGGGGCAGTTATGGTTTATGGGGTGTTTAGGGTTAATTAAGGGGCAGCTATGGTTAATAGGGTGTTTAGGGTTCATTTAGGGGCAGCTATGGTTAATGGTGTGTTTAGGGTTAATTTAGGAGCAGCTGTGGTTAATGGGGTGTTTGGGGTTAATTTGAGGCAGTTTTGGTTAATGGTGTGTTTAGGGTTAATTTAGGGGCTGTTGTGGTTCATGGGGTCTTTAGGGTTAATTTAGGGGATGCTGTGGTTGATGGGGTCTTTAGGGTTAATTTAGGGGCAGTTATGGTTAATGGGGTGTTTAGAGTTAATTTAATGATGAGGACTGAGGGTTAATTTTATTAATTTATTAAAGTTAACTTAAGGTGCAGTTAGAGATAAAGGGGGGCAGACTAAGGGGAATCTAAATCCTGGGGGCAGTGAAGATTAACCCAGTACTTATTTATAAAAGTATGGTCTGTGACTCTATGAGGGGACTATGAGATATCTGGGGGGTATAAGGCATATCTGGGGAGGACGGAGTGACATATCTGGGGGTATAAGGCATATAGGGTATATAAGGCATATCTGGGGAGGGCAGTGTGGCATGTCTGGGGAGGACAGAGTGGTGTATCAGGGTGTATAAGGCAGATCTGGGGCCACAGTGGCATATCTGGGGGTAGAGTGGAGTGGCTTATCTGGGGGTAGAGTGGAGTGGCATATGTGGGGAGGGCAGTGTGGCATGTCTGGGAGGCAGTGTGGCATGTCTGGGGAGGATGGAGTGGTGTATCGGGGTATAAGGTGTATCAGGCACAGTGGCATATGTGGGGGTAGAGTGGAGTGACATATGTGGGAGGCAGCGTGGAGTGGCATATGTGGGAGGCAGCGTGGAGTGGCATATGTGGGAGGCAGCGTGGAGTGGCATGTGTGGGAGGCAGCGTGGAGTGGCATATGTGGGAGGCAGCGTGGCATGTCTAGGAGGCAGCGTGGCAAGCCTGGGCTCAAACGTGCATAAATTGGGGTTTTTTTTATTATGCTGTTTGTATTTAATATAATTTGTTTATTACATTATTTTAAATAAATGAAAAATTTACATTCATTTTTTTTATCCGATTAATCGAAAAAATAATCGGCCAACTAATCGATTATGAAAATAATCGTTAGTTGCAGTCCTAATGTAGTATGTCAGTCTTGCTAGCCTCAAAAAATAGTCTGGTGACTTGCTCACTCTGATGGAATGCAAAGGCCCCACTAAAAGTCATATTATGACATCAGCTGGTTGGACCCCTGAGAAATTGATCCAGCGTGCCATGTACTATGGTTTCTCAGTACTTAATGGAGACTGGTGGTAAGAGAGCATTTAGCATGTACATTTGCTCATATCAACTATTCATACAACAGAGGGCATCACTGCTCCTCTGGCAGGTTTTCTTGATTTTTTTTTTCTATTTTACTTGTAAAGATTTATTCTGGTCCAAAGCTTAGCCTGTAATAGCCTTTATTCACTTTAACCAATTTTAGTTTGCTATTGTTATATAATTTACTTGAATACCTGTAATGGAGATGCATGGAAGGGCATAATTAATGTTATATATTTTTTTTACTCCTTTATTTACACAGGAAGCTTTATTAAACAACATCACAGTGAATGATAAACTTATACAGAATCTGCAAGGTAAATGGAGTGGAATAATTGTTGTCTGACCTACACCTCTTGTCAGGGATAAACTGGGGATAACTAGGCGACCCTGATGTATGAAAGCCGATGGTAGCCTAATGATGTAAGTGTGGCTGAATGTTGGACATGACAGGCCATGCGTTACATTTTTATGCTCACATAGTTGGCGGCCAGGCATATCCAGCCAACGACCTCACATTGCAGCATTTCGATCATGTGAGTATCGAGCTGTGGACAGCAGCCTACCGGGTATTTGCCTGGTGTGACTGATGGCCAGTCAGGGCCTGCCTCTAGTAGTAAGTGCATAAACAATACAGTGAGATCAATGTATTTTAGGGGGGGATGTCTTAATATATCACCGGACTCCATTCAGCCCTTCTCTCTGACATGCTGGTACTGCCCTCCCCTGTTTGACTGGCGGGCAAAACCTCAATGGGCAAAGCTGTTCATAAGGGAAAACAACATGAGGGGAATTAGTGTTTCATCATATAACTGACCAGATGGCTGCTTCAAAATGAAGACCTTCAGTGCTGAAGCAGAAAGGATTCCTTGAAAATAGGGAAAATGTCAGAAGGGCATGGGACACAAGACATCACTGTTTCGAGTTTGTAACTGCGCTGGAAAGACGGGAATGATGATGGATCAAGGATAACTCCTTGTTGGTGTAAAGGTAGCTCCTGCAACCACACAGAGCTCTTTGTGTACAGGCTATGCTGGTATAAAAACTTTTCATTTCAGACTGGCCATTGTAAGAAACAGCTGTACATTTTAAAGCTTGAGAATTGGTACTGAAAGCCCATTCATTGTATAACAAATTGAAACAGGATACCAGTATTTGGAAGTAGATACATTTGTTTGGTTACAAGAAATCTACATGAGCTAATGGACAAAGAACATTCTTGTTAAACCAGTAAATGGATATCTTTCCAGTTGTGTAATTTGGCCATCTGGATGGCGTGTAAAGCTTTGAGCTTCTTTGGAAACCACTCTACTTTATTACATTACAGCTTCAAAGGTATCCAGATACCAACTATGATTTAGTGCACGCCTTGCTATAATGCTCCAAATCACAGCTTTAAGGGCATATATATATTAATTAAACTTTGTTGTGGCGCAAATCCGTAATTATGATCTAGCATTTACAGTAATGACTATAGACCCCTTGGCAAAGGCAGAACAGGCTGTATACATATTGGTGCGGTACAACCACTCCTACTGTTCAACTCTCGCTTTTTTTTTTTCTTTTAGGGCAAATAAAGAACCTTCAGAAAGAGTTTGCCGAATTAAAGGAGAGTCAGGCCAAGAAGTCCATCTTTGAGCTGTAAGTTCTAAATATGCATTAGTAGGCTTTATGTTACATTAAGGGAAGGTACGTACAATGCCTGATTTTAGTAATTAGGATTGCATTGTTGCCAAAAGCACTTTTTGTCTTAGTGCTTTATATGTTAAAATTCATAATTTACGATTTGGTTCTACTACAACACTTCTTGAAAACCTCCTTCATGTTCTTCAGTCCTTACGTAAAGCTTCATTAGGGTGCGTATTTTGAGAGATAACCTGTCATATCTCTGAAACTGATCATCAAACGGTATTACTGTTTGAAAGTAAGCTAAAGAAATGTAAACCACACACAATTACAGTCATCATATCCTATATAATCAGTCTCTAACTTTAGAGTTAAAGCTTGGATATACCTTTTATTTAATGGTTGTGCCTAGCATTAAATGTAAACATCCCAAAATTTTACAGACAAAGCTCAAGCACTCAGAACATACTCCACATTATGTGCAAATGCCTTAAAATATCTTTATATATTTGTGTGTATTTTGATTTTTTTTCAACACTTTCATTTCATTTAAATTTCAGATTATTCTGAATTTGTATTAATTTTTATTCATAGGGCTCAATGCAGCAATAAAATGAAGGAGCAGATTGAGCAGTGTGAAGAGAGGCTGAGGAGGGCAACAGGGAAGGAGCAAAAGGTCAGTCCTGCTACTGTTTAGATACTAACTGTATGATGTTCATTCTAACTCACCGTCCAGATTCTTGGCATACAAAAGGTGCAGCCTGTAAGAAAAACATGAGGATGAAGATGATTTAAACTTAGTTTTAATGCCATCCAGCTGAAATTTTTAAATAGCATTCTTTGGCCTTCAAAAAAAATAGCCTATCGAATAAAAACCTGAATAGTAAAGAGATTGGGCGAGGGCTGGGAACAGGATGGGACGGGGGAAGGCATTTTGGCCATCATGCCTCTCCATAGGTTTTTTTATTATTTATGTACAATGGCAATATTAATTAAGTGAACACTTTGGAATTACCAGCATTTTAAGTATATATTTGTCTTAAAAAATGATCTTCACCTAAGTTGCAATCAAACATTTTGATTTTGCTATTCTCGCGAAGCAGCTGCTAATGTGAACCTTACCTCACAAAAAATAAATCAAGTGCATTAATTTGGAAAGGGTTACAAAGTAATTTAAGAGTTTATATATTCATCAGTCCACAGTTGTTGTTGTTTATTGTTTATAAATGTTTGCTCGATGAGGTAAAAAAGAACCATAGAGTAACAGCTAAAGGCTGATTAACATGTCTGTTGATGAGTTTACCATATGCAAAACACTGGCAAACTTTAGGCCAACAGCATTGCGAGAGCAACAGCTTCCTATGTGGTGTCCTGCTGTGGACTCCATGCCTGTTCAAAGAGCACCTTTGATGCCTCACAGCGATACTGGGAAAATGTTTTGTCGACCGATGAAACTACAGCACTACGCATGGTGTAAAAAGAACATACCAACATGAAAACATCTTCCCAACAGTAGAGGGAGCATCATGATTTGAGGCTGCTTTGCTGCCTTTGGGCATGGACAACTTGCCATCATTGAAGGGACAATGAATTCTAAGGTATCACACAGGATCTGAAGCTCAGTAGAAGTTGGGTGACGCAGCAGGACAATGACCCTAAACATCAAAGTAAATCTACTACAGCATAGTTTAAAAGAAAATCTGCCTTTTGGAATAACCCAGTCAGAGCCCAGACCTTAACCCATTAGAGATGCTGTGGAATAACCTCAAGGGATCAGTTCACCCCAGACATCCTAGGAATGTGGCTGAGCTTAAACAGTTCTTTAAGAAAGAGTAACCTAAAATCCCTCCTGAATGTTGTGCAGGTTTTATCGCAGCTACTGCTTGCTTGAGGTTATTTCTGTCAAACGAGGTTCGATGAGTAATTAAAGTAAAGGGTTCACTTGCTTTTTTCTCCACCAGCACTGTGAATGTTTAATGAGTGTGTTCAATAAAGACATGACTATCATTGTTTGTGTGTTATTAGCTCATGTGTGTGTATATAGTTGTGATCACATTTTAAGAACCAGTAAAACCAGGTAATTCCAAAGCGTTCATTTACTTTTTCTTGACACATCCATTGGGGTAGGAGGCAGTGGGTATTTTTTTATTTAAAGTTTTATAAATTCCCTTTTACTTGTGTTGGGAGGGATTCAAAATTGCTATTCTTTTTCCACTCTGCCCAACTGTTCTGCAGTTAAATTGAGAATTGAGTGAGTTATGCGCAAATGCGGATTGGTATTTTTGTCCAGTTTGTTTTCTACTTGCCCAGACTGACAGCTAACATTCACTTGACCTTTAGTGAACAGAGCCAAATGTGTTTTAATGTGGGATGTGGTATCAGTGTGCCTGAATTGAAGGATGATGGAAGGATAATGGTAACTGAAGGAAGTAAGCACTCTTGCATTACGAGAGGTTGGAAGGATGATGACATAAGATGTTAGGAAATCAAATTGTGGATGGATTCTGGGCAAAGACACATTTATCATACCCATTAGACTGATACAGTCATTGAGGAGGATAAGTGTAAGAACACAGAAAGGGAATGTGAGCAGTTTATGACTGGATAAAAGTTGATATGTTGTATAAAGTACAACATGCTACATATCGCATAATGTAAGTAAGTCTTTTGCTACAAAACATGTCAAAACCAAATTGGAAGCATATGTGTAATATATATATATATATATATATATATATATATATATATATATATGTCAACATAGCTGTCTCTGTACTAAAAGGCACCCATCCCCTGTCTTGCATGTTGAAACATTGCAGCTAATAGGTGGTCTATGTACAAGGCAATAACTAGGTTATGGACAGGTGGCATTGTCCTAGCAAAGGGAGTAGATTGCGCAATAATTATGCAGCCATCTAGTCAACCATTGAGGCTCAAGAAGGAGAAGATAGACAGCAGACAGTCAGGCCAAAGTTTATATTTCAGGATACCTATTTTCGGTTTTAAGAAACCTGGGCTCTGGAAGCCTCTGAATTAATAACCAGATATTGTTGAGTAGGCTTCACATTTAGTTTGTGTGGAGTTAATATCATGAGCAACTCACTCCTCATTTGAGCTCTGGGCATGGAGCCAGGTCCTATTCCTAAGGCAACCCTTTATTCTGTTTCAATATAATTTAAATGCATTCTGTCTCCAATGTCTTCAACTGCACCCATTTGTGTCTAGAATAGATATGTCTGCTTAACAGAAGTGCTCAGAGTACCGCTATTCATCATTCTGTAATTATTATCATTAAAAAAAAAGCTATTGAATTTGTTTGAACTGTATGAGTAATGTTTATGCTGTTTTCAAATAAAAAGGTTTTTTTTCTAACCAAATACACTGAATGCTCGTACAAGATTCAATGCCATAGATAAGTCTGTCTCGGGCAATAGAGTACCCATAGACTGTAATGGAAAAAAACATTGAAATGAAGGAAGATGTCTTGGGTCTTATTCATTAACGTAGATAAAATATATCTATTTTAGTATATGGTAGATAGGCAATTAAGTTATTTGTAATGATTCCAAATAAAAAAGACACCCAGAACAAGTGTTTAATGTTTGCTTCCGGAGAAGAAAAACTATGTAATGTAATGATAATGAACTTGGTTGTTGGACAAAGCGCAATTTTCCCATTACAGCGATAGATGTACGTGGCATATAATGGCCTATTATGAAAGCCAATTTTATTATACGAGAGGCAATTCTCCTGTTTTTATAATTACTGCCCAACCTTTTACCTGTGAAAAGTACAATACAGCAGTTAGACATTTGTTTCTAGGCTGTGCAGCCTCGTGCATGTTGGGAGTTTGTTGATATGTAATGTGCAGATGTCTTAAAAGTTTCATATGAACACACAGGTACATGTTGTATGACCTTTTTAGTGGATTGTACTCATAGTTTTATTTTATTTTGTTTTCATCTAGCCAACAATCTCAAAACAAGTCACAGAACAAAAAGACAATAGCGATAAAGGAGAACCTAAACAACTTGAAGACAATGGAATTCATGACATCTCCAAACCATCAGAAAGCCCCCCAAAAGCAGAATTTCCAAAAAATGAAGGCAAGTTATTTTAAATCATGACATCTAATAAATTACTTGATGATGTCTTATACATTTAGTTTTTATCTTGTTCACAATAGAAAAAAATAGAATTAAAAGTAGTAAACAGAACATTCAAATAAACACTACTTTTCAAAAGTTTAGGGTCACTTAGCTGTTTTCATGGAAAACAGGGACATTTGTAGCCATGCTAACATCATTGCAAAAGAGTTTTCTAACAAGCAATTAGCCTTTAAAACTTAAGCTTCAATTAGCAAACACAACTTGCTATAGGAACAGTGATGGTTACTGAAAAAGAGCCTTTGTACACCAAAATTTTGAACGGTAGTGGAGTGTGTGAGTAATTGAGAGTCAGAGAGAGAGAGAGAAAAAAAATGAACTCCTTATCGTGTGCAAGACATTAAGACCTCTAATTTTAAGCCTTTTTGAGTGTCTGTAATTCCAGATACCCGGTGCCGCACTTAGAGCAGTACAGAGCTGTAGAATATGATGGCTCTATAAAAATCAATAAATATTTTTTAGGAGAGCCATGTCAGCGGCAGGCAAAAACTTCCTTTGCCTATTCTGTACTGTGACCTCCCCCTTCTTGTCCTGTATTCAATCCATTTTAACAATAAAGCTCAGGAAAGGTTAGGTTGCAGACATTTTCTTCATTTGTCCTGCCTTAGTCTTTCTGCTAGGGGCTGCCATTCAAAGTTTTTAGTTTTTTGGTTTTTTTTTTTATTTATTTGTGTATATATCAAATGGTGCCCATGATGTGACAATTTTATGCTTGGGCATTCAAGTTCAAAACTTTGTTTTACAGAAGAGACAAATGAAGTTCAAGAAAATGTTGATCAGACTGAAAAGAAATCTGCTCCAGAGCCTATACCGCCAAAGCTAGAAGAAGAGAAAAAGGTGGAAAATGCACCACAGTCAAAAGAAATGGCTAATGACGACCTAAAAGCGGAGAATAACGTGCAGGAAAATAAGGATCAGGAAGCAAAACAAGACGTGAACAAGGAAGCTGAAAATGAGGAGGTAGAAAGGGAACACCTGCTAAATTTAGAAGATCAGATTGAAGACAAAGGTCTGTATAGTGGTGTTATGGCTTACATGTTGCAATGTTAAGACAAAAAAAGACAAAAATCATTATACTAACATATACCGTTAACAAAATGGAGGTGCACAGGTGAAAATTGTTGGACACAGAGGTTTTAACCTGGATTGTTAAATGGACCCTTGTTGCCTAAACACAATGGTGCACTGTTTGCATAGAACATAGAAAAGTATAGGCAGTAGCCAGGGCCGGCCCGACAATGAAGCTGAGTGGGGCAACTGCTCCAGGCGGCACTTTTGAAGCTTTTTTTTTTTAAGCGGAAGAGAGAGAGAGGGGCACAGAGTGGTTTTCACTTACCAAGTTGTCAGTAACTGCTCGGCGCCCCTCTCTCTCTCCTCTGCAAGCCCTCTAGCTCGGTCTCGGTGCCGGCTTGTAATGCTGAGCGCCGGGAGATGAGGTCATTTCCGGCGCTAAGCATTACAAGCCGGCACCGAGACAGAGCAGGGAGACTCGCCACAGGACTGCTGAAAGGTAAGTACAAGGAGGGGGTAGGGTAGATAATGGGGGGGCGGCATTTTAAACTTCGCCCCAGGCGGCATTTTGTCTTGGGCCGGCCCTGGCAGTAGCAGAACTGCAAACAAATTTATAACGTTTGTAAATCAAATTAATGATTCACAGGTGCCGTAGTTCATGTATATAAGGTGCGTGTATAACATTTGAAACCCCCTTTTTTATAGCAATGTATTCATCGCTTTATTCGGTTTATTCACACTATAACTGCTTTTTGACAGACTACGTTTTAATGTAAAAGCTTGAATTCTGTCACGTAGCATTTCTATAAACGATACTTTATTGCACTTGATAAACTCTGTCCACACCCCAGGGCAATGAGCTCCCTGTATAATGGAAATGACTGCCTATCTTACCTCATAATTTAAATTACTCATCATTGTTTGAAAAAGAGGTGTGTGACAGGTTCAACAGGCAAAAGGATCTAACAGCTCAATGAATCTCTTTCAGGAAGACTATTTTTTTTTACAATTTGTTTAGCAACAGATGCAGCACAGCTGTAAAAAAAAATGTTTTTCTTATTCTTCCTTTTTCAATTTGATCTTTCCTTTGAGAGGGACATGGTTGAATGGGCATGAAGTCTTATGTCAAATGCTCTTTTGGTTGTGGTAAATATCCAAGCTCAACATTTGAAAAGTGATCCTATCCCCACATAGAATGCATATTGGACCATTCTGTTGCTATTGGAGACCACTTCTCAAACTTTTCTTAGAGGCACTCTATACATAATCCATATGTATGTTTCAATCTTGTACGGACCCTCCGCATGCCCTTCCACAGTCTCTAGGTTCATGCAAGTAATATCTGATAAAAATACTGGGCAAGCTGGTCACGACTTGATGCGTCGTCTTCTGGTCGTTAAGGATATTAATGAGCTAAAATAGGCAAAACCAATATTCTATGAAATACACAAAATGTTGAATCTATTAACCGCTTAATGACAAAGCCCGTACATTAAGGGGTTAATTATTGTAAGACCACATCCACAATATTAATATAAAGAGATACCCTATATTTTATCTCTGATACAGATCGTGCCAAACATTATACCGTATTTGCCCGATTATAAGACAAGGTTTTTTTCAGAGCAAATGCTCTGAAAAATACCCCTCGTCTTATAATCGGGGTCGTCTTATAATCAGACCTCAAATAGGTCTGACTATGAGACGATTAAGATCCAGATCCCCCACAGCTGCAGGGGACCTGGATCCTCCTATCCCCCCCCCCCCCACTTACCGTTGCGTCTGACTCCCCTGTCATGCAACCGGGGCAGTGTGTAGATGTCTACGCGATTCGCGTAGACAACTTACACTGCAGCCAGAAGGAGGTGCGGTTAGCAGCGGGGGTTGTCTGCGTCCATCGCGCAGACCTTCCCTGGCTGTCAGAGATCAGAGTTCCCTGCACCGGTGCGGCACCGGCAGTCTCTGACACACTCCCCCGGTTGCATGACAGGGGAGTCAGAAGCACCGGTAAGTTTGGGGGGGCGGGGGAGTGTTAAATGGGGGGCTTAAGGCATTTCTGGAGGCAGAGTGTTCTTTGAAATGCCTTTTAACCCCCTTAATGCCAGAGTGACATATAGGGGTATAAGGCATTTCTGGAGGCAGAGTGGCACATAGGGGGTCAAAAGGCATATCATGGGGCACAGTGGCATATAGGGTTAAAAGGCATATCATGGGGCACAGTGGCATATAGGGGATATAATGCATTTCTGGGGCAGTTGTGCATAACTAGGGGGGCAGGTTTGAAAATAGAAGGAAATAAAACCAAAATATTTTTCTCAATCATAGCTTTTATAAAAAAAAATAGTTTACATGAATTAACATTTACTGGTAAAACTTTTTTCCTTTAGGGTCTATTCAGGCTTTTTCTTTATTTCTTAAATTAATATTCAGATTTGGGGGGGGTTGTCTTATAATCAGGGTCGTCTTATAATCGCGCAAATACGGTAATTCAAAATGAGATATTGTACCATCACGATACTTAATCAAAATATTATTTATTGTAAAAACAAAATCTACAAAATATCTATATTATCCATGCAGTGCAGAAGATAAAAAAATAAAAATCTAAACATGTCAAAAATACAGTGTGTTATTGATTAGTTATCTGATATGAATCATTATCTTATGAGTCTAAAACATACAAAATGCAACAGGTGAACAAGCACATTGCATAAACATTTCAGCTTGATCAATTGATATTACATTATATAAATGTATATATATATAAAAAGTAATAACCAGGTCAGTAACAAAAAGATCACTATCTCTCTGTATTAGTCTGTATCACTGTTACTAATACGACAATTAACAATAATTAATAATGTCTAAAGAGTATTAGTGACATTTTTAATAGATGCAAATAATGTCAAACTTCAGTTACAGGTAAAAATACCTTTTTCATCATCGTCATTATTAAGGGTTTTAAGCTGCAGTCTCACAAGCCGTCATATACATTAATGCTTTTTCCCCAAAGAAGGGAATATATGGAAGTATACAAAATTTACATCTATTCAGGATAATAAAATCATTATTATTTACCACCACTTGTTGCTGTGGCCCAACTGGTCTCTGTAGATATCAATCTTCCCAATTAAGTGGGAAAAAAAGTAACTTTCTTAAAGTTATATATATATGTTATATGAGAGTAAAATATGGTGCCAAGATTTTGTGATGTTCAAAATTCAATTGTCTGGGGTTCAAATTGGGGGTCCCAAATTGTTTAAAACATAAGCTTTTAAAGACAGGGCTTATTACCATATTCTCCCCTATTGATTGTAATCCTCCAATCATAATTCAGTTTTGGTGGTCTTGCAATGTATCCCCCATTAAATTTGCATTCCTAGAGATAAGTAGCTTCTACTAATTTTTCTATAGAATATACACTAATTAGGAAATACTTGCTGAAACAGCTACCGTATTGGCTCGGATATAGGCCGCCCCCTAAAAGTTTGGTGCTTTTTTAAAGAAAAAGTTTTTTTCTTTAAAAAAGCATCAAAAAAACATGCTGCCACTCTGTCTCCCCCCCCCCAAAAATATGCTGCCACTCTGTCTCTCCCCCCCCCGAGATATGCTGCCACTGTCCCCCCCCCGAGATATGCTGCCACTCTGCCCCCCCCGACTTACCAGAGGAGACTCCCGGGTGTCTTGCGGGGCTGGCGGGGGACATTAACGCAATACGCGTACACAACTTCTGGTGCCGGCACTCAGCTGATGTGCCGGCACCGGAAGTTGTGTACGCGTATTGCGTAGATGTCCCCCGCCGGCCCCGCAAGACACCCGGGAGTCTCCTCTGGTAAGTCTTGGGGGCAGAGGTAAAACCCATCGTGCGGACCATCCGCACGATGCGCTTAGACAACCTCCCGGCACCCCCCCCCCCCGTGGAAAGTGCCGGCAGGGGAGGCTGTCTGAGCGTATCGGGGAGTAGGATGCAGGTCCCCTGCACCGCTGCGGGGGATCTGTATCCTAACCCTGCCCGGCGCCCGGGACTGCATGTCCTGGGCGTCGGGCGCTAGACCCCGAATATAGGCCGGAAAAAGTGCGGCCTATATTCGAGCCAATACGGTATATTCATAAAAGCTTCTTTGTTCTCAGTATAGAGATAACAAGGACAAAAAAATCCTTTTATATGATTAAGGAAAACAAAATGGCTCTGACTCCATTTTGTGTTCATATAATATAAACACCAAAACCTATTGCAAGGAGAGCACGTAAGGAAAAAAGGTATATACAAACTAAATCTTTATTAAACACTATGATTTAAATACTTATAAAAAAATATATAATATAAAACCAAACCTAGAAGAAAGGCTGAAAGTATGTGTGATTTGAGGAGGCATGTGTCGATTTGACATGTGTCATTTTCATTGGCTGCTTCGATATATAAATAGGTATACCAGCTGCGCTGTTAGCCATGCCCCCTGACGAAGCTCATTGTAGCGAAACATACGTTGGGGTTGGTACGTTTGGACTTTCTTCTAGGTTTGGTTAGTAACTTTTGAGCACAGATGTACCATTGCAGTATGTTATTTCATTTGTTTCTTTTCACTTTATCGCTTTGGTCATCCTTATGTTTCCTATTTGTGCCTTCATATACATACGTTTTCTGTAGTCCTGTGCCCTTGTTCATATGTACCATCCTTTTATATTATTTTTTTATATGTATATAAATCATAGTGTTTAATAAAGATTTACTTTGTATATACCTTTTTTCCTTACGTGCTCTCCTTGCAATAGGTTTTGGTGTTTATTTATGTACAGTGCACGTACCTCTACCACTATTGGTAGTTTGTTCGTTTTTGGTGGCATGTAATGTACACAAATATATTTCCAGCCTTGAATATCTGACATGGTTCTGATAAGAATGTCAGCCAAGATTCATTATTTTGCTTTCTGATACATTACTAAATGTGTTCTCGTGTTAAAACTGTCCAAAGAAAACATTATTTTTTTCTCAGGTGTTACAGAAGAGAATCAAGGGGAACAAAATAAAGTACAAGAAGGTCAGAATGATTATAACGGGGATGAAGGGAACGAAGCTGAACCAGAGGCTGAGAAGCAAGCTCAACTGATCGATAATGATCAGAATCTAAAAGGTAAGTGTGGAACCACTTTGTGTGCCATCCTACTAGGTCAGGGGTGTCCAAGTTTTTTCTGCAGTGGGCCACTTCATCAGAATTGTATATGTGCGAGGGCCGCACTCATTTTTCACTGAGAGAAAATATGGCATTTAATAAGATATGCAGATTAAAGTAAAGTAAATGACACAAAACCTTTACTTTTCCTCTCACTGATTTCTGGGATTTCTGGGCCTACAAATTCAGGATTCTGGATAAGTAAAAATAAAATAGTTCTATTTATTTTAGGGATGCACTAAAATGAAAATTCTGGACCAAAACCAAAAATTCAGGGTTCACTTAGCCGAAACTGAAAGTGACCCCCCACACACATACACACTTTTATTAAAAGTAAGTTGCACACCAAAATTGTACAAAAAAATTATATATTATGATTGTTAACAGCAATCTCAGGCATACCCAGATTCCAGCATGTACTGGTTGGCTGGGCATTGTATTTTTTGTCCAATTTTAGTGTGTGACCACACTTTTAATAAAAGTAACACACCACAATTAGACAAAAAAAATCAACAATATGACTTGGCATGATAGGAGTGTGATTGCTAACAGCAAACACACTCTTTTTATACCCAGGCAACCAGTGAATGCTGGAACCTAGGCATGATGGGGCTGTGATTGCTGTTAGAAGATTGCTATTAGCTGTTAGCAATCACACTCCTATCATCCCAAGTCAGCCAATACATGCTGTTACAGGGTGGCTGTAAGTGCAGACCCCATACGGCTGGCAGCATCAATACACAAGGGGGGCAGCTAGCCAGGTTTCAGCATGTACTGGCTGACTTGGCATGATAGGAGTGTGATTGCTAACAGCAATCATAGTCCCATCATACCTAGGTTCCAGCACTTACACATCCATGCTATCACACACACACACAAACTCATTCATTCACAGATTCATTCCCTCAATCAGACATACTCATTCACACAACCTCCCCCACCCCCTTACCTGCTCTACAGCTCTCGATGCCGCTCACAGACTTCAGCAGGGGGCGCGGCCTCCCTCGTTCTCCCCACAGAGGAAGCAGGACCGAAGCAGAGAATAGACCCTCCCACAAGTAAGCAGCAGGGCTCTTGTGATCCTGGCTGCCGATCTCACGCGGGCCGCACCTCGAGGTTTTGCGGGCCGCATTTGGCCCGCGGGCCGCATGTTGGACGCCCCTGTACTAGGTCATTGCACCAGTAAGGAAGTGAATGCTGCGGCTAATAAAATATAGTTTCTTGTCTTGGCGTAAATGATGATATTGCCATGCACCAGGCCTGTTTCATGATCTGACCTCATTGAAATGACTGTTCCTGGGTTTAGCAACCAGTTAATAAGGTTTTAGTTATTTTGTTTTAACTTTTTATTTTCTATTTGTCTTTTGTTTTCATTTGTGTTATACTTGAGCACCCCCTCTTGGACATTTTCCTTTGGTACAACAAGCTTGATTTTCTCCTCTCTGAGTTATGGAAGTTACTCAATCTCATATTCTAGAGGGTACTGAAACAGAACCACTGAGGGCCTCTTCTGTCTGCAGTGGTTCTGTGTGCCACTGCCTTTGGTACCTAGCATGTGCAGTGTGCTCTTGTTTGTTCTCTTCAAGCAGACGCCTGTAGATTCTAGACAGCTGCTTTTTTTTTTATACCAGCGGAGTGCTTTTGAGTACCATAGATGACTGGAAATCCTGCTGAAGGTACCCCACTGACAATACAAATATGACTCCTTCTTTAAGGACTGCTTTAACCCCTTAATGACAGCCTGTACATGTACGGGCTCAAAATGCATTGTTTTAAATGGGTTTAGGGACCGCCCATTGTCCTTAAGGGGTTAAAATTACCTTTGTTTACAGCTGTCAACAAAACGGGGGAAACTTGCTTATTCTTCTACCTTCTATCTTCCTGTCTTTTCATATCATGACCTGACCTACACTTGTTTGAGGTTAAATCCAGGAGAAAGGTTTTTTGGTTGTTTTTGTCTTTCCTTCTGTGTGTACCAATATACCCCCCAACCCAGTTTTCCCTGAGATTATTATGTAAGTGAAAATCACTTGATTATATCACAAATGTGCAATATTTTCTGTCTCCCATGAAACATTTCTATGCATTCTACCTTGAAAATTATGTTTTTTACTTAAAAGAATCACAATTGGCTGAGTGACATAGTATCTGTAAATGTATGTTATACTAGGAGAAATTAGCAAAGGAGAAGAAATGAAGGGAAATACATTCCCCATTCATTCTATGGAATCTGTATTCTCCTCCATAGTCTAAAACCTGATGTTTACAGAGATCCGAGATCAAGAATTGTGCCAAGGCAGACCCCACCTGATAGTCTACACAGTTAGGGGTCAAGGCTAAGTTCTCTGTCTCACCGATGAACGCCTACATATCCACTCATGGAAGATCAGGATGGGTGGTGGACTTCCAATGTATCATAAATCCAGATCAAAGATTAATAAAATGAATATACATTAGGCATATATCTCATTGATTAGATGTACCAAGCAGGGATTTAAATTTTACTTACAGTCTTGTGTTGATGCAGAATTGTGCTTTTTCTTTTCCTCATTTTAGTGGATAACATAAAAAATGCATTGAAGGGGCAGTTACTTGATGATAGAGAAGACAATGAGGATCCAACCCTTAAATAATATGGCTATAGACTCTTAATTCTTTTTGCAAAATTTGGATTACTGCAGTCACGTGGATGATTGATGCCTTATGGAAGAGGAGACAGTTTTTGGGACCAGATGAAGTACTAAGTAGAAGGCATATTCAGCACGGAGCAGTATAACACGAAGACGCTTCTTAATCCTTTTGATTCAAAATGATTATTGTAGCCATAGGACGCATAACAATGTTTCTTCCAAATTCTAAAGCCTTATCAAATACTTGCTGAATAATTATGCAAAGGAAAAAAGTCTCAAATGTAATTTACGCCGTTGGGTTTGCACATGGAGTACAGCTGTGTCTTATATTCTGAAAGTTAATCAGCTCAGAAGAGTTAAACAATTATGCCAGGATCGAAGGTATTTTTTTAAGGTTGATTTTTACTTAATTTAAGTACTTTAAATTACTTGTTAGTATTTAGTTTACATTGCTAGGTGAATATTAGTATTCAAACTCTTGTTAATAATCACCTTTGTTCTACTCCCAGTCTACATTTGGTCACGTAACATCTAGCATCCCTAATTCCAAATGCAGGAATCAGGCCTGTTTTGTGTATGTATGATTACTGTTTTATGTATGTAATAAGTACAGATGAAGTCTATATGACAATCATTTGTTTATGGCATTCTTCAGTCAATCCTGATCTAACCCTTCCATGATCCAGACATCTCGCAGCTGCTTGAGGACAATAAAGAAATCACTACTTAGAGCAGTGATGGCAAACCTTTTTGAGCCCAAGTGCCCAAACTGCAAACCAAAACGACTTATTTTTTTCAAAGTGCCAACACTGCCATTAAACCTGAATAACGAGGTTTTAGTTTAGAAAAAACAATTCGTACAGTTTTTCAAACTAATTAACAGCTTTTGTTTAAAAAGAAAAACACAATAACAGAGCTTTCCATTAAACATTTTTTGTATTGAAAAAAAAACAAAAAAAAACAACTGTACACGTGCATGTATTTTTTTAAAGACACCTTTTGTGGGCACATATACACTGCCCATAAACGTATGCACATACACGCACATATACACAGCTGCCCTATACACACACACATATGCCTGCCCAAGTGCCCATACATATGCCTTACCATATGTATATGCACACACATCATTCTCCACCATCAGACCCCCCCACCCACCTTCATTCTCCACATCAGACCCCCCCCAACCCACCTTTGTTCTCCACATCAGACCCCCCCACAACCTTTGTTCTCCACATCAGACCCCCTCCCACCCACCTTCATTCTCCACATCAGACCCCCCTAACCCACCTTCATTCTCCACATCAGACCCCCCTAACCCACCTTCATTCTCCACATCAGACCCCCCTAACCCACCTTCATTCTCCACATCAGATGCCCCCACCCACCTTCATTCTCCACATCAGACCCCCCTAACCCACCTTCGTTCTCCACATCAGACCCCCCCAATAATCAACCACCCACCCACCTTGGTTCTCCACAAATCTTACCTTTTCTTAATCCTTTCTGCTTTTTCTTCCTCCTTTCTGCTTCCTTTTCCTCCTTTCTGCTTTTTCCTTTCTGCTTCTTCCGTTCTAACTGTGCAGTGCAGCCGCGCACAGCTGTTTATGCTGGGCGCCGGGGCTGGATATAAGCGTCATATCCAGTCGCCCGGCGCTCAGCACTGAGAACTGTGGGAGATGTAGTCCGGGGGACGCCGTGACTATAGTATATTACTGTAGTCACGGCGTGCCCACAGAGACGGCTCGGCGTGCCAACAGCGGCACGCGTGCCACGGGTTCGCCATCACTGACTTAGAGCAACATAGCACTAGGTCACCACACTTTACACCTTGAGATGACTAGGTCATGAGTAGCAATGTATTTTGACTACATTTGTCATCATAAAATAATCTGCTTGCAGTATGAAAAAACACACTAGGCATCTAGAAAAAGTATTACTTTAAATGTGTACTTTTTTCAGCCCAAATGCTTCCTGTGCATTAAATGGTACCAGAATGGTAAGACTTGCCTTTTATGTTGCATGGTTTTCTTATCGTTACTTAACAATCACTAACTTGTGTAAATGCACATTCATTGGTTTGCCTTAAAATGTTGTAAATGGTTAAAACTGCTTTTGTCATGCAAATCTAAATACTAATTGACTGTACCTAGAATTTTAAGCTATACAAAGCAGATCTTGATATGTAAAGTTAAGAGAAAATTATTAGATGGTTGTATATGCAGAACATAGTCACAATATGATTCTTCGCATATCAAAAAAAGTCACTACTTGAGTATATTTGGTATTTGAGTAATGTCACTTGAATATTAGGATTTTATAGGAGGTTGGTACTGTTATCTAAAGAGATTAAGTTGTACATTGAAATTGGTTTTATAATTTATAAATTTGTTTGTATTGTATGAAAATATCAGATTACACACCTTTGGAGAAAAAAGCCTTTGTCGTTTTGTCTCTGTCCATTTTCAGTTGGGTTTCTCACATGACATCAAAAGTAGGAAAACACCCATTGTTAGCCCTCCAGAAATCTGAAGAATAAAATATTGCAATGATATCGTATTACTTTTTATTATCATGCTACCTTTATGGGAACAACTTTGAATTTGTGGGAATCCCCATACCTGTAATTTAGGGGAATCTATGAACATGGGGTTAACAATTTTTTTCTCTGGAACAGCAATGGTAGGGCACTTGATTTGATGAGCCATTCTAACCAGGTTTGAGTTTGTAAAAGTTAGACTGTAATCACCAAAAAAGGCTACTTTAATAAAGCAATAATTTCAAACCATAAACATATATTAACATCCAGTTAGTGTTTTATATACCGTATTTTTCGCTCTATAAGACGCACCTGCTGATAAGACGCACCTAGATTTTAGAGGAGAAAAAAAAGGAAAAAATATTTTGAGCTAAAAAATGGGCTAAAATATTTATTACAATAACTGAATAAGCTATGAACACAGTAAGACACACACAGTAAGACACACACAGACACAGTAAGAGACACACAGACAGTGAGACACACACACACACACACACAGTAAGACACACACACAAACACAGTAAGACACACACAGTAAGACCTCCCTCCCTAACCCCCCTTCTCAGTATCTCCCCTCTAACTCCCTAACCCCCCCTTCTCAGGATCTCCCCTCTAACTCCCTAACCCCCCCTTCTCAGGATCTCCCCCCCCCGCCCCGGTCACTTACCTTAAACTCCTGTGTTGGAAGCGTGAGGCGTTTGTCTCGGGTGCCGGCGCTTCACTGCTGAGCGCCGGCGTCTGACGTCATATGCCGGCGCCCAGCGTAAAGCGCCAGCACCCGAGACAAACGCTTCCAACACAGGAGTTGAAGCGCTGCGGCGGTGGCGGTGGCGGCCAGCAAAGGATTCCTGTATATCTGTCAGGCAGGGGGGCCCGAGAGTTGCCGAGCGGTTGTCTTCAGCAACCGCTCGGCACCCCTTGGGCCCCCCTGACTGGCAGAAATCCAGGACTCCTCTGCTGGCGGCCGCCGCCGCCTGCCTCAGTTGCGACCCCGGATTTATCGGCGTATAACACGCAGGTAGGGTTTAAGCTCCGGATTTTAGTTAAAAAAGTGCGTGTTATACGCCGATAAATACGGTATATCATTGCCCTCCCTGCCTCCCTGCATCTTCGCTCCTACTTTGGGAGGAAAAAAACTGCGTCTTATGGAGCGAAAAATACGGTAAGTTAACATCAGCATTGAAAAAACACTCAACGCACACAGTAGGCATTTTGCACACCCAGATGTATACCATTAAGCGAACTTCAGATGAGACCAAGGACTGATTACAGTTTAAGTCTTTACATAGTTGCATAGTTCATAAGGTTGAAAAAAGACATAAGTCCATCAAGTTCAACCCTTCTACCCAACCTTCCTATTCTTCAGGGGAAAAAATCCTTCTTGACTCCAAGAGGTAATCTGATTTCTCCTTGGATCAAGAAGCTCTAAAATATTAATGTTACTCTATTTATAGCCCTGTATGTCATGCCTTTCTAAAAAAAAAAAATCTCCAGACCCCTTGTTGAAGGCATCTAATGTATTTGATAACACCACCTCCCTTGGCAGTGAATTCCATACCTTTATTGTCCTTACTGTAAAGAATCCCTTCCTTTGTCGTCTATGAAATCTCCGCTCTTCCAGTCTCAGAGAGTGACCTCTTGTTCTTTGTATATTTCTGTTAATGAACAGGTCACTGAAGAGTGTTATATTGGCCCTGCATATGTTTATAATGTTATCATATCCCCTCTGAGATGCCATTTTCTAGCGTATATAAATTTTACCTCAGGAAGAACAAGCAGACTAGATAGACCAAATGCTTCAGTGTCTGGCTTAGTATATAGTAGGGATGCAATGAAATGAAAATTCTGGACCGAAACGGAAAATTCAGCATTCACTTGGCTGAAACCTATGACCCACCCACCTTTTAAGAAAAAAAACAAACAAAAACCACACTTATTGAAAGTAACACCAAAATTGGACAAAAAATGTAAATAACAATATTAATATATATATATATATATATATGATTGTTAACAGCAATCACAATCCTGTCATTCCCAGGCATACCCAGATTCCAGCATGTACTGGCTGACATGATAGGAGTGTGATTGCTGTTAGCAATCACCAGAGCTTCACAGGTTGCCACTGGAGTTCTCTTCCACTCCTCCATGACGACATCACAGAGCTGGTGGATGTTAGAGACCTTGCGCTTCCCCACTTTCCATTTGAGGATGCCCCACAGATGCTCAATGGGGTTTAGGTCTGAAGACACGGTTGACCAGTCCATTAACTTTAGCTGGCAGCACTCTTACCTCTATTTCCCAAAGACAACCTCTGCATATGACATTGAGCATGTGCACTCAACTTTTTTGGTCAAACATGACGAGGCCTGTTCTGAGTGGAACCTGTCCTGTGAAACCGCTGTAGGGTCTTGTCCACTGTACTGCAGCTCACTTTCAGGGTCTTGGCAATCTTCTTACAGCCTAGGCCATCTTTATGTAGAGCAACAATTCTTCTTTTCAGATCCTCAGAGAGTTATTTTCCATGAAGTGCCATGTTGAACTTCCAGTGACCGGTATGAGAGTGTGGGAGAGCGATTACACCAATTCACACCGGAGACCTTATAACACTAACGAGTCACATGACACCGGGAGGGAAAATGGCTAATTGGGTCCAATTTGGGCATTTCCACTTAGGGGTGTACTCACTTTTGTTGCCAAGGATTAGACATTAATGGCTGTTTGTTGAGTTAGTTTGAGAGGACAGCAAATTTACACTTTTATACAGACTGTACACTCACTACTTTACATTGTAGCAGAGTGTCATTTCTTCAGTGTTATCACATGAAAATATATAATAAAATATTTACAAAAATGTATACAGATACTGTATATAATTTGATAGGGGATATGTACACAAATATATATATATATTATATACACAAATTTTATTAAGGAGTTGAGTCTTCTCAGAAAATTATGTTTTACTATTTGGTTTGACATGTTTGCAGTAAAAATGCAATTCTTTTTAACATATCATGTTGTGACTCTGTGGTGTACAGACTGCCTTAAACTAGGTATCTATGAATAGCTTAACTTGTGCTGAATAAATGATTCCTAAGGTAACATATAAGCTACTTATTTGGTTGTCATCTACACCATTGAGATAATTTGTCATTAATAACGACCTGTCAGTTCTTATGAAGAGTTGCAAAAAGAGTTGGTAAAGAATATATGGAGGAGGAAGAGCAACGCGTAAGATTGTCATGGGTGATGATAGAGAGCCGAAAATCTCTATGTACAGTATGAGACAGGCCATATTTATTATATGGATGATGGTGGGGAAGTTAAGTGACGGTGAAGGATTAAGCTCCTCCTATAATTAAAAAAAAAAAACACCTTTAAAATTATGGATTTTGTTAAATATTTAATAATTATTCAACAAAAAAAGGGTAGAGATATTTTTACAAACAAAAAAAATCAATTAAAAAATTTGAGTAAAACTAGCATCAGCACTGCAACAAGTACACACTGAATAAGACGAACACATTCCTTGTGTAGATTTGTAACAGCCTCTTCATGGCATATAGCCCATTTAAACCAGTTTCACAGCAGGAAAATACTTATGTGCAGAGAAATCAAATTCAGGGGGTACCTAAACAAACACACAAAAAAAAGAAAATTAGAATGTAGTTAAACATGCATATTGTTAATCGTAAAGATTAGAGTGCAAAACACGCATTAAGACTGTTTTATGTATCGCTTTATTTACCTTAAATAAATTTAAGAATAGATTTAATATAATACATTCTATTTCTTTGGATTTTCTTTTAAGCATTGTTGGATGATATGGATGTTTCTATTTGTTGAGATCTGGGACGTCACAAGTAGCAGATACTGTTAGTGGAAAATCTTACCATTTCACGATATACAATTGAAATTTACCTTACATAAATGAAATTTGTTTTCATACTTGAGAATGAAAAACAATATAAATATAACACATGGTTATCTGATTAAATTATTATTATCACCCAATTAAATTATTAGAATTACACAAACTTTCTAGAATATTAGCTCTACTTACAGAGAATACGAATAATGACAAAAATGCTCCATTATTAAAATGGGAAAAGCTTATAGGTTGTGACATTAGATTAGAAGACTGGATTAAAGGTCTGCTACTAATTAGGTGGAATACTCAATGTTTAACTTCGATGGAGCTCCAACACAAAATAATGCATAATTGGTACTTAGTCCTCACACAACTACATAAGATATCCTATGTGAGCTCAGATCTCTGCTGGAGATGTTTAAAGGATAAAGGTCATATGCTCCACATATGGAGACTATTATCTTCCCAAAAGAATTAAAAAATGTTTTTTTTAGAATGTTAAACATAAAGGAAATTAAACATTCCTGCACAATTTATAATCATATTATTTACCTATTAAAATTCTAATAAAATCCCCAAGAAGAATGGCCCATGGAAGGATAATTTAAAGCAATGCAAATCTGTTATAGTCAGACTTAAGCGATGTCTCATGTCCGCTGCTTGAGACAGAATGTAAACAGTGATTTTGGAAGGACCAAACATTGTCCACTTAGGGGTTGATTCACAACGGGAACAAGATAAAAAAAAAAATAGTTTCTCCCTGTATTAAACTACCGTATTGGGTCGGATATAGGCCGCCCCCGTATATAGGGTGCACCCTAAAAGTTTGGAATTCTCGGCAAGGGAGATTGTTAAAGCACATCGTGCAGACGTGCCGGCAGTGGACACTGTTTACGCGCATCGCCGCTGCCGGTGAACGTCTGCACGATGCGCTTAGACAACCTCCCGTGCCGGCACTCCCCCCCGTGGAAAGTGCTGGCAGGGGAGGCTGTCTGAGCGTATCGGAGAGTAGGATGCAGGTCCCCTGCACCGCTGCGGGGGATCTGTATCCTAACCCTGCTGCCTGCCCGGAGCCCGGAACTGCATGTCCCGGGCGCTAGACCCCGAATATAAGCCGCAACCCCACTTTAAAGACTTAAAGTGTGGGGGGGAAGTGCGGCCTATATTCGGGCCAATACGGTATATAGAATCAACACACCACTCCATACAGAATAAGTAGCAAGACAACATTTTATGTCACACTGCAAGTTAACCTTTTGGCAACTGGACTTGACCCGTCATTGAGTAGCTAATGTAACATCGGAATCTGCTCATAAGAACTCATTAAGTGTTGCTATCAAAGCATTGAATACTGTTAATGTAAGACTATGAAACATATTCTAAACTACTGCTGATTGCTTCAATATCCTTTTTTAATATTTTAAAAGGAGCTTTTACCAGGAGACGAGTCTTATGTTTACTCTAACATGAGCAGTATGGTAGGAATAAGTCTAGGAAACTAAGTAAATTACAGGGGCCACGTAGTAATAAACCAAAGATATATAAACCAAATAGATATAATATATTCCAATTCAATGCAAGACTTATCTTTATGCCAATAAATTGGCAACAGGGTAGACAGCATTATGCTTAATCCGGGCTGATGAATGGCTCACCATCATTTTTCAATGAATCGGCCAACAGATCTAGTTCCAGTCCACTATTTAGTCTGCACTTACAGGACTGCATGCTCCACAATCTTACCTTTGAGTCTTTCTTGTGGCCTCCTGCAAGCAACTTCATGACGACAATATTGTTTTTAGCAACCTTCAAGATCTCTGTGACCTAAACAGAATCAAATGAAACACATGTACAAACCATATTGGTGTAAATTCATGACAAAGATGGTTTACCATATATATTATTTACTGCAACCACCAGTATATATGAAAGTTCTGGTCTAATTGATTACAGCACCTTCTATTGGTCAATATTATGAATTGAGATGTCTTAAAGGATAAATATATTCTGTATATACTATGTATTCATTTGGGAGTTTACTGTGGCATATACATGTAAAAAAATAGGAAGGAGCACCGATGATTGTTATGTCAAAAACAAGTAACTATTTTGGTGAGACATTCTTTTTGTTTATGGTCATAAAACCCATAGATGAAGCTACTGAGTTTTGTATTGAGATTTCCATTACACAAAAATATAGTTTCAGATTTAGCAACTGACATTCCTTTAAGGGAGTCCCTAAAGCTGGTTGTTTGCAGGCAAGTGGAACATTTCAACTCACCTACAAAAAAATGCATTTTATACACGCTTGTCACATCACAGCGCTAAAAACACTCAAAGCGTTACTGGTTACTGTGACAACTTTGAATATAGCAAGATCCATGTATTTATTTTCGTTAATCAGTGTAATTGTTTCTCAGGTCTCAGAGTGTCAGGGCCAGCATTATCTAATCAATCTCCTGTCCTGATTATTTCTTTCCTTTCTCCTCACCTAACAAAGGCTGCCTCAATAAATCAATAGGCAAATGAATACAGCATAACGAAGAAAGGATAAGCATGCAGATTTTGAAAACAGGCCAAAAGTACACAATTGTATACTCATAAGGTGGCTGTTTAATACATATATGTTATTCTCTACATAAAGCAAGTTGGATAATATTTAGCATCCATGATTAACAACATTCTTTTGGTTTCCAGCAGACATATATAGTATATGGATAGGTGAATTGCATGGTGAATTAAAGTAGGATAATATGGAAACAAGTATGCAATTATCTAAGGCTATACAATCTTCTTTGAAAGGTCATTAGCAATGTTCCCTCTAATTTTTCTTAGGTGGCATGCGCAGAAAATTTCTCTTGTGCAAAAATTTTCCCAGAGCCAAAATTTTGTGCGCACAATATTCTTCTGCAAATGTTAAATTTAAATTGTTATTCTATATTTTTGGTACAGCTCGCTCATGGTTAATAACACTACATTAGTGTGATAATGTAGTATTAGTTACACAACAGTATTACTTACTGTAATGTTTTTTTTAAAGGTGAAATTCTCACTGCATAAGTAAATTATGAGCGAATCACGAGCGGAGGCTCCAGGCCGCATAAAGGATAAAAAAAATTTTTGAGAAAAACTGTTGTCCGCAGGGGCGTACCTAGAGTATTTGGCACCTGGGGCGGATCCTGTACGTGGGACCCCCACACACACACTTTAAAACTGCATAGCTTCTATCATTAGGCAAACGTTGACGGTGGTACAGCATAACTGTTATCATTATTTACTAAGGCAGACATTGACGGTGGTACAACATAACACCTATCACTATACATTGAGCCAGACATTGACAATAATGCAGCATAACCCCAATCACTATATACTAAGCCAAACATTGATGTGGTGTAGGTCTACCACTTTAGTATCTGGCCTAGTATCTATATATATTTTCAGGTCTATATATATATATATATATATATATATATATATATATATATATATATATATATATATATATTTATTTTTTTATTTTATTTTTTTTTCATTTTTTTTTCATTTCGGTGCACCCCTATATAGATACATATATATATATATATATACATATATATATATATATATACATATATATATATATATATACATATATATATATATCTATATAGGGGTGCACCGAAATGAAAATTCTGGACCTGAAAATTTAGCATTCACTTGACTGAAACCGGAAGTGAACCCCCCACACACCTTGAAAAACAAAAAAAAAAAAAAAGCACTTTTATTAAAAGCAACACATATATATATATATATATATATATATATATATGATTAACAGCAATCACACTCCTATCATGCCCAGGTTCTAGCATGTACTGGTTGCTTGGGCATGAGAGGAGTGGGATTGCTGTTAGCAATCATATATATATATTAATATTGTTATCGAATTTTTCTGTCCAATTTTGGTGTGTTACTTACTTTTAATAAAGGTGTGGTTAACACACCAAAATTGAACAAAAAGATATATAATTGCTAACAGTAATCCTATCATGCTCAGGCAGCCAGTACATGCTGGAACCTGACCATGATAGGAATATGATTACAGCCTCCCTATGCCATGCCATTCCCCCCACACACTTACACATCCATGCTATCACACACACACACATTCACAAACATTCAGTTTAAACTACAGCATAACACCCATCACTCTCACACACTTACTAATTTACTCTCACAGAATCTTTTCCTACCTGTCACTTTTCCTCCTCTTCGTTCTTCCTCTTCTGTGTACTCTCCTTCCTTTGCAGTGGAGGCGGTGGGCGTGGCTTCAGTGCTGTGCGCCGGGATATGACATCAAATCCCGACGCACAGCATCAGTTGCCGCGCGCATCGAAAGGGAGCAGGATCGGAGGTCTGCATTAACAGACCTGTAGCTCCCTTGATTTTTTTTAAAGACGGTTAGAGGGAGATCCTTGATCTCCTTAACCGAGCTTGCTCCTCTAGCGGTGGACATTACTGTCAGTCTCTGGAGGGGATGTGCTCCCAACCAGTAGCGGACCACCCCTCCCTTCGGTACGCTACTGGTTGTGCGCACAATTTTTTTTGTGTGCGCTCCCCCTGAAAGCTATGTGCGCGCGCACAAGCGCACAGCTTAGAGGGAACACTGGTCATTAGTAACCTTACCTCTTGATCCTGATTAGGAATATTTTCTAGAATCATTCTTGCTTGTTGAAAGTGCTTGCTGGCTGCCATGTACAGGTCTGTAGACTGAGGAGGGGGGCTGTATTTATTCAGATCAGACATTTCCTTTAAGACAAGACCAGAACAAAAAAATAAGATTACCAGGGTGATGGAAACCAGAGTGTTCAACTAGGCAAATTAGGCACTCACCATTCCAACATCGATACACTAAAAATGGAATCAGACGTGGTTTCCATGACTCTCTATTTAGGAAGTTGAGATTAAAGTAAAGATTCATAGATACAACTGAATGCAAGTATCACTAGTATCAACACATGAGCTCCACCTCACTGTGCTGTGCTTGTATATGGCCCTAAAACCAATGTATGTATAGTTTCAAGTCAGAACCTATTAGGAAACCTCACCATAACAATGGAAACTTCAGCACCCCAGCTACTACACTCACAGGTCATAAAGTCATAGAATAACAGACAAAATATCATCCCAATTTTATTCTATTACTCAGCACACATGGAGAAGTTACATGAACCAAAAAAACAAAGAAAATTATTCTACATTGTAGTGTGTATCTTATTCCAGCTGAAAGGCAGATAAAAGCATACCTTAAACTGCAGATAGTGCACTGGAGGTGGGGTGATAACGCTGTTGAATGGAGCAAACCTGTGCTCATATCGGACTTGTTCACTGTCCAGCTCAAACTTTGGCTTCCTTACTTTGCCATCCATGTCAAATGCAATCATAGTCTGAATAATAAAATTAAAAAGTCTGCTTTAAACAGATTTAAGTGCTGTACATCATGCAGCATAACTTCAACCTATATAATAATTTTATGTAAGACTTAACTGTTATCGCCTGAAATTATTAGCAGTAGCGTAACGTGAGCAGCTGAGAAAGTAAAATACTGAAAAAAACAGTGCATATACCTTGTACATCCCAGCACACATATTTTGATAAGCTTGGCTAAGAGTGATCTCTCTGCTCAGAGGCCGAACTATAAGAAGAAAAAAAGGAACACAAAAAAAAATTATATTTTATTTGTAATAATAAGCCTTCCAGTTCTCATTGCGTGCGCTTTTTAGGTTATGTTACAGTAGTTTGCTTGACTTATCCTTGAAATAACGTCCAGTGTCCAATATCCTTTACCTTTCTTCTTTTTCTTTGTCTTCTTGCTGCTCCGGCCCTTCTGTTGTTCCTCCATTATGCGTTCTTCTGCCATCTGGGAACTATCTGCCCGACTCAGTGTGGACATGAGCCAGGCATACAAGAATTCAGACAAATACCTGCATAAAAGAGAGAGAGGAAACAGGATCTTGAACCTAAGGCAGTTAAAACAAAGCCATAAAACATATAAAGGCAGGGGTCATGTCATTATGTATAAATTTAGATGCATACATATATATATATATATATATATATATATATATATATATATATATATATATATATATACACACACACACACATACACACATATACACACACACACACACACCCAAAGTCCAAAGATTTTGGACCAGGTTGTCTGAAAGTACTCTGAGATCTCCATATTTTCCAAACAAGCGAAGAACCCACTCATCTCAGTGCCTGACTGGAAACTTGCAACTATGATTGTTTTTATATTGACCTTGGTATAAGCTAACTTAAGTTAAGCGAGCCCCTAAAATGTTTACTTGCTGACAACGGCAGCCTCTAGATGTCTAAGGGACTTCACCTTTAAGCTCCTCTCGCGATGGGAAAAGGTGCTAAAGTTGCGACAGAACATTCCCTAGGTTTCACTGGCAATTGCTCCAAAATTCAAATTTTGCCCCAGAACTGCAAGTTTGCCTTGATAAATACGGCCTAATAATGTCACAAATAACATGCACACAAGGAAAAATACTAAGAGGCACCCTGATTTTTCAGAACACAGTCAATTCAACACAGATCACTACTGTAGTGGGATAATATAGCCTTCACTGAAGGTTCTCAAGGCCTTTCTTTAGACAACTTACCAATAGATGTAGTAATATTCCTGCATGCTATAGAGTTCCAGCTCAAAGCCGCTCAGAAGATACTGGATCATTATCCTAAGGTTGTGATAAAGCACCCATGTTCCCAGGCAAGCTAGATGCTGCCTCTGTGGCTCTTGTTTCAGCAACATGCTGTGTAAAGCGGCATCTACCTTTTCAGCCTGGCAAGAAGGAATGCAAAGACAGAAGTTCAAAGTGTAACACAATATTAAAATATGGGAAAGTAAGTGCCTGTAAAATAGACATTATGTGAACCAGTCCAGTGTTTTGAAATTTGTCACTTTTAATTAATTTTAAAAGGCCATATTTTGAGCAAGGAGAAGAAAATAGTTTTCTTATAATGGGTTTTGTCCTTCTTGAACCAATATATATGGTAAACAATACATTTCTCACAGCAGAAGAATGGGGCCAGATTGCAAGTGTCATATGCATGTTCAAGGTAAGGGAGGCATTGGACCGCTTAATTTACACTTGGGTTTGCAAGTTATTGTTAAATTATGCCAATGGCCTCTGAAAGCAAGCTACACACATTTTAACAAAAGATCAAATACCTCATCCTGTAAAGTGGCAAAGTCTTCTAGAATGTGTCCCAGTTTATCTCTCTGCCGTGCTCGGTTGTGACCATGGATCTGAATTAAGTTGCAGAATGGCTTCAAAGAAAACGTTTAAAAGAATGAATACCATTATCCAGTTATACTGAAGAGAGCTTGTCAAGTTGTCAAAAGTGGGAAATGTACTCACTCGTACACAGTGGGTCACAAAGGAATCAATGTAGTCTTTTGCCTGGTGGTTATTGTACAGACAACATCTGTCAGAGGGACAAAGTGGAACAGTTAAAATTGTATAGCAGAAACTGTAAAATGGTTATCATATGGAAGTTCAAGCAGCTTACTTTGGCGAGAGCACAGGGGGACTAACAAAACACCGTAACGCGTCCTTCACCATGTCTTGCATCAGATGGGTTCCAAAAACCTTCTTGTTATCCACAAGGAAAGTAGTCTTTTAAATTAAAAACGCATTAAAAAACAAAAGCCATCGCATATGCATTTTTTTTTTTAAGGAAGAGTCTTAATTATCTCACTACTAAATCCTACTCTGTAAGCAAGTCTTTTGATTGCTGCGATACTTCTAAGTATGCAAGTTTTCAAACATGAGCGTTAAACAACATCTGCATATTATACTTATAGTTTCTATACAAGAACCTCTTTTAAATGTTTGACTCGTTTATGACTTATTTCTTTTACTACTGTGTGCAGACCTGTAACCCCTTTCCTTTTATGCAAAGGCATAAATAAAATGGATTTACCTGTAAGAGAGATCTTGAAAGAACACACGGAGATTGCTCACTAAATTCACAGAAAAAATCCTTTGTTGAAGAAAAGAAAAAAAAAAAAGTGTCATTAATTTAGCGCGATTCATAAACAATAAGAAAAATGCCATTTTCATACAATTCTTTTATTAATTTTTTTATTTTACACTTGCAAAGACAATTGGAGAAAGAAATTCCCATTTTGCTGTGAACTAGGGCACACAAATATATTAATCTGCTCATTACAATCAAATAAATGTAACCAAACCCAGCCTGTAAAAGGGGTGAGAGAAACCAAGTGGCTTCTCTCAGACCGTTTTCAGTCACATAGCAGGTTATCAAAAGCAAGACTAGGAGTGTTGTCAGAAAGAGACTGCAAAAAGGCTAAACCGTGCTTTTTAAAATGGAGTACCTTGGTCATATTATATCGGAAATAAGTCAACGGTCTCTCATAGAACAAGTGAGGTGCTTGATGACATATTGCTTGAGATTCTGTCAGCAATAAACACTTTTGCTATTTTACCTCGCCTCCATCCATATCATTTGACACACCTTAATTACCAATTTCCTAATGTCTCTAATAAGTCCCTTCTATCCTTTCCTGATCAGCTTGAAAGCTATGGGCTTATATAAACCCCATAACCATCAAGACATCAGTCAGGCAGCAAGGAGACCTTAAAGTGAATAGTAGTCCATAACACAACTTTAAGACCAATTTGAGAAAATGACTCAGTTCCTAACTCAATGGTGACTGAAACTTTGATGTAAATAGGGATCCAAACATAAATTTACGTAACAGAGCTATGTTATACTATAGTATTTTCATAAGCGTATCCAGCTGAAGGAGCCATCTAGTCACCACAATCTAAGTATTATTTTAACTAAACATTTTATCAAGGTGTTGCTGTTGAACTGTTTGCATTCAGCTCCCTGTGTGTCTGTTTTTTTTGTGTTCTGCTTCTTGCTTTACTCCTGTTCCTAGTTTTCTATGCTTCTTTTCTGTGCGTGATCCTCCTGTATTTGACGTTCCCCACCCAACTGCTCTTCTTGTTTAGTTTCCTCTACATCCGCCAGAGGTAAGCCACTTGACACTATATTTCTTTAAGGTACTTTTGTTAGTGTTGCGGCTGTAACTGTGGTGGCAAGCCAAGCATCTCATGGATAGGAGGTGTGACTACAGCCTATATTAAAATAGAAAAAGGCTCCAGGCACTCAAGGGTTCCATCAGACAGATTTATTGAAGGAAACGGACAACGTTTCGACCTCACAATGAGGTCTTTATCAAGTTGTGAGGTCGAAACGTTGTTGTCCGTTTCCTTCAATAAATCTGTCTGATGGAACCCTTGAGTGCCTGGAGCCTTTTTCTATTTTGATTTACTGGGGAGCTGGCCCTTCCCGGCACAGCTAAGCACCTGAGTTCCTGTGGGGAGTGAGTGCTGATTCTGGTGACTTACAGCCTATATTAAGTCTCATCACCCTCCGTGTCTATGCTTCTCTTTGTGATGTATGCTTGCAGCTAATCCCCATCTTTGCTCTACCCATGCCTGCCTGGATCTGCCTACAGCACCTTTACTTCACTGTCCCAACCTGCCTCTGGATCATGTTGTATGGTTACCCCTCCTATCTCTATGCCTGCCAATGTCTCGGGTGCATGAAGTGTGGATGCAGAAACCTGGAAGTTTAACCGAAGTGAGCGTGAGATTGCTTTATGCCATGCCCTGTGAGCCTACTCGCTGAAATAAGATCCCTTTCCTAACACTTTATTCCAAAGCGTAATCAGTACACTTACCAATATGCTATGAAGATTTGTTAAATTGACAACTTCACAGACCATTTTTATACGGTCTATAAGTTTGTAAAAATAGGTAACCATTTCTTCTTTTTTAATAATTTTAGCATAGCGAGGGAAAGTTGGAGGAAGCAGCCGTTGATTAACAAGAGGTTCAAAGCCCATCATTATAGGATGATCTTAAAAAAAAAAAATAAGTCAGAAAAATAAAATCAACGTGTTAAAAGCACTAAAACAGCATAGTTAAGATATAGTTATTTAATATTGTTAAATCGCTAATTGTATTTGTTAATATTTGTTTGTATTTTTAAATGTTTAAAGCAGATGTATACATCAACATTTTATGTAACATAAGGTATGTTTCTAAAGAAGCTTATATATTTTCTCCTTGGACATAAAATCCAGTGTTGTATACAGTAATGTAGGGTAGCATCAACAAAAACTAGGTTCTCTCTTATTTTGTTCTCTGCACACCACACTGATCTGATTCTTTATGGCAATGCTAATAAAGTCCAGTCCTACATAGGCTTTCATTGGTTCTGAAATGTTCGTTACTTATCAGTAACCTGAAACTTTTTCAGCATTTTTTCACTATGTATCCCTAATTATGATTTTCCTTTTTATTTAGTAATAAAAAAAGCAATGGGAATTCCCCTGTTAATGTCAGTTATTACCTCCTTTTGTTGTATCATTCTGGGCCTGGATGCCATATGGAAGCGAGTTGTGTATTGCACACAGAAGATCAGATGCCTGGCTGATTAGCTTTGATGCTTCTATCACTGCACTGGTCTAAATAATACAAAAACAAATTTGATTAGGTTAGATCATTGTAAGATTAGAAGAACGCTGACCTAAAAGAGGGATTTACACTTACCTCCTTTTTGGTAAAAGCAATTAAAACTGTGAGTAAAACTCTGGTGAACTTCACTCGGCTGAATACTGCTAAGCACTGCTGGTGCTAAGGCATAAACAGAAAAAAAAATCCCCGTTATATTATTACCAAGAACTTAAAACAGACTTTCCACTAGAAAACTGGCACCATTTGAAATAGTGCTGCACTGCTACTCAAAACACATTAACTGAATAATACAGATTATATTTTGAAAAGACAGAAACCAAATATTATTACATATTTAACTAAAACATTTACAAACATCTTTATACACACACAATCTGTGCTACTAGTGGGAGAAAACTGGCAGACAGAAAGCAATAAAAAAAAAAATACCTCTTGTAGGATAAAAAAAACATTAGGGCTGCCACTAACGATTATTTTAATAATCGATTAGTTGGCCGATTATTTTTTCCATTAATCGATTAATCGGATAAAAAAATGCAATTTTTTTTTCATTTCAAATAATGTAATAAAAACGTACAATTTACACTTTCATCTCTTTATTGCAATGGCCTCTCTCTATTCACCTTCTTATTTTACTGACATAATAAAAGCTACAAGAACCCAAACACAGTGTTTCTCAAACTAGGTTTTAATACAAAGTTATTAGTAAATATTAATTCATATGTTAACTATTTTTCATATTTAATAAAAACTGAGAAAAAAGCCTTGTTTATATTTTCTTTTATTTACCAAACTGCCCCAGTTATGCACATCTGACCCCCAGCTTGCCACTCTTATATGCCAGAGATTCCACTGTGCCCCCTGATATGCCTTATACTCCTTATATGCCAGTGATATGCAACTGAGCCCCCTGATATACCTTTTACCCCCAGATATGTCTTATGCCCCCCTAATATGCCTAATATCGATATGCCTTATACCCCCTATATGCCTTATAACTTCCAATATGCCATTCGCCCCCATTTATGCCTTATACCTCCCTATATGCCACTGCACCCAGATATGCCACTCTGCTCCCCATAAATGCCCTGCACCACCCTGAAATTCATTATACTCCCTGATTCACCACTCTGCCTCCCCCAGATATGCCACTCTGAAATTCATTATACCCCCCATACACCACTCTACCTCCCCCTATACACCACTAACTCCCCCAGATATGCCATTCTGCCTCCCTGAAATTCATTACACCCCCATACACCACTCTGCTACCCTGAAATTCATTATACCCCCAAACACCACTATAACTCACCCATACACCACTCTGGCTCCTGCCCCCTCCCATACACCACTCTGGCTCCTCCCCCCTCCCATACACCACTCTGCCTCCTCCCCCTCCCATACACCACTCTGCCTCCTCCCCCTCCCACACACCACTCTGCCTCCTCCCCCTCCCATACACCACTCTGCCTCCTCCCCCTCCCATACACCACTCTGCCTCCTCCCCCTCCCATACACCACTCTGGCTCCTGTCAGCAACGGAGGTTCACAAGACACCAGGGAGCCGGGTAGAGAGGCAGAGTGGCGTATGGGAGGGGGAGGAGCCAGAGTGGTATATAGGAAGGTGGCTCCCATACACCCCTCTGACTCCCCCCTCCCATACACCACCCTACCTTTCTCCCGACTCCCTGGTGTTTTGTGAACCTCCGTTGCTGACAGGCACAGCGTAAGTGAAGGGCAGTGACGAAGGCTGTGTGTGCGATGCAGACCCCCACCGGCTGACAGAGAGGATGATCCTCTGCAGGAGACCTCGATTCTCTGTCAGCCGGTGGGGGTCTGCATCGCCCAGACAGCCTTCGTCACTGCCCTTCACTTACGCTGAGGCTTCTATGAAGCTGCAGTGAAAGTGCCTGTCAGCAATGGAGGTTCACAAAACACCAGGGAGTCGGGAGAGAGGCAGAGCAGTGTATGGGAGGGGGGAGGAGTCAGAGGGGTGTATGGAAGTGGAGGGGAGAGGCGCATCGCACGGACACCCACCAGCCCGACAGTGAGGGGAATCCAGGTCCCCTGCAGCGTTGCGGGGGATCTGGATTCTAGTGTTATAATCCGATCTCTGTTTGAGGTCGGATTATATAAAGGAGAGGAGTTTTTCCGAGCATTTGCTCTGAAAAAACCCTCTTTTCATAAATCGATAAAAATCGATTCGACTAATCGATAATGAAAATCGTTGACAACTATTTTCATTATCGATTATTATCGATTAGTTGTTTCAGCCCTACTTATACAAAATATGAACTTCATAAAGAAAAAAGCATTACTTCAAGTTCTACTTCAGGATCTCTTGCTTCTCCCTGTCGGCTCCTGGTGCTCTAGGAAAGCAAATAACAATAGAAATCCTTTTTTTAAGAAAATGCAGTATGTCAGAATGTTAAGCCATCCGAGCCAAAAGGATTGCATTAGTGATAAAGACCGTGGCTGTAGTTGTCCACAATCCATTTCCAAGAAAACTAGCTGCACAAGTCACTAAACCAAAATCCACCACGTATGTGTATTCTTGTATGATATTTTAATCTTTGTGTTTATTATCATTCAACAAGGAACTAAGTGTGAGGAAATTATTGCTTTAGCAGGCTCCAATATAATAAGCCACAATATAGCAGCATGTCTGTCAGGAAACAGATGTTAATTGTCAAGCAGAATATAATAGAAACACACCTTTACCCTCCTCTGTAGATCATCTTCTACATCTTTCAGCATTCCTGGAAAAATTAAGCCATATTTGTTTCACCTATAGTAGAATAAAAATGATTTCTCTCTCATTTACACATACACTTATACATGCAGAAGACAGTACCTGTTACTCGTAAATCCGTAACATTGTTAGCCATTTTAAATCCATATGTCATTGACTGGAAATCCTCCTTTGGGAAAAATATAAATGGATATAAAAGTTAAGAGTTCTGTCCTGCTCTGCCCACTGCAACAGAAAGAAGTAATAGTCCTAAGCAAACACAGAAGGCATTTGCACTAAAATTTCATTGTGGAAAAGGTCAAGTAAGGGGTGTTCAAACACTTTATGACGACAAGTAAAAATAAAAAGTAATATGTCATCTGCTACCATCACTGATCATTGTCGGCAGCCAATAAAAGCCACTTCCGTGCAAGTAATTGCTCAAGCAGCCAATCACTAGAACATTGCCAAACAATGAAACAGCAATACCCCTATATCAGTAAGGATCAATAAAAGGAGTGAGCATTACTAGCCAAATCTCCGAGACTGTGGAAAACTGTCCTAACCAAAAACAAAATACTTGTTTTGGACAGTAACAAGAAACATATTCGTAGACTCTCTTTTCTATTCAAAATCCAGTCAACTTAAAGCCAACCAAACAATTCTCATCAGCAGGCATTACATATTTGCGTCTGGTTACCGTACCTCTTCAAAAACAGCAGCTTTGTTGACTTTCTCTCTAGCAATGTCACAGATTTTGAGGATTCCCAATGCAAATGCTTTCATTGCAGGGTCTTCTATGAGGTCTGGATTGTGGACATAAAGGCAAGTGAAAACTGTTTGCGCTAATGAGTGACCCTCCAACCAGGTGATCTGAAGCAAAATAATGATAAAGATAAACTCTAATAACATGCATACGTGGCCGGCACCAAAATAGTTAAAGGTAGGTTAAGTTTGTTTCTAGACATTTTTTCAGAGAATTAAGAATTGATAAAACTAAAATATTTGGCTAGATCAAACTTAAAGGCTAACCAGCATACTTACCAGACAGCAAAAGCAGGTATCCATAATTCCTATTAATTCTGGCAATGTCAAATCCTTGGTTTTAATTGTGCCATCCTTTAAAATAAAAAAATGTTTTAGGGGTCTGATAAAAGAAATATAAAACACTTGTTATATACAAAGTAATGACAAAGCATGTTAACAGATTTTAGGATTCTACAGTTTTTCGTTTGAATAATGTCCTAATCCTTGATGATCAAATTAACATAAGCATAGAGTTGAAATGTATTGCATTGTATAATGTAAAAAGAAAGTGCAAATCACAGGTAATTCTGCACTTCGGTTATAGACATTTCCACGGAAAGCTACCAACAATGCACCTGCTCAAATAGAAGGAGTCGACTATGGACAGTTTACACTTCAGATGCATATTTGGGTGGTACAGTACAGGTCTCTAGTATAACAAACTAGGGTTTATTTACTAAAGACTGGAGACGATAAACAAATTATGCATTATGAAGAGCCAGCGTCAGTGTATTACTACATGAAGAGCTGAGCAGGCCAAGCATAAAGCATAGTTAAATCAGTGAGATTTCTTGGAAGTCACCCCCGTTTGCGTGAAGAACATTCTACTAAGATCCTTAGCCATACCCAGTTAACAGTGATGGCACAAACTGATGCTGAAGGTTATGATGCCACTGTGAAAGGGGGATGAGACCAGGTCTCAATGCCGAATCCCTGCCATTTAGGGAGCATCCATCAGGTGAGTACAGAAGACCTAATAATGCTACCTACAAGGCGATTGGCAGCACCGTTCTCTAAAAACACATAAGTGCAGCTTCTGAGTGAAACATCACTTGTTTAATTCCACAGTGTTTGCCTCATTTGTGTCTGGGAAAAAATGTGGGCATTACTGTCCATTTAATCTTTTAATTTTGTTTGTTTTGTTACTAACACATATACTATTAAAAAATGAATGTGCTCCTTTAATAAGGAATCTCATTTTGGAACCCAAATCCCTCGTCCCTATTTACACCATTGAATACGGGTGTATCACTGTGTTCTACCCAGCGCTAAATTCAAGAAAATATGGCTAGTAACTATATTCATAAATTAAAATGTGTATATAAAACATAATATTCTCATTTGAAATGCCCTACCTTACAACATAAAAAGTCAACCTGGCAACTTCAATGTATACAGTCCAGCCGATGGATATCAAAATCACACAATTGGCATGCAACAGGAAACTAACCTTTATGGCTTGTTCAAAGTTTAGAACCTTTCTGTTAACCTGATTTCCAATCATTCCTGCATCCATTTTGGGATCCATCATTTCTATAGCTGACATTGCTTCAAACAGTCCAAACCTGATGGAATATCAACAGTGAGCACAAGTAGAAAGTTCAATTCACTGCTAAACAGAAATGTGTAAGTATTAAAGGGACAGTCTAATGTCCTGACACCCCTACTATAGAAGAATGCATATAAAAGTACGTTAATATGTATTCTTCCAAAACAAAAATTTTTTTTTCTTTCATCGTGATTTGAACTTTCTAGCCACAGCTGCTTAAACTGTCAATTAGAGGCAGTCAAGTAATCTCCATGAAATCAATGGGAATATGTTCCTATACTGACTGACAGCTTAAGCAGCCAATCAGTGGCAGGAATGTGCTACCTTTGAAATCAATGCAAAGACTTTATACATGTGCACTGGGTCCAAACAGTCCCCTACATGCAGTGCTCATCAGTGCCAGCACTGAAGCTGAAGCTGAATAGATCTCCTTCAGGGTATTTAGCTGGGGGGGAAAGGCACAATGCATTTGCAAAATGGACCACACGAAAATTTGAAGGGAGCACGAAAGTACATACGATGGCTGGAGTGTACTTTTAACATAGTGTATGGACACACGTATATTCCATATTAGATTATTTTCTCTAATCCACAGCAAATTGACAAAGTGTGCCCTTAAAACAAAAATAGCTTTACATTTATCAAGCGCGCTTCAAGAAGTAAGCAGGGCTAATTCCCTAAAGGGAGAGTTTTCAGGAGAGCAGTGTTTCAGCTCCTTGACCTCATTGTGCATTATAAAGCACCAACTCCAGTCAGTTTCTGCTGGAGGAAGAGCTTGGCTGGCCCTCTATAATGTATGACTGACTCATCAATATTTCTCCTCACCCTTCTTGCTGGAGAAACCTGCCAGTGTTGGTCCTTTATAATGAATTGTAAAGTGAGGGAGTTGAAACCACAACTCTCCCTTTATTTAATAAACCACAATATGTTCAAATCCTTCTAATTTGAGATTTTAACCTAGTTAACAGGGGCCTAGCAAGCAAAGAAAGAATAGTTTAAAGAGTAAATGAATGAGAATATAATATAGCTAAGCAAGCTGAATGAAGAAACTCTGAATGCATCGTGTGTGTGTGTGTATATATATATATGTATATATACACACACATATATTTGTATTGTCTTGAAATCTTTATAAGAGTGAATAGAACAGAGTGTATAGAATTAAAACTCACAGCTTGTCATGGAGCAACTCTCCCAGCTTCAGTTCTGTAAGCCAAAAAGGAATAAGTATATAAATGAATGAATGATCACAAGATATAAGTCCTATCATGATGGTATAACAGTAAAAGCGGTTGCTATTTAGTTAACCGGGAGTTGATAAAGACATGTCATTTTAGAATATTTTATTGGATAGTATGTAATATTTTTGATCATGCAATTTATGGCTTACTAACGGGTTAAGGTGGATTTTGCATATAATTACCACTGCATGCATCTCGGAATTCCTGAGTTATGTCTATCCAGTTCCCATTGCTCTTTCCCATTTTTTCCTGCATGGAGAGTTCCCATCCTGAGTCATCGTCTTCTATGGATGCTTTCATTACCATTGTACGAGATGCTGAAATAACAAGACAAACAAAGGTTTTCATTTAGGTTACTTCAGGCAATGCTCCATATAACATAATGCAATAGCTAGCAACTAGTTTTCATTACAGCCAACATGGCTTGTGCTATAAACATAAGCATAATTTAAGCAGCTACTCTGAAAAAGGGCCTATTACAGTGCAACTACAAGAGAGATCTAAAATCCCATATTGTGGTTAAACAGTAGAATCACTGCAACGTTTTGGTAGCAAGTAACTTCTGTCAGATAACCGCCATACTATTGCAAATATTCTGCCTTGGTGTGTACCCGTCTTTCGCAGAAACAAGCATTGTAACACTTGGTGCGGATTGACGCCACTCCTGCGGCATTTTTACCTGGGCGCTGGATTCAGGATGTAATCCATCTGAGCGCTCTCTCGCCGCTGACACTTTGGACTACTTAATAACCTACCATGTCACATCACGGAAGGGGACAACCAGCTCTACAGGGTACATTCCATAAATAATTGGAAATATATACCAAATGTGCCCTTCTAAACCAAAGAAACAAAAAGCATGTGCAACACTGGTTTTATACTTTGCTTGCGCACGTATGGAAATTTAAAATGCCCTTAGAATCAGACACTGTATTAAATGAATGGGACTGGCCAAGCAAGGCATAAACACTGAGTTCTAAAAGAAAATTTTACTTCCAAACGATTTGACATGTGTATGTACATATATATGCCAACCACAATATGCCTGCCACACATATAATGAACCAGTGTTAAGACAGCACCTTGGTGCTAATGCAGCATTGGGGAACAATATTCAAGCAAGACACCGTGAACACTAAAACGGTATTATGAAGACAACACTGGCTTTACTTAGCTAGAGGTCCGCTTGGGAATTGTATTTTAACCAAAAAAGAATTTAGGAAAACAGACTGAGGTAACCCATCAGCTGCTACCCAGCGCTTTTCAGACCTCGCTAGCAGTAAAATATATTGCTAAACACCGATTAGCAATTCGATCTACTTTGATTAGCACTCCATTCTAACGTCTGCATTAATCCCTTTCACCTTCTCACCTCTTTCTCCGGTTTACAACCCTGGGCATCCACGTTACGTAGTGCCGACTGGCGCGATGACGTCAAGAAGTGGGCGTTACCATGGAAGGATAAGCGAAGGCAGCAAATCCAAAAAAAAGACTATAAGATAAAACTATTATCTCTTCCATACGATATTGATGCTTTTCGAACGTTTAGTAACCAATAATTAATGCGTTTTGACAGAATGGTGCGTGACAGCGCTGGCCCGACGCATGCCGGGTATTCTCGCGATATTTTAGTGGCTCTTTCATTGGCATGTCAGCGAGTCAGTCTGGTTACATGCCGGTACTATAGCCTAGAGATGAGGAGGTTGTTAGGGGATTGGTTTAATGAGCTATGCTCCTTGTAACTAGAGGTTAACGTTACTACGAGTAGAATACATTTCTGGTAATTAGTGTATACCATGGGAGAAGATATAACGTATGGGACCCTGACAATGTGGTGTTTGTAGGCTCGGGTATGGTCACTTTACCGGGCTATGCATTGACATTTGTGGACAGGGCCGGACTGGGACTGAAAAGCAGCCCTGGAAAAATTTGGAGACCAGCCCCATATAGTTTATCTCACAGTCAAGCTCTTATACCCACACGCACCCCTTATACATACCCGCGTCACACCATTCTTTTTATCTCATTATTTGTATTCAAATGCCAGAAAGCAAAAGTGTTAAAAGGCCCTAATAAATTAAATACATTACACATAATGGGATCAAAACATTTGCTACTGCGAACATTTTTAGATGAAAAAGTTCCATTTTATTCAGTGGAACAAAACACTGATCACATTATTCTTCACGATATTCTGGTAAGAAACTTTTATTTCTTTATTAATTCATGTAGACTATTTTTTTCCATATTTAATAAAAGCTATGATTGAGACATGTTTGGTTTTTATTTCCTTTCATTTGACAACCTACCCCCGAGTTATGCACCTCTGCCCCCAGGCTTGCCACTCTGCCCCCCTGATATGCCTTCTAACCCCCTATATGCCACTCTGCCTCCAGAAATGCCTTATACCCCCTATATGCCACTCTGTCCCATGATATGCCTTCTAACCCCCTATATGCCACTCTGCCTCCAGAAATGCCTATTACTCCCTGTCACTCTGCCTCCAGAAATGCCTTATACCCCCCCATATGCCACTCTGCCTCCCTGATATGCCTCAACCCTCTTATATGCCCCTCTGCCCCGTGATATCCCTTTTAACCCCCTTTTTGCCACTCTACCTCCAGATATGCCTTTTGACCCCCTATATGTCACTCTGCATCCAGAAATGCCTTATACCCCTATATGCCACTCTGTCCCATGATATGCCTTCTAACCCCCTATATGCCACTCTGCCATATAGAGGGTTAAAAGGCATATCATGGGACAGAGTGGCATATAGGGGGTATAAGGCATTTCTGGAGGCAGAGTGGCATGAAGGGGGTTAAAAGGCATATCATGGGGCACTCTGCCTCCAGAAAAGCCTTATGCCCCCTATATGCCACTCTGCCTCCCCGATATGCTTTATACCGTCCTATATGTTCCTCTGCCCCATGATATGCCTTTTAACCCCGTTTATGCCACTCTGCCTCCAGATATGCCTTTTGACCCCCTATATGTCACTCTGCATCCAGAAATGCTTTATACCCCTATATGCAACTCTGGCATATAGGGGGTTAAAAGGCATATCATGGTACAGAGTGGCATATAGGGGGGTATAAGGCATTTCTGGAGGCAGAGTGGCATATAGGGGGACACACTTACATACACACACATGCTGATTTTTTTTGTTTTTAACAAATACAAAAAAATATTATACAGTACAAAAAATACATTGGTTTACTGACCTTCTACTTCTCTTGACTTCCGTCCTCTGGTAGCTGCACACTGTTCTCCTCTATGCTGACAGGATGTCACTGACCTGACATCCGGTGCTGCAGCAGTCTGAGTGTGAGGGGGCGGAGCTTTCACCCCTCACGCTGCTCCCATCACTATGCAGCCATCAGACTGCTGGGAATGTAATCTAAACGGCCGATGCGTGCTGATGCCGCCGGCCGAAGCTACTTTAACACTTTTTTTTTTATTTATATGGTAAGCTGGACCTGGAAGTCAAGGGTTCTTCCAGGTAAATAGGAGAGATCTGATCATTATGGCAGCCCCTGAATGACCCTGCCCTAGAAAGAAATAGGGCTAATCTTAGGTAATGATTAAAAAAAACATAAACTATTAATAAAAATGTGATACATAATTATTACTTGATCACTTGTTAGTTACATTTTAGGTCACTGATTATTGATCTGATGGCCATACATATAAAAAAATAAATAAATTTCCTTTTTGGTCACTAATCATTGCTCTGTCTTACTTCAATAGCCAGGAACCTAATCTGATCATTATCCCTAACACAATACAGTCCTGTAACCTAACATCTAACCGTACCTATTAACTATCCACCAACAGGATTCTAGTGTAACCCCTTATGCTATCAGCTAACTTTGAGGTCCTTGGGCGTTTTGCTTCGAGGGAATATACAGTTTTATGGGGTTACATTGATATTTGGGACCTTTACTGTGTCACAAATGAGACATGGGGCCAGTAAAGTGATCTGTCAAAAACTGAAATGTGCATGTTCTAGTTTTAACTCCACAAAACATCACTTATCCATGCATGTGAGGTATTGCTGTATTCGGGGGGTATTACTGAACACTAATCAAGACCTATTTTGTTCTTTCACAAAACCACTCAGAAAAATAAACATTTGTGAAACTGCAAAGTGCACTTGAAAAATGTTTTAATTTTTTAGACTAACTTTGGAAGGCAATGGTGTGGAATCAGCTGCATGAGACAGGTCAATATGTCCATAACTAGATTCCCTTTTTTAAAATATATAGTTTTATGTTAAATTGATATATGGGACCTCTACTGTCTCAAATGAGACCCGGACCCAGCAAACTGATCTGTCAAAATTCCATGTTTGAAAACTGTAATGCACATATTTGAAAACTGTAATTACAATTTTGAGCCCCCAGAGCCTAAAAGACATGCCCATATGGGGTATTCCTGTACTCGGGGGTGTTTCTGAAAAAAAATTTGAAATTTTGCTGCAATGTTTAGGACAGATTGGCATTAAAATGGTTAAATAAAAAGTGTCCTGCCCCATGTAAAATAATTTAGGATGTCAAAAATCTATATTTTGCCTGGGCATGATGCCAAGTCAGCCAGTACATGCTGGAATCTGGGTATGCCTGGGCATGATAGGAGTGTGATTGCTGTTAGCAATCATATATATATATATTAATATTGTTATTTAATTTTTTTGTCCAATTTTCATGTGTTATTTACTTTTAATAAAAGTATGGCTAACACACCAAAATTGGACAAAAATCAATAATTTGGGGGAGGGGGTCGTCTTTCAGTCGAGCAAATACGGTACATAAATCCCAAGATGGTAAAAGCGGAATGTAAGGTCTCAGAATTTTTCCTCAATTCTACTCCCCCAACTCTTCAATCCCCTCTTCCACCCCCCAAATCATGTATTTTATTTTATAAACTAAAAAGAAAAATGAGTAGTGCGCAAAAAAAATTATATAAACAATATAAAACAAAATTATGTGAACAAAAGGCAAGTAATAAATACATGTGAATATGCTGCCGGTGCACCTTAGAACAAAACCCCACTTTGTTGAAGGAAGAAATTAGGGCTGCAACTAACGATTATTTTAATAATCGATTAGTTGGCCGATTATTTTTTCGATTAATCGGATAAAAAAAACAATATGCAAATTTTTAGTTTATTTAAAATAATTTAATGAACTGGATGTTAAAAAACAACTTAAAATTTACATTAACATTCTTATTTTGTTATGATGTAATAAAAAAACAATATTTTCAAAGTACAAAAACCCAAACACAATATTTATGAAACAAAATAACCCCAAACATTCTGAAAAGAGGTGGACTATTACTGTTCAAGAAACTTTGCACCCAGCACTTTGCACCCGGCACTTTGCACCCAGCCCTGGCACTTTGCACCCAGCACTTTGCCCCACCCCTGGCACTTTGCACCCGGCACTTTGCACCCGGCACTTTGCCCCAGCCCTGGCACTTTGCACCCAGAACTTTGCACCCAGCACTTTGCACCCAGCCCTGGCACTTTGCACCCAGAACTTTGCACCCAGCCCTGGCACTTTGCACCCGGCACTTTGCACCCAGCCCTGGCACTTTGCACCCAGAACTTTGCACCCAGCCCTGGCACTTTGCACCCAGCCCTGGCACTTTGCACCCAGCACTTTGCACCCGGCACTTTGCACCCAGCCCTGGCACTTTGCACCCAGCACTTTGCACCCAGCCCTGGCACTTTGCACCCAGCCCTGGCACTTTGCACCCAGCCCTGGCACTTTGCACTGTGCCCCTGCACCCAGTCTCCAACTCTGCCCTGCACCCAGCCCTGCCCCCACATTCTGCCCTGCCCCCACACTCACACCCTGCACCCACTCTGCTCTGCACCCACACTCACACTCTGCCCTGCACCCAGTCTCCAACTCTGCCCTGCACCCCCACCCCCACTCTGCCCTGCACCCAGTCTCCTGCCCTGCCCCCACACCCTGCCCTGCATCCCCACCCCCACCCTGCCCTGCACTCAGTCTCCTACCCTGGCCTGCCCCCCCCACCCCCACTCTGCCCTGCATCCCCTGAAACCCCACCCCCACCCCCGCGAATCGCTCTGTGCGAATGGAGCCACTCGCACAGAGCGGTTCGCTCTGTGCGAAGGGAGCCACTCGCACAGAGCGAACCGCTCTGTGCGAACGGAGCCACTCGCACAGAGCGAACCGCTCTGTGCGAACGGAGCCACTCGCACAGAGCGAACCGCAACTAAAAGAAGGCGCGTGTAGCGGAAGCGGGGAACGCTCGCGGAGGTAAGTAAAAGGAGCCGAGTGCTCCAACAACGAATCGATCACTCGATTAATCGATAACGGAAATCGTCGACAACGATTTCCGTTATCGATTATTATCGATTTTATCGATTCGTTGTTTCAGCCCTAGAAGAAATACAAAACATATATAGGTGGCCGCGCCCCCTACACCAAGTGAGTGCAGATAATACAAATAATACCAATTCAATGTAGCAACTCAACTTAGCAATTCAATGTAGCTTCAAAGAGATCCGAGCAGTATGTTAAATTCAATCAAAAAACAAAAAACAAAAAGTGTATATATTGTCACGTCTACCACAAGCCAGAGCACTCACCGCGGAAGTTCTTCTCCTGGAGGAGTGCGCAGAGACGCAACCCCCAGGTATTCGATTATCCCAACAGTGAGGATGCCCTGGAGTAGGTAGATATGGAGAGGTAGATATGGAGAGGTAGATAGTCTCTGGGTACAGCTGGAGAGATCTCCACCGAAATAGTGTAGGAGGAGAGCAAAACAAACGCAGAGTCAGACGAGCCAGGGGTCATACACGGGACGGGTAGTCAGCCAGAAGGTGGGTCAGATCCAAAGCGGGTAGTCAGACGATCCAGGTCATACACAGGACGGGTAGTCAGCCAGAAGGTGGGTCAGATCCAAGACGCGTAGTCAGACGATCCAGGTCATACACGTAGAGGAACAAACACAGCCAAATCGCAGAGCAGAGGGTAGTCAGGACAAGCCAAAGGGTCAGATAACTTATAGAACGCACTAGACAGGTAACCAGCAAAAGACCACACCAGGGTACCGGTAACAGGGCTTCCGGATTTTTAAATTTGGCGCCGGTAGCCACCACGCCCCCAACACTGACGTCACATGCGCCCCCTACCTGCCAAAACGCGGCAGCTGCGGCTAAACCTAGCTGCAGTAACGCGCGTGTCCAGCAGGGGGAGCACGACCGCAATGCCGAACACCCGGCCGACGCTTCCACCTGACCTCGCCACGAGGTAAGTGTAGCGGCGAGCCGGGAGCCGGACGGACGGACGCAGGACGACGGGGGACAGCGGATCCACGGGAGCGGGTGACATTACCCCCTTCTTGAGGGCCGGCCGAAGGCCGAAAGTTACCTGGCTTATTAGGAAATTTCTTGTGGAAATTCAGTAAAAGGCGAGGAGCATGAATGTCCCTGACGGATACCCAAGACCTTTCCTCTGGACCGTAACCTTTCCAGTGTACTAGATATTGAATAGTATTCCAGAATCTATGAGAATCCAGGATCGACTGGATCTCATATTCAAGGTGAGTATCAATTAATACCGGACGAGGACGCGGGATACTCTTGGCATAGCGATTGCAAACAAGGGGCTTTAGTAAGGATACATGAAAAACTCTAGGAATGCGAAGACTAGCGGGAAGTTGAAGTTCATAAGCAACAGGATTAATTCTCCGAAGAACACGAAACGGACCAATAAAACGAGGAGCCAGTTTGGAGGAGGCGACTTTGAGCTTGATGTTCTTTGTGGAAAGCCAGACACGATCTCCTGCCATATAAGACGGACCCAACCGACAATGCCCATTGACCTGGCGTTTATAGGTTTCAGACACTGTAGATAAACAATGACGTGCCTTGGCCCAAATGGAAGGGAGTTGAAGTAAATAATGATCAACAGCGGGAATAGGAGTCTCTGGAAACACTGAGGGCAAGGTGGCAGGGTGAAAGCCGTAGTTGCAAAAAAAAAAGGAGAAACTTTAGAGGCTTCATGCGTGACATTATTTCTCGCAAATTCAGCCCACGGGAGCAATCTGGCCCAGTCGGAGTGATGGTCTCCAATAAAACAGCGAAGGATCTGTTCTAGGGATTGATTGGTTCTCTTGGTGCACCCATTAGTTTGAGGATGGTAAGCAGATGAGAGGGCTAGAGAAATCCCTAGTGCTTTACAGAATGTTCTCCAGAAGGTGGCAGTGAACTGAACTCCTCTATCAGACACAATCTGCGTCGGGAGACCATGTAGTCTAACGATTTCTTGTACAAAAACAGGTACCAATTCGGGTGCAGAGGGGAGTTTGGGCAAAGGGATGAAATGTGCCATCTTCAAAAACCTATCAACGACGACAAAAATAACGGTACAACCTTCAGAAACAGGTAAGTCCACCATAAAATCCATAGCGATATGGGACCAAGGACGAACAGGAACAGGCAGAGGCAGTAACAATCCGGCAGGACGGGAGTGAGAAGCTTTGGCAGTAGTACATTGAAGACACGTGATTACAAAATCATGACAGTCGGATCGAAGCTCAGGCCATCAAAAGTCCCTAGAGATGATGTCTGCCGTGCGCCGAGCATTGGGATGTCCAGCAGTAAGTGATGAATGAGCTCAGTATAGCACTTTACGCCTTTCGGATTCAGGTACAGATAGAGTACCCATGGGCCAAGCACTGTGAACCGGAGAACGAGACTGAGCCTTCAATATGCGTTTCGTCAATGAAGAATCGAGTTGCGTGGTAATAGCAGAAATTATACGAGCTGGAGGGATAATGGGTTCAGGAGCCGGATTGTCCTCAGAGGTAGAAATAAACTGTCTGGAAAGTGCGTCGGCCTTAACATTTTTTGATCCCGGTCTGTAGGAGATAAGAAAATTAAACCTAGACAAGAACAGAGTCCATCGGGCTTGTCTAGGGTTTAGGCGTTTGGCCGTGCTGAGATATTCCAGGTTCCTATGATCAGTGAGGATAGTGATGGGATTACGAGCCCCCTCGAGATGTCGCCATTCTTGTAGAGCCCAAATAATACCAAGCAACTCCCGGTTACCGACGTCATAATTAGCTTCGGTAGGGGAGAATTTCAGGGAAAAATAGGCGCAGGGATGTAGACGACTGTGAAATTCTTTGCGTTGTGAAAGTACAGCCCCAACCCCGATCTCGGAGGCATCGACTTCGATAATAAAGGGTTTAGTGACGTCTGGGTGTACTAACACAGGAGCAGAGGAAAATGCCTGTTTCAGGAGAGAAAACGCCCGTTTGGCATCTTCGGACCAAATTTTACAATTTGCCCCTTTCTTGGTAAGGGCGGTAAGGGGAGTAACGATCTTGGAAAATTTTTTTATGAATTTTCTGTAATAGTTTGCAAAACCCAGAAAACGTTGTAGAGGTTTTAAGGCCGCCGATTGGGGCCATTCTGCTATGGCTGAGAGTTTAGCTGGATCCATCTCGAGCCCTGAAGCAGAAATAATGTATCCCAGAAACGAGATGCGTGGAACTGCAAATTGACATTTCTCGAGTTTAGCACATAAGTTATTCTGCCGAAGACGCTGAAGGACTATACGGATGTGCTTCTGATGAGTTTCGAGATCCGGCGAATGAATCAATATGTCAAGATAAACAATAACAAATCGAAGTGCAATGTCACGAAAAATGTCATTTATCAATTCTTGAAAAACTGCGGGAGCGTTACATAGTCCAAAAGGCATAACAGTATATTCATAATGTCCCATGCGTGTATTGAAGGCCGTCTTCCAATCATCCCCCTCCCTAATGCGAATAAGGTTATAAGCACCTCTCAGGTCTATAGTAAATATTACAGAGTCTCTCAAACGGTCAAACAGTTCAGGAATAAGAGGAAGGGGATACTTGTTTTTGACAATATTATTGAGCCCCCTATAGTCAATGCAAGGACGTAAACTGCCATCTTTCTTAGTAACAAGAAAGAACCCAGCACCAGCCGGAGAGGTGGATTTACGAATGAAACCCCTTTGAAGATTGTCTTGGATATATGCTTCCAGAGCCTTAGATTCCGGAAGAGACAGCGGATACGTTCTTCCCCTGGGTGGCATGGTACCAGGAAATAATTCGATGTGGCAGTCATAGGGACGATGGGGAGGAAGAACCTCTGCTTTGTTTTTATCAAAAACATCTGCGTAATCCAGACAGTAGGCAGGCAACGGCGCAACAGCGACAGAGGCTAGGTTAGCCTTGGTATGGGAAGGTTTTAGGAGGCAATTCTTCTGGCAGTGCAATCCCCAGGCTGTGATATCTTTAAGTCTCCAATGAATGGAAGGATTATGCAATCGCAACCACGGGAGCCCCAGGATAATGGGGCACTTGGGTGATGAGATGACCATAAGGGAAATAGTCTCTTGGTGAAGTAATCCAACGTGCAGCAGGAGAGGCAAAGTACTATGAGTGACGGCAGCGGGGTGTAACGGGAAACCATCTATGGCAGAGATGGCAATGGGAGAACCGAGAGGGGCACAGGGAACATGGTATTGCTTAACGAAGCTGGAATCGATGAATGAACCAGCAGCCCCAGAGTCAATCATAGCTGTGGTACAAATCTGGTGACCGCTCCATCCCACGGAAATAGAAATAAGGAATCGGTCATCAGGAATCGGAGGAGCAGAAAAATGCTCACCCAGGACAGGCTCCTTAACTGCGCCTAGGTGCAGAAGTTTCCCGGCCTCGGACACAGTCTGACAAAGTGACCCTTCTGTCCGCAGTAGAAACAAAGAGCCAAAGATCTCCTGCGAGACCTTTCTTCAGACGTGAGTTTAGTAGCACCCACTTCCATAGGTTCATCCACGGGGGGACTTGGACTAGGGCTGGAGAAGGTACGAGGAGATTCATACGATGATTTGGTCCATCTTTTAGTCTTTTGGGACTGTCTCTCCCGGAAGCGTGTGTCAATCTTTAGGGCCAAAGCCACGAATTCCTCAAAATCCACAGGGAGATCTTTGGTGGATAATTCATCTTTCAATCGTTCCGATAAACCATCGTAGAACGCTGCGATAAGCGCCTCAGGAGACCAGTTCACCTCGGCAGCAAGAGTCTTGAATTCGATGGCATATTCCGCCACCGTCTTATAGCCCTGAGAAACATGCAGCAATGAAAAAGAGGCCGTGGCCGCCTTCCCTGGAACATCAAACGTCTTCCGAAAGGTGGAGATGAAGGCCGCCGCGCAATTGTAGATAAGTGGGGAATTCTTTTCCCACAATGGAGAGGCCCATGTCAAAGCTTTGCCAGACAGAAGGGAGATAATGTATCCTACTTTGGGGAAAACATGTGAGGAGAGAGCTCAAATTGTATAGAGCACTGGTTCAAAAAGCCACGACAAGACATAGGGTCCCCTGCATATCGACTTGGAGGAGGTAGTTTCATGGAAACAGAAGGGGACTCAGCAGACACAGGAGGACTTGAAACCGAAGATTGAGCAGCAGACGTGGAAGAAGCAGCTGCATAGCATGAGATAGCTGATCCATTTTGTCCTAAAGGCTAGTGAAGCGTGCTTCGTGAGCTTGAATCGCCTGCCCCTGGGCAGAGAGGACCTTGCCGTACCCCCAGGTATTCGATGATCCCAACAGTGAGGAGGCCCTGGAGTAGGTAGATATGGAGAGGTAGATAGTCTCTGGGTACAGCTGGAGAGATCTCCACCGAAATAGTGTAGGAGGAGAGCAAAACAAACGCAGAGTCAGACGAGCCAGGGGTCATACACGGGACGGGTAGTGAGCCAGAAGGTGGGTCAGATCCAAAGCGGGTAGTCAGACGATCCAGGTCATACACAGGAAGGGTAGTCAGCCAGAAGGTGGGTCAGATCCAAGACGGGTAGTCAGACGATCCAGGTCATACACCTAGAGGAACAAACACAGCCAAATCGCAGAGCAGAGGGTAGTCAGGACAAGCCAAAGGGTCAGATAACTCATAGAACGCACTAGACAGGTAACCAGCAAAAGACCACACCAGGGTACCGGTAACAGGGCTTCCGGATTTTTAAATTTGGCGCCGGTAGCCACCACGCCCCCAACGCTGACCTCACATGCGCCCCCTACCTGCCAAAACGCGGCAGCTGCGGCTAAACCTAGCTGCAGTAACGCGCGTGTCCAGCAGGGGGAGCACGACCGCAATGCCGAACACCCGGCCGACGCTTCCTCCTGACCTCGCCACGAGGTAAGTGTAGTGGCGAGCCGGACGGACGGACGGACGCAGGACGACGGGGGACAGCGGATCCACGGGAGCGGGTGACATATATATCTGGTAGGCAAATTGGACCCTTACATTTGGTGGGGCTTATTCAAACCCATAGATCGCGCAAAGGGATGAGCGGGAGGGGTTATTCGTCTCCCAGGTAGATTTCACTCTCCACTTTGTAATCTCAGAAAAAGAGAGAGAAACCAGGAAAATCTTCCCGAATTCTTGAAGCACAGATCCGGAAGCGAGGGTATTATGAAAAATGGAATACTGTAATATATAAAAAGATAAATAAATAATCAGACAGTTCTCAAAATCACGGCGTCCCGTGTTCTTCCACTGCTGCACAGCCGAACGTATATCCACAAATAGCAATCACATGCTCCTTCTCCTCCGTCACCACGTACGACGCGTTTCGTGCTATACTTCCTCAGGTGCGTAAGAAAGTCTCTTTCTGTGCTCCTTTATATCCATCTTTAGTGAATTAAATCAGTGGTAAATTGTCCACATAAGTTTATCAATTGTCCGTAATTAGGTTCCTTGTTATGATCAAAGTATATACATAAGGTTAATTAAACAAGATCACAGTATCAAATCATGTTGGAATAATCCTTCAGTATGTTTAACATGATCCTTAATTATATTTTACATTTTAAAATATGGGTATCTATCATTAATAATGTAAAAAAATAAGTTCATTGATATGAATTATAGTAAATATTGAATTTATAAAAGGACAGCTGTGTAATAAACAGTATAAAAATATATAGAATTAAAAATGTAGATACATAAAAACTCACATATGTAATATAAAAATCTTATCACACTCCACATTAAGTAACTTATCATAAGGGGGCTATTTAAACATCTTGCCTTAAAATGATATATTATCTTCTGAAATGGATTTATACTTTTTTTTTTTAAGATTTTTTTGTAAGAATTTAGTACAAATATATTAATAAAAAATATACTGATTAAAAAACTTCAAAATCCTTTGTATTACTACAATAAATAGAATAATAAATATAAAAATTACTATAAAAATAAGGATATATATATATATAAAAATAATATATATATATATATCATATAATCCAGGGGCGTCCAACATTCGGCCCTCGAGGTGCGGCCCTCGTGAGATCGGCAGCCAGGATCACAAGAGCCCTGCTGCTTAATTGAGGGAGGGTCTATTCTCTGCTTCCGTCCTTCTTCCTCTGTGGGGAGAACGAGGGAGGCCGTGCCCCCTGCTGAAGTCTGTGTGCGGCATCGAGAGCTGTAGAGCAGGTAAGGGGGTGGGGGAGGTTGTGTGAATGAGTATGTCTGATAGAGGGAATGAATCTGTGAGTGAATGAATTTGTGTGTGTGATAGCATGGATGTGTAAGTGCTGGAACCTAGGCATGATGGGACTGTGATTGCTGTTAGCAATCACACTCCTATCATGCCAAGTCAGCCAGTACATGCTGAAACCTGGCTAGCTGCCCCCCTTGTGTATTGATGCTGCCAGCAGTATGGGGTCTGCACTTACAGCCACCCTGTACCAGCATGTATTGGCTGACTTGGGATGATAGGAGTGTGATTGCTAACAGCAATCTGCTAACAGCAATCACAGTCCCATCATGCCATGTTCCAGCATTCACTGGTTGCCTGGATATAAAAAGAGTGTGTTTGCTGTTAGCAATCACACTCCTATCATGCCAAGTCATATTGTTAACTTTTTTTGTCCAGTTGTGGTGTGTTACTTTTTATTAAAAGTGTGGTTACACACTAAAATTGGACAAAAAATACAATGCCCAGCCAACCAGTACATACTGGAATCTGGGTATGCCTGAGATTGCTGTTAACAATCATAATATATATTTTTTTGGTACAATTTTGGTGTGTAACTTACTTTTATTAAAAGTGTGTGGGAGGGGGCACTTTCAGTTTCGGCTAAGTGAACCCTGAATTTTCGGTTTTGGTCCAGAATTTTCATTTTAGTGCATCCCTAAAATAAATAGAACTATTTTATTTTTACTTATCCAGAATCCTGAATTTGTAGGCCCAGAAATCCCAGAAATCAGTGAAAGGAAAGTAAAGGTTTTGTGTCATTTACTTTATTTTAATCTGCATATCTTATTAAAGGCCATATTTTCTCTCAGTGAAAAATGAGTGCGGCCCTCGCACGTATACAATTCTGATGAAGTGGCCCACTGCAGAAAAAACTTGGACACCCCTGATATAATCAAATAAATAGTTTAAAACTTTTAAAAGTTTAAAAAGTTTTAACTTTTTAAGGACAATGGGCGGTCCCTAAACCCATCGAAAACAATGCATTCCAATCCTGCACATGCACGGGCCTTGTCACCAAGGGGTTAAAGAAAATTAAAAAGTTCTAAGTCATTATTCAATCCAATTGGTACAAGAGTTTTTAAATTATAAATCCATTTCATTTCAGCCTTACCTAACAGATCTATAGGGTTGCCCCCTCTCCAAAAATTGTTAATTCTTGCAATTCCTATGAACTTTATTGTGATGTGTTAGGAAGTGTAAAGGTACACTGTGGTTTAAAACTCCTTTTTTAATGTTTCTCATGTGTTCTTCTATTCGGATGTGTAATTGTCTCGTAGTGCGTCCTACATATTGAAGTCCGCAAGGACAGGTTAGCATGTAGACTGCATTCTTTGAATGGCAAGTTAATTGTTGTTTGATACAGTACTGCTTATTTGTTACAAATAAAGAAAAAACCTTAATTTTGTTTCCAATACTTTCTTTAATGGTTCTGCATGCTAGACAAAGGCCACATTTCTGAAAGGCATTTTCTCCCTCCTGTGTTTTTTCATTTGATATGACTTTTAACCAACTGGTGTTTTTTAATTTTGGTGCCCCTCTAAATACTATTTTGGAATATTGTCCCAAGAGCTCCTCCAGGTATGGGTCTGTTTTTAATAAATGCCAATGTCGATTAATCACTTATTTTATTTCCATCCCTGCTCCATTATAATTAAGGATTAGAGGGATGTCGGTTGGTGTCCACTTTGTTTGTGTTTTAGTTGTGTTCGACTGTGTGTATATCATAGTTAACCGTTCCTTTTCAGCTACTTCTCGTGTATTTTTTTCTAAACTCACAGGATTATATCATTTTTCTTCAAATGAATTTTTAAGTTGTTTGGCTTGTCTCTCAAATTGGTTTTTTTCTGTACAGTTTTTTCTTATCCTTAAAAATTGGTCTACCAGATATATATATATATATTGTCTTGATGAATTACACTATGATGTATTTTTCTTTTTTTCTTGTTTTATGATTTAATTTAACATACTGCTCGGATCACTTTGAAGCGACATTGAATTGCTACATTGCATTGCTATGTTGAATTGCTACATTGAATTGGTGTGGGGGGCGTGGTCACCTATATATATATATTTTTTTTTATAGTTTAATACTTTAATATGTATTTTTTATGAGGTTGTCAAGTATATTGTACGGTCCTTTTAAAGAACCTATAAAACACTTTAATATACATTTTTGTTGAAGAGGCTGCTTGGGACAATGGACTGTGCCTTTAAAGTAAGTACAAAGTAATTTATTATGCATTCTTTGTTGGTGAGGCTGCATTGGCACTTAACTGTACCTTAAGGTAAATTATATTACTACATACTGTATATGTACCGAGCAACTGATGTGTAGAAAGATACAGTAGGAGACTCTAGATAGCAGAAGTGAGACTAGAAGGGTAAAGCAGCGGTAGGTGGGAAAAGTTGGGTCATTTACTAGACTTTGATGAAGAACTGGCTCGTAAACCATGCAATTGTAGGATTACAGGGATGTTAGCCTCAATTCAAAGATTATGTATATCTGATTGCAATGTATGTTGTGTATCTTTTCTGTTTTCATGGGTTAAGGTCTGTAGCATGAAAATATGCTTTGTGTGGAGCAGTGCGCAATGGAATGTTAACTCCATGGTAAACATAACACAAAATTCTGCAAATATGCCACCAATAACATTTTACAAAGAATTTGACATCAGAAAAGAGCCATCTAGTCTGTCTGTTTTAAATACTAAACCCTTAATCAGTTGTAGGTCTTGTCCCGCCTGAGACCTTGTAACACTAACGAGTCACACGACACCGGGGAGGGGAAATGGCTAATTGAGACCAATTTGGACATTTCCAAGCGAGGGGTACTCACTTTTGTTGCCAAGGTTTAACCCCTTAACGACAATTGCCGGTCCTGGCACGACACGGAAAAGCATGTGCTTTACGACAATTGACGTGCCAGGACCGGCACGTCTTTAAACGGGTGCAGAAAGCGATCTGTTTTCGCTTTCTGCACCCAAAAAACTTCGCTGAATGCCTCGACCTCGAGGCATTCAGCAACGCCGCTATCGGAACGAAGGGGCCATCTCTGGCCCCTCCACGGGGCGTCAACATCCGCCATAATTTGTATGGCGGCGGACGCCCGTATTAAAAGCGTTTAGGAGGCGATCGACGATCGCCTCCTAAACTTAAATGGTGTCGCTGGAATGCCTCGATCAGGAGGCATCCAGCGACACCAAACACTTACCTTTCGATGGGCTGTGACCGCTCCGGAGAGCGGTCACAGCCGCAGCTGCCGATGATCTTCGCCATCAAGCAAGATGGCCGCTGCCCTGTAACAGGAACAAACAAATTTTAAAAGTTCGCTAGACGGTCCAGACCATCTAGAGAACTTTGGCTCCACTTGCAGGTTGAATACAGGTACTGCATTCACCATGCAAGTCAATGGAAGCCAGCTTTCTAATCACAGTGTGATTAGTAAAAATAAATTAAAAAATAAAATAAAATTTATAATAATTAGAAAAAAATAGTAAAAAACTAGTAAAATGTAAAAATCATTTCCCACTGATGTCACTATCAGGGGAACCTCCAAGTTCAAAAAAAATGTTAAAAATTTTTTTTTAAAAAGACAAAAAAAATATATATATATATAAAAAATATATTTTTGTGAGCAAGTCCTAAAATTAGCATATTAGCTTAAAACAATTCTCGCATGGAAAGAGTTAAAATACTGGCATATTAAATGCCCGTGGGGTGTCTACTTTTAAAAAAGGTATGATATGATGGGGTAAATTGAATTGGCCAGGTTCAACAACGTCCCAATTAACACCGGGGGAAGGATGGCCACACACCTAATTTCCAATTCGAAAAATGCACACGTACCAAATGTGGCCTTTTAGTTCCCACAAAAATGACACACCCATGCATGTGGGATATCACTGCACTCAGGAGATGTTGCTGAACACATTATGGGGTGTCGTGTGACAGCGGCATATACCAGGAGCTGTAAATTCATACATAAAGTAGGTGTGTGTGGGAAAAATACACACAAAAGAATACTACTGCAAACTTTGAAAAAATGCTGGTGGTAAAATGTGTGCATGCAAAGAGTTAAAATACCAGCATTTAAAATACCCTGTGGTGTCTAGTTTTGAAAAATATATGGTTTTGTTGGGCACACTGGAATGGCCCGGCTCAAAGATGTACCAAATAGGGCATGGGCAGTGGATCCCCAAATGCCAAAGTTCAACATTGAAAAATGCGCATGCCCCAAATGTGGCCCTTTTGCCCCCAAACAGCCAGGCAAAATCATTCATGTGAGGTATCGCTGTACTCAGGAGATGTTGCTGAACACATATTGGGGTGTTTTGTGATAGTGACATAAACGAGAACCTTTTAATTCATACCTGAAGTAAAATGTGTGTGACAAAACAAATGCAAAAAAATGACTACCACAAAGTTTGACAAAAACTGGTGGTAGATATGGTGCATGGAAAGAGTTAAAATACTAGCATTTGGAATACCCTGGGCTGTCTAGTTTTCAAAAATATATGATTTGATGGGGTAAATTGCATTGGCCAGGTTCAAAGATACCCGAAATGGCACATGAGGGGAAGAATTACCAGATTTGGAAAAAATGGCTTTGAAATAGCAAAACGCTACCTGTACTTATTGCCCCATAATGGGTAGAAAAAAGCAAAAAAACATAAAAACATTGGGTATTTCTAAACTCAGGACAAATAGTAGAATCCATTTAGCAGGTTTTTTCATTACCTTTTATAGATGAGTAAAAGATTTTTCAACTAAAAGTTAGAAACAGTCATTTTTTTCTAAATTTTTCACCATATTTTATACTTTTTTTAGTAGTAAATAATATGATACAATCAAAACAATGTCATCTAAAGAAAGCCCTTCTTGTCCTGAAAAAAACAATATCTAATGTGTGTGGGTTCAGTAAACGGGAAAGAAAAAAATTACAACTAAACACGAGCAGCGCAGATATGTTAAAACGGCCATTGTCACGAAGGGTACAAAAAGTAAAATCAGCCTTTGTCACGAAGGGGTTAATGGCTGTGTGTAGAGTTATTTTGATGGCAAAACCAAATGTACACTGTTATACATGCTGTACACTCACTACTTTACATTGTAGCAAAGTGTCATTTCTTCATTGTTGTCACATGAAAAGATATAATAAAAAATGTACAAAAATGTGAGGGGTTCACTTACTTTTGTGAGATACTGTGTATATAGATATATATATATATATAACATACACACTGATTCACATATACACACCGTCACATACACATAAATACATTTTATAATATATATACCGTATTTGCTCGATTATAAGACGACCCTGAATATAAGACGACCCCCCAAAATCTGAATATTAACTTAGGAAAAAAAGAAAAAGCCTGAATATAAGACGACCCCAAAGGAAAAAAGTTTTACCAGTAAATGTTAATTCATGTAAACTATTTTTTTTAATAAAAGCTATGATTAAGAAAAATATTTTTTTTGTTTTTATTTCTTGTATTTTCCAACCTGCCCCCAGTTACGCACATCTGCCCCCAGGCTTGCCACTCCAATATGGCACTGTGGCCCATGGTATGCCTTTTGACCCCCTATGTGCCACTCTGCCTCCAGAAATGCCTTATACCCCTGTATCCCATTCTGGCATTTAGGGGGTTAAAATGCATATTATGGGGCCGAGTGGCATATAGGGAGGTATAAGACATTTCAGGAGGCAGAGTGGCATTAAGGGAGTTAAAAGGCATTGTATAGAGCACTCTGCCTCCAGAAATGCCTTATACCCCTATATGCCACTATGGCATTTAAGGGGTTAAAAGGCATATTATGGGGCAGAGTGGCATATAGGGAGGTATAAGGCATTTCAGGAGGCAGAGTGCTCTATTAAATGCCCCCTTAACGCCACTCCAGAAATGCCCTATACCCCCATTTAACACACACACACACACACACACACCCTATACCCCCATTTAACTAACACACACACACACACTCCCCCCACCCTCTCACCCCTCTCTGCCCTCTCTCCCCTCTCACCCCTCTCTCCCCTCTCAGCCCTCTCTTACCGGTGCTTCCAGCCGGGGCAGCGGGTTGACGTCGCCTTCCGCTGCAGCCGGAAGGAGGTGGAGTTGGCAGCGGGGGTTTGTATGCGTCCGTCGCGTATACTTTCCCCGGCTGTCAGAGATCAGAGTTCCCCGCACCGGTGCGGGGAACTCTGATCTCTGACAGTCGGGGAAGGTCTACGCGACGGACGCAGACAACCCCCGCCGCCAACTCCACCTCCTTCCGGCTGCAGCGGACGTTGTCTATGCGAATCGCGTAGACGTCAACCCGCTGCCCCGGCAATACAGCAGGAAGCACCGGTAAGTGTGTGTGTGTGTGTGTGTGGGGGGGGGGGGCAGGAGGATCCAGGTCCCCTGCAGCGGTGCGGGGGATCTGGATCTTAGTCTCCTAATCAGACCTCTATTTGAGGTCTGATTAGAAGACGACCCCGATTAGAAGACGAGGGGTATTTTTCAGAGCATTTGCTCTGAAAAAAACCTCGTCTTATAATCGAGCAAATACGGTATATATATCACATGCACGCTGATTCACAAATACACACCATTACATACACATAATACATTTTATATTATATATATATATATATCACATACACACTGATTCACATATACACACCATCACATACACATAAAATACATATTATATAGATATCTCATATACACACTGATTCACATATACTATTATATAATGCATTGTCCCAGATTGAGGATACCCGGGACCGATCCGGAACATGTGGTCACCCTAGACTTCAGGCGTCCCATGTGATGACTTTTTTTTTTGTAGTGTACTCATGTACTCCCAATCCTATCACATAAGATTCTATCCTATATCATTTGCCGAGCAGTTATGATTCTGTCTTTTTTTTATTTATTTCCATAAAAAGGCCCAAAATCCTCAGCACCAGGTCCATGATGCTCTTAATCCGGCCCCGATCCTCTGCATACTTAAATTGCCTTACTGTTCCATTTATCTACTACCCTCTCAGTAAAGTAAAATGTCCTCATATTACATTTAAGTCTCTGACTATCTCTATGACCTATAACATTTTCAAATAAACTTCTCTCTTATACTTTCTTAAATCCCTTTATGCAGGGCTGGACTGGCACTTTAAGTCAAGCGGCCATCTGATGATGTAGGCATGACCGATGGCTGGATATCTGCGACTGCACACCACGTAGAGGTGTCATATATATGGTCAATGTCCACTGGCGTCACAACCCAGGTCCGGGGGGTGCGGAGCGCACCCGGGTGACACCTTACAGGGGGTGACACCCAGGGCCGGCCTTTGGGGTATGCCATGGCAGCAGGGGCGCCACTAGGTGACCACATGTCCCGGATTGCCCTGGTCCTGTGCAGCCTAATTGAAACGCCGAGTGGTCGCTCATGACGTTTTCAGTAACCGCTTGGCGCTCCTCCGCGAGGCATCTAGCTTGGTTGTGTTGCCGGCATGTCATGCTGAGCGTCGGCATATGATGTCATATTCCGGCGCTCAGCAGTGAAGCAGCGCGCGCCGCGGCAGAGCAGGGAGACAGAGGCCACGCGATCCCACAGCAGGACTTCTGGAAGGTATCTTTATATTTCTGTCCAATTTTGTTGTGTTACTTACTTTTAATAAGTGTGGTTAACACACCAAAATTGGACCCAAAATTTACACCATGTGTGACACCAACCCTAGAGAAGCCACTGTCAATGTCTAAGGTAGAGTGTAATCTGACTCTGACAGATTGGGAGAGTCTACATGCCTGATTGGCTGTATACAATTTAATCATTGTGTTGTAAAATAAATTAAATATATTTTTTTTAAAAACACTTTTCTCCCTAAATACCTAGCAACTCACTAAACCATGCTCAAATTCCTTCCCAAACGACCACATAGTTTCTTTTTTTGAAAGAGCTTTTTTTGTTTTTATTTTTTTAAAAAAAAATTTCTCCCAACCTACCCAACAAACTAAACCACCGCCAAATCCTACCAAATTCCTATTTTTTTAGATATTTTTTTTAACATTTTCTCCCTACCTACCCAAAATCTAAATTTCCAATTCCCCCGGTAAATTATTTGAAAAGAGAAAAAATATATACAGTAGAAACACAATGTATCAGCAAACACATAATATGTAGGCAGAGAGACACCTAGTGTGCCATGTGATTGCTGCAACTGCACAATGACAGTGATTGCGTGGCGTAGGTGTTTGCTAATTGGTTCCCGCAGACAACAAAGGTAACGCGGCAGACCTGCGCACTGGCAACCGGCGGGTTGCTGTTCACTTCATGATGTTTTATACCCACAATATAGGTTTGTGGGCACTTTTTTTCACGTTAGCATAGAATTTTGGTTTTTAAAATGTAAAAAATTACAAAATATAGGTGCTCATGCCCCTTTTACTGGAAATATACATTAAAAAAACATTTACTTGCCCCAATCCAAAGTTCTAAAATAAGAAAAAATGTTTATTGTAGAACATATTACTCCCTTTAAAAAACCCATGAATGTGGGGTATTATTCTAGTTTTTTATCAGAAGGACCTAATTTAAAATTGCAAAATGTAAGATCTTAAATATTATTTACAAGAAATAACAAAGCACTTGAGGTGCGAAATGCATCAAGCGGTCTCTTTTTTTCTGCGGCTGTTATGATATTCATTGTATTTTTTGTTTGTTCATTTCTTTTTTCTGTATAATTTTGGATATATATTTTTGCTATATTCTACATTTTTTCAAGCATCAGAATATAAGATATCTTATATTATATGTTTATTTGATTACTTCTGTCTTCATGGAATGTCGGTGTTCCTTTTTCTAAGAATTAAACTATATATAATTTATGTGGGTACACTAAACATGGAAAACCGACATCATGCTAAAATGGCAAAACATTTCTGGTTACTGAACGGGTTGAAAGGTGGGTGAAAGAAAAATAGGGGGGGGTGGGTGCACATACACTAAGCTCTCATGGCCTGGAGACACAACATGGTGACCCAAGAACCACCGCTTCACCTGGAGTGTCTGGGCCAAAGACAGGCACCTGGGACAGGGTCCGAGTCCCACCGTGCTTTGAGGCCACATCAGGCGGAGGCACAGAGGCTTCAGAGGCTTTGTTGCTGGGTAACTGAAGTGGGTCTCTCAGAGTCCTGGGGCAGCTGCTTCCCTTACCCCATGTAAATTATAGCCCTAACTAACCTTCCTATTATTTATTCCGCAAAAGAATCTACCCACTGGTGGCACTGGACAGGGTCAGGTCATGAACTGGGTCCTCCAATACACAGGCATATCATTTTCTTTTATTGCCTCTCTTGTATATTTCTCACAGCCTGTGAGTCTCGGTGCCCTGACCTTGCAGAGTGCTAAAAATGTTGTGGGTATAAAATAACAGACCAACGTGTAACCGTGTATCTTCTGAACAAGCCAATAATAAACACCTGAGGTAAACATATTCTTCCAAAAGAACACAAATACAGACTTTTTCCAAATATTATCTATTGAAATATTTCAATGCCACTTTCCGCCTACCCGCCCTAAGACCGGCTACCGCATTTTAGTCACGCCCATCACCAAGACGGCCACGCCCCGCAGGACGGGGAGCCTTGGTACGCTCTATAGCCGGAAGACATCCAGGAACCCCCTGCGCCCAAGGATTCTGCGTGTTTGACCATGTAGGCCGTGGGCTTGCCCACCTCTGTGTTGAATGGGCCCGCCCCCTGGATATGTCAGCTTGCCTCCGTGAACGGCTCTGAGGCGCTCCTCCTTCGTCTCCATCTGCAGCTGGTGTGTTGACTGGAAGCGGGCAGACTGAGTGTGGCTGCGGAGGAGAGACAGGCTTTCCAGGTGATGGTGGACCCTGTGCGGAGGGGAGGGTGGCGTATTTACGGTCCAGTGTGCAGTGCTGAGGCCGTTCTGCAGCCGTTGTGTCAGTCTCCAGTGGGAGGAGGGTGACGGGGGCACGGTACTGCGCCGCTCACACCCTGCTGCACCTGCTTGAGAGTGTGAGGGAGGGTGATTGTTGTCATGGCGACACGAAAAGCGTCCTGTACTGTGATGATTGAAACGGGATAGTGTGATGCCATAGTGAGTGTTGTGTGCTGTCATCGACTATTAGTGCCATGTGATAAAGACCACACTGTCTGGCTGGGTTGCGCATTGAATGAGAGATAAGTGATTCTCATGTCACGTAGGTTATAAGCCTTTGTTGTCACCAGAGATCTTTGGGTGTGGGCTTAGCACAAGTGCTAATTTTTTTTTTCTCCCAAAAATTACGATAACTCTTTATATAACACATCAAGATTAATGAATTAAATTCTGTATTAGGCACACAATATTCAACGTAATTGGCAAGGTATCGGTTAATAATTTTACAATTACTAGGGTGTTGATATCTTACACGAAAAAAAGTTAAAAGGCCTGTGTGCGCGGTTATGTTATTTACGTCTATTTATTAAGTGTTTATATATGCGGCAGCACTGACTGCGTGGACTCTAAAAGGTATGATGTCATATACATTCACAGCTGGGTGGGACAATGCTGCTCTTGTGTGACAGTAGACTGTAAGCTCACAAGAGCAGGGCCCTCATTTTCCATGCCCGTTTGTTGATGTTATTGTTCTGCATTGTGTTCCCCATTGTGATGGCACATTAGGATATGCTGGCTTATATATATATATATATATATATATATATATATATATATATATATATATAATGAAATGTTATGATATTAAAAGAAGCGATGTGTGAATTCAGGTATAGATGCAGTGTGTGCGTGCATACGAAGGTACTGAAGAGCTGTTATTCTGATGCATAACTGTAATTATCTGCCATTGAATTGAGTTTTCTATACACATATGCCTGTGTCTTTGCCGTCTATGCGTGGTTATTTTAAGGTCCCTGACTTTCTCTGTGTACCTCTGTTTCAGAGGTATATCTACTAAACTGTGAGCTTGTGGGACGATTGGACATTGCAGTGTTCTCACCCTGCTAGGCATTATGAAGAGCCAACCTCGGTAAACTTCCCTGACGAAAGGGGCTGAGTCCCCCCTGCATAATGCATAATTCATTCTCAGTTCAGTCTTACTGATTTAGGAAGAGAAGCTCAATGTGGTTGACCTTGTATAGTGGACAGAGAAGTGTGGGAGTTCCATTTTTCAACTCTCCCGCAGAGAGCTTTTGAAATCTTTTTTTTTTTTAAACATTTTTTTATTATTCTCTCCAGATATCTCTTGCCGTCAAGCTTCCTCTGTCTCCAGAGAGAAAACATCTGACTATTGCTATCCCAAAAATTTGATGGGAGAAAAATCCAGTATGTTTCCAGTGTGTTTATAGCTGAAATGGCACTATTCTCATTTTAAAGACTTGCTTTGATTTCAAGATGTAGCTGCAAAACAAGAATAAATTGTTTTTCTGCATATTGTCAGCCCATGTATGAAGGGCCCAACTTTTTTTTCTTCTGTAACGCCAAATTATTTGACCTGTTTGCCCATAAAATACATATAATTAATTTTCAAAAGTTTCCCCCTTCAGTTGGTTACTCAAAATGTCAAGTGTACAATCTACATAGAGCTCACAATCTAAATTTAAATCCGAAGTTGTGGCAAGTTTTGTTATATGCCAGGGATTGACAAATTTGGTTTGGATCTAGGAGCCAACCCAAAAATTTAGGAGCCAACTTTTTTCCTTTCCCAATCATGTTTTTATTTATAGTACTCCCTTGTCTGCAGTTAGAGGATGTTTTTTGGGGCAATGCATCATAAAACACACCTTTCTTCAGTGCAGGGCCAGCCCTGCTATGGAGCAGAGTGGGGCACTGTGCCGCCCCAAGAAATGCTTTTGGAAGCCAGCAGCAAGCTATTATTAGCTTGTCTGGGGTCTGCGGACCTAATGCACGCTGCTCAGAGCGTCTTCTCCACCATGATTGAAGGTCATCTCTCGCGTGGCAGCATGAGTTTCACGGCGAGCGCGGTGATGTCAGGCGTCACGTCAGCGCTCACTCACTTTTTTCCCGGGGGGGGGCAGCATTTCACACTTCACCCCAGGCAGCACAATGTTTTGGGGCAGCCCTGCTTCAGTGCTAATCCACTTTGTATGGTACTGTGGTTTACCCCTTCATGACAAGCGGCGTTTTACACCATAAAGACTCAAGACTGTATGTTTAACCATTATTCTTACACTTATGCACGCAAACCCCTTACAGTAATACACATGCTAATGTGCTCCACTCATGTACACACATGCTAACACTACCCACTAATACACACACACTATATGCTGACAAACGCGTGCTAATGTCACATTGTAACATGCATGCTTTCCTGTGGGGACACGGTGAAGCGGGGGCTGTGAGGGATGCCAGATTCACAATAGCAGCCTCGGCCAGTTTTTACCCCCTTGTCCTGCATAACACTGAGCACCAGGGAGTTGTTTCTAGTCACCACGGCGACTTGTCGAGCCCCGTTATATGCAAAAGTCTGAGTAATAATCCCTGTTGTATTAATGCATATAAGCCTTACAAAAACAGGCAAGGTAATTTGTGTTTTATTCATAACAGTGCGTGTGGACAGTTTGGTGGCAAGTAGGTATCCAATGCCATAATTACACAAATTGAAATAATAACCAGCTGTGCCATGCCTTTGAGTATCAGATGTGTGGTGGGAAAGAGGTAAATGCATAAGGGGGGTTTTGATGAATTCCTCCATGCATTTGCAAGGGGAAAAATAACTTAATAACCTGGCTGTCATGTGCATTAAAGTGTAGTCTCTTCTTAAGACTTTATTGTTGAATAAGTTAATGTGTTCTGTTACTGGTTAGCTTTGATAATCTGCCTCTCAGTTCTCTGAGTATTCTATATTAATCCACATAAATGTGCATACCTGTTAGGACATGCTAATACTAATAGGTATGTTTGTTAATAAACTGAACCAGTTCAATCAACGTTTCAAGTACTTCCTCGTTTTCTTTTTAACGTGTTCAAACCTTTTTTTTGTTGGGCAGACTGGGTGGGCCGAATGGTTTTTATCTGCCGTCACTTTCTATGTTTTAAAACTGATATGTGCGTCCAGCTTACCAGCTCTGTATGGAGCTGGCTTTTTTAGACTGTACTTGCTGGAGCTCTGTGAGGTCATGTGATGCGTTGTCACGTGATCCTGTAGTAGTCACATCATGGCATAGTAGTCAGCTCCTGGATTTTGTGGCAGGCTTCTATACATGCCTGTGAACTCTAGGTTTGGCACGGAGAACTCTATTAGAAGTGCCTCTTCTCCAATTCTCCGGGTCAACTCCCGAATCTTCCAGGTCGTGGGAGCGCAGTCCTGGCACGCCCCACTCCCCGCCTATTTCCACTTTCAGTGGGGGTGTTTCCTGTGATGCCGGTGGAATGCCCACTGTGGGCAGTCCTGGCTGCGTCCCACAAGGGTAGGCTCCGGGTAGCCTGGATCTTCCTCTCTGGCAGCCGTTGGATGTCTGCATGATGCGTGCATTCAACCTCCGCTGCTGCCCAGCACTTCCGCTAGGGCTTCTATGCCGGCGTAACATGACCTTCTGGTGCTCCATCATAGAAGCCCCAGTGGAAGTGCTGGCCAGCAGCAGAGGTTGTCTACACGCATCGCTCAGACATCCACCAGCTGCCGCCACTAGACACCAGGGAGTCTGGTGCATGGCGGCCAAGTCTTTTTTCTTATAGGGTAGTCTTATATTCAGGCTTTTTCTTTTTTTCCTAAATTAAAATTCTAATTTTTTTGGGGGGGTCGTCTTATAATCGAGCAAATACGGTACTTTAAAACACATTGTTTTATGTTCAGGCTGTCAGGGACATTATTCTGTCGCTTTAATGAGGGGAGACCTGAGTGTGCCTTCAACATGGTGGGCACAGTTTGCCTAGTGCTCTATTCCTCTTTTTGTTTGCCTCCATTAAAAGCTGGTAAATGCGGATTAAACGTGGGAAAGTTATTTTTTTAGAATGTGCAATGCAGCATTTAGTGACATGCGGTAATTCCTTGTTTCAAGCATGCATGAGTTTGAGGAATTTGATCATGATTACAGTTCTGAAGTGGATTGGGCAAAAAATAAACATCTGTGTGCTGGAAAGGGTTCCTGTTATCAGATAGCTGGCCATAAAAGGCTGATTACAAATTAATTATTTAAGGACATGTAGGCTACGGAATAAACTAAGAGAAAATTTTAATAGCGGCCAGGTCAAAGAGACTTTGGTAGATTGGACAGTTTAAAAATCCAAGCAGTCTCATAATGATCTGCATGTTTTCTGTATTTATATCTGCAATTTAGTTTTTGGCTCTTTTCCTCCTGTTTTCTCCTCTTTCTCAATATCTTTCCCACTTCTCTCTACCTCTTGCATTATTTATTATATCTCCCCTTTTTCAATATCATTTGCCCTTTCTTTTTCATTATCTCCCCCCTTCTCACTATCTCTCCTTTTCTCCCTATTTCTCTTCTTCCTCATTATCTTCCAAATCCCCTCTCTCCCCCTGTATCTTTCTCTTCATTTTGTCCCCATATAGCTATCTCTACCCTTTCTCCCAATCACTTATCTTCTTGAAGTCTTCTCCATGCAGGCCTCCAATCATGGCTCCATCACTGAGATTCCGACCTCACTGCTGAGATGATGTCATATCCCGGCGCTCAGCCTTCATTTTTGGCACCATCACTAGAGAGCACTGGCCTTGTGATCACTGCTACATTGCAATCTTGCCACTGAATAACGCTGAGCAGCAGCGAGGTCAGGCACACCACTGCTTAGAGGGAGATCCATGATCTCCCCCACTTGCCCTGCTCTTCCATTGGGCTACAGTCCAGTGAGCCACAGAGAAGCCCCCCCGGCCCTTCTCATAAAGTAGTTAAATATTGTTTTATGTTGAGGATGTCAGGAACATTATTCAGTCCCTTTAATGGAAGGGGTGCAGAGTGTGTCTTGCTCCTGTTCTCCTTTTACACAAGATACCTATGTATGTATATCCCACCCATGCAGGTTACCGATTTAATTCTAATTGCGTTGTCTGCTGCTGTTGAGAGTAGCAGTATTTTTTTGAAGTGTGTTGACATACAAGTATAGACATGTAAACCGTCTCGGGGCCTTCTACTTGTGATTTGTGTTTATTTGGGTATAGTCGGTAGTATCACGTGCAGCTTGTACATCCCATTTTCTCACAGCTGCTGATTTTGTACAGTTGTGTGCTACATTATATGGACAAAAGTATTGGGTCACTTAATTTTTGAATTCATGTGTTTCAATCAGACCCATTTCCACAGTTGTAAAAAATCAAGCACCTAGCCATGCAGTCTGCATTTACAAACATTTGTGAAGAAATGGGTCGTTCGGAAGAGCTCAGTGAATTCAAGCGTGGTACTTTGATAGGATGTCACCTTTCCAATAAGCCAGTTCGTGAAACTTCATCCCTGCTAGATATTCCACAGTCAACTTTATGGGAACAGTTTGGAGGAAGTCCCTTTTTCTATTCCAGCATGACTGTGCCCCAGTGCACAAAGCTAGGTCCATAAAGCTAGGTCCAACATGGTTGGACGAGTTTGGTGTGGAAGAACTTGACGGGCCCGCACAGAGCCCTGACCTCAACCCCATCGAACTTTGGGATGAACTATGGAGATTGCGAGCCAGGCCTTCTCGTCCAACATCAGTGCCTGACCTCACAAATGCTCTACTGGATGAATGGGTAAACATTCCCACAGAAACACTTCAAAATCCTGTGGAAAGCTTTCCCAGAAGAGTGTAAGCGGTTATAACTGCAGAGGGGGGGATCAAGTACATATTAATGTCTATGTATTTGGAATACAATGTCATAATGTTGTAATGGTTTTAATGTTGCAATGTCATAATGGGAAGGTGTCCCAATACTTTAGTCCATATAGTGTATCTATAAGGGGCATGCTATGAACATTTATGTCTTTTCCCATAAAGCTGTGAATATGGATTTTGACTACTTCCTAACTCTTAAATCGTTTAGCAAATTTAGTAGTGCCAGGGGCTAAAATGCAAGGTTTCCCTAGGTTGTTTACCTATTTCCATGACAATCTTAGGTTGCTGTTTACGATGTCAGCCTAGGTGAATATACTGTACTGCCTATTCTCGATTATCCAGCATGGACATCTGTTCTCCATGCATTTAGACCTTTTAAAAGTAAACTAGGAATTTACAGTTCGGTTTACCATATCCCAGAGAGGATGGGCATCTCCTTGGGAGTTTTCTGTTTTATTAAATGTTGCACAGAGGTAAGAGGATGTTAACAGAGTACTGGAAGAAGGTACAAGTGTTATATAAATATAGTGCATCACCATCAAACACATACAGTGTGAAAGGTTTATAATAAAACAAAGTACATTCTTCTGTTTTATTGAGAGTTAAGTAGTAGTATACTTCTGAACTTGTCAGAGAACATTTGTCAGTTTTTCATTAAAGTTTGTTATTAAAAAAATAAATTGCGATTATATTGATAAAGGGCTTGTTATAACACCTCCTTCTTAAACTTATTGAAGACGTTATAAGTTTGTGAATTGTTTTTAATTTGCCCCTAACCAGTCAGGAAAAGTTACTAGTCTGTTTAGGGTGGGGTTGGACACCTGAAATTTTACTGATGGCAGGGCCGTCTTTAAACATAAAAAGGTCTGGGGCAAACTTCCATTGCCACCCTCCCCCTCTCTCACCTACTAACCACTCTTCTGCAGACTGCATGCCACCTCCTGCTGAGCGCTGGGATATGGTATCATATCCGGGCACCCTCTTAAGACCATAGGATGTAATAGTATGTCCTATGGTAGAGAACTGGTTAAAGATGACATTGACTGCTGGCACTTAACTTTATATTGTCCTCGATGTCTAAAACATCAAGACTGAATCATGTTATAACCTGACCCAGGTAAATTCTTACAAGTATCACGGAATGTGGCTTTTGGTCTCTATATTGACAAGCTATCCTCAAAACTATATCCTATGATTTTCTCTCTATACCGGAACATATGTAGCCTAGAGCCCTCTCTAAGGAAACTTGTTGTGCACCAATGCTGATCTTAGACTATGGGGACATAGTTTACCATTCTGCATTCCAGATCTGTCTTGGAATACTTGACGCTATGTGCTGTGCCAATTTGTCCTCTGGTGCGATTATAACACACATGGCTGAGAAATGTTAAGAGTTAAACTGGCTGACACTTGCCCCCAGGCGCACTCTCCAGCTAGTTTGCTTAACCTAGTGCATAACCACTTCACTGGAAGGTTTCCCCGCTACCTGAGCAGCACAATCATTCTTATTCCTTACATGTTCCTACAAAGTCAGGTCCAGCACCAGTCCCCTACTTGCTGTCCAAGGCTTAAAAAAAAAGCGGGTGCAGGTCAAGGTGCATTTTGTTTCAGAGCTCCTCACGTGTGGAATAGCCTTCCAGACTCCTCCAAATCATCCAATAGCTAAAAATTAGCAATAGCTCCAACACCAGAATGTACCTGTTATTAGACAACAAACTGCTATTTATACTGTACATGCCTATTGTTTCCCTCTAACAATAACTGTATACCCTGTGTGTAAAACGGTTTCTGCACTTGGTCCCTAGGGCATACTTGAAAATGAGAGAAATCTCAATGTATTCGGCCTGGTAAAAATAAATAAATGTGAATGCTTCTCATCATGGACCCTAAAAATCATTTTGACTTCTAAATGTTTTGTTTGCCTTCTAAATTCTACATAGACTTGTTCAAATCTCATTTAATGGGTGTTTAGGAATTAAATCTTGCCTTTCTCCCTCCTCTAATTACACAGTAACTGGCATTTTCATCCCAGTATATGGCTACTGTGTCCTGAAATCAGTAAGTCCTTAGACATCTACCATTGCATTTTGGCACAGTGGTACAGGTTAACGTTTACATTTTTTAGCTCACTCCAATATTGTTAGAATAGGGAATTGTAGAACAGATAAGTGTTTTGCTTCACCTTCCATTATTTACAGGGCCTTGTTTTGTATAGTGAGAATCACCATGTAAAATCTAACGCTGCCTTGTTCCTGGAATGGTACCATTAGCTGCTTTCACTGGCTTAGGAGCAGTGGACATGACAGACACTTGGTTGTCGAGCCAAATTTTTGTTGCTGTTTTTATATAATATCTAATATTTGTATCCAAAACAAATTGTAATTGTAAAACATTTTTTATATTGTAGTGTAATATCTGACATCCTAACAAAAGATCTTGTAACAGATCTTGTAATATAAACTGATCCAAGAATGTATTACATTTCCACACAATTTACCACGTTTCTTTCGTACTTTTTAATTTTCATACCCTTAAAAGAGACTGACCAGTACTGAAGCCAAGAAAGAGAAAGTACTTTACCCTCCTAGCCAAGCTTTCTTGTAGAGACCGTGCCATAGGTAATGGTCCACAATCACCATGGAATCAAAGCAAGCTAAGCTACGAGTTGCCTTGCCTAGTGCGAAGGTACTCATAGTAATAAAGTTGAAAGGCAATCAGCTGGGTAAAGGATGCATTAATAAGGAGAAGAAACCTGGCTATTATACCAACTTTGAAAAATTCTAAATACATAGACATTAATATGAAGTTGGTCCCACCTTTGTAGCTTCCTTGCCTTCATAAAGATATGGTTGAATGAGTTTAGTGTGGAAGCACTTGACTGGCCCACACAGAGCCCTGACCACAACCCCGTCGAACACAAATGGAGATTGTGAATCAGGCCTTCTTGTCCAACATCAGTGCCTGACCGCACAAATGCTGTTAGTATAATGGTCAGGTGTCCCAATACTTTTGTCCATATAGTGTACTTTTTGCCAAGAGTACCTATTTGTCATGTGACACAAAAACAAGCTCTGAAAAAGGAATCAGTGTTTTTATGTAATTAAACCTTCAGAGAAAAGAACTTTCAGGACATGGATAGGCAAAGTGTCTGTACAAGAACACCAGTGTCCGTGACAAGGTTTGTGAAGGTCCATAGATCGTCATTAAATTGTCCACCACAGACCCCAGTAAATGGGGCTGGTGCCTATTCTTGCTTGAGAGTGACACTAATGGATTGTATAAATGGAACAGCACGTTTAAGCGAGGGGCATTTTAAGTGTTTCCGTTTTTTTAAAGAAAAGGAAGCCACATCTTCATTTTCATTTTTTTTCCTGTATGGTGGTTGTTAAAGGAAACCTAGAAAGTGCTAATTTGTTTTTACTATGACTTGCTGGTGTAAACTGATTTGGATTTTATCTTCAGGAAATGAAATGGTGAAATAAACTGTTACTTCATCAAGATGAATAAAGCAAAAGTGTCAACAGAAAAGTGGTAAGTAAAAATAAATGTAATGTTTGCATTTGCTGTCCATGTATGCCTCTCCAGTGTCTCTCTAAAAAATATAGATGAAGATAAAAAAAAAAACAACTAAAGACTAACCATATAATTATCTATATACCAATCTACATTGATTATTTTCTTGTCATGAGTATCTATAATGTTCCTTTATTGCCATTGATATGTGTGTGCATAAGGATGGTTAAAAATAATAAAAAAACAAAAACAAATATAATTTAGAAATATTTCCAGTGGCGGCCTCACTTAATGACCAAGGCTTTCTACAGGACAGCAGTGTTTTCTGTATTTTTACAATACCTCTGTTCAACCATAATGTCTCTCTTTCTTTGTACATTCTACCCTAGAGAGATAGGACTATGTCATGCTGATAGACTGCTGTGCTGGATAGTAGTAATTAGTATTAGCACTAGTAGTAATAGTATATTTATTTAGAGAAGAGGAATCTTTAGTCTGACCTAGAATTGACTTAAAGGCAAGTCCAACTTAATAGATGGTTACTCTGCAGTACACACACAAGAGAAAAAGCAAGGTATTTCACATTTGAATTGGTGTTTTTAACATCAAACAACATGTGCCTCGATTCAATGATCCATCTAAAATAAAGACTTATTGCAGAAAATGGTGATTATTCACTAAAATCAAGTAAATGGTCCGGTTTCATTTTTATTTTAAAAAAAGCTACCTGCTCAAATGTAGTACACATTTAGTATTTGCATCTCGTACACACAGCATGTACCTACTCCGCGTCTAAGCTATTGCAAGCCCAGTAAGGGGAAAAATTCTAATTGGCATTAGTGCAAATGCTGCCACAACAGAAGCTAATTATGACCTATGGTGGTACAGCAGATAGTGTGAGTACCTTGTTCTAATCGCTGATGTTTTCTTTTTACCCTTTTTAAATGCACATGCGCATTTTACATTTGCAACATTATATATATAACAAAACAATTATATAAACTGATTGTGTCAAATATTGAAATGAAAAGGAAATATTTCATTGGCTCAGAAGTCACACCCATGAAAGTGGTGTGGTGAAAAATAAGTCTTGGTAACTAAGGCTCGCTTTATCCCCCAATCTATAGTGCTGCCCTGCAGTAAGTGAGATGTATAAACTCACACAAGAAAATCAGTTCATTCATCAGGTACATACATTCCCCAAGAGTAGCACTTTTTAAAGTGTGGTCAGCAACTTGTCAATATTAGATATAACTTAGCATAGAAGTAGCATAGTGGCTTCTTTGTATGCTACAGTCCATGCAATTGCTCTGGAAGGGTTAAACTGGCAGTAGTGTACATTTTTGCTTGTACGTGCTCATGCATGGTATCTGTTTCAGCATAAAATGTAAGTGTACAACTATATCTAAGGATGCATTAATAGTATATTCCCGATTGATTTGCATAAAAGCTGTTTTCTATAGATTTTGTTGTAGCTTTATTTAGCAATCACCGTCTATAATGCAAAACCACCATTTTTAACCACCTTTAACACCAGCTCAAACCTAGACAAGTGTTGAATGAAGCTCACAGATTTAGGTTTTTGATCTGGGTCCGTTAGAATGTTCCCAACATGCTCCCGATGTTTCATATGCGTCAGTCTGATAATAACCTTATTAAGTAAGATATGCAAGATACACGCTGGCAAGTAACCTTTTTTCAAATAGTCTGTGAGGTTGCAAATTAATTGTTACACTGTTTGTTTCTATCCATCCACCAAAATCCATCACAGTATTTATGGGGTCTCTCGGTCCGGCAAAACATGTTAATATTATGTAACAACAATTCTCTGTTGTGGAAATAACATTTAAGATTTCTCTGGTCTGTATTTAGAAAGCGGAGCCAGACCTTATTCAGTGTGTGTGGGGGGGGTTAACTTTTAACTTTATTGTAAAAACACTAGTTTTATGATGTCATTTTAAAGACTCGGTTTTGTAGTTTTATCAAGCTAAACACATGTTATTATGTCATTGTAACAACATGATTCAGTAATAGTTTTAATACACTTTATATTCTGCTAGCAGTGTTATCATTATTATAGCATTATTTTTTTTACCAGATTATATTGTTCGTTATTGCGTGGTACTGAAAGAAATGCAAATGTAGGGTTCCATTACTAGTATGGGTATCATTCTCCATGCCTGTTATTTTGACACACATTAAAATCTGGAATTTACTGTCAGAATGATCATTAAATTACATCTATTTATATCGCCAGCAGAGTCTGTAGCACTGTTACAGTCAGTGGAATAATTTAAAATCACACTCAATAACAAACTGGTTCAAAAGGAGAGGAGTTTCCTGCTCTTGCGATCTTACAATCTAGTCGGTGGGGGAAATGAAGCAGTAGGAGAGGACTGCTTGGACGGGGATGAGATGGTGGAGTCAGGGTGATCATGGGTAGATCACTGGCCTGGAGACCTAGAGTCACCTGACAGAAAGGGAGCTTAGTTACCTAGCTATGTACTTAATGTACAAGCTGGCATAGATAAGCTGTTGCATGTTCTGATCTGTGATATTTCAATATTTACACTACGGGAGGTCTGAGGGTTTCAAGTTTTCGAGGCAATCTGGTGGTGTTTCTCATGAGTAGGCAGAGAGTTAACACAAGGGATATGATTGTCAAGCCAGACAAAAAGATAATAGATTGCATTTTTTAGAGAAGTTGCGGCATACAAACGTAAGACGACAGACACAAGCAACTAAAATGGGATACCACATAAATACTAGCAGGAATTCCTTGAACCAAACTTACTCTCAGCTATCAAGAAACAGGAGCTGGGCACACACTTGGAAAACATCCACACAAACATCTTTAGAAGTAGGACTCTCCAAGGTCCCTTTTCCCTTTTCTCCCTTGGGTTCAGAGCCCAGGTCGACCCAACTGGTTCCTGGACAGGGCCCCGTATCCTCAAGCTTCTGGTCTCGGCTACATGTGGGTAGCCTCTTCGATTAATCCAGATAAGCTTCTCGACTGCAGCTTCCTGAGCATTTTGCAGGAGCCTATGCTCTGTTAATGGTCTGTGGCCGCCTACAAGCTTGGTTGCACAGCTCCAACCCGGTATCTTCCATGCCCACTCACAAACCACAATGCTCAGAGTAAATCTGCTCCTCTGGGAACACACTTAATTCTGTCAAGCACCGTCTCATGTTGCAGGGCTTATCACATATACTGTGCCAGGTGGGGCATAGGGTGCCCTCCATACGGAGACGCACGTGCCCTGCTTCTTACATCATGAACTCTCACACTCTACTCATGCTCCTTACATACACTGCATTTTATAAAAACTCCTCCCCAAGATGCTGTAGGTAGCCCTACGTAATACAACCTCACTCCATAAAATGGAGTGGAGAACCGCAGAGGTGTTAAAAAGCAATCAAAGGAATTCCTGCCAGTGCCTGCACATGATGTTATCAGTTATTATGCATTTTCTCTCCCAGACATGTTGGTGCCATTATATTAACCACTTTCCTGCTAGTAACTATCCCAAATTTCCCCAAAATATACAATAATTATTGTTGAATGCATGGTAGCAGGATGGTCACAGAAATCAAATGTTACTTGCAGAGTGAACCACATACCGCTACAATGGACTTCACTGAAGCATAGAGAATTGTACAAAAATCTTTATCTTTATTGGTATCCGCTTAAAGTAAACACTACAAGAACCACTTAGAATAATTTACATTAGTTTTAGACACGGCTGTAAATGTTAATGGTCCATTCATAATGTATTGAAATGATTGGTGGATTCAACTGAACAAAAATAAATTGAGGTATGGAGCTGCACGGTTTGATGTGACAGCTTGATCTCCTAAACACAGACTGTGCATTACCAGTTAAAGCAAAACTCTTATCTTGTGCTTTACATTCAGATGTCACTGTTAATTCAGATACATTAAGATGTAATTTTTAAAGTTACTGGAAAACCAGTGTCTTAATCGGTTGAGCATGATAATTTATTTTAAGTAGTTTTATTTAATTTTCATTATGTAGAACACATTTGTAACATATTTGGATATAGCTTGCTACTTTTCTTAACACATTACCAATAATGAAGCTTAATTTTGAAAAAAAAAATGTTTTACATTACTTGTCATCTGTACCATTCCTTTAAATTGTAACCGTTTTAACATCTTGTCTCAGCAAGGCTCAGTCACCAACTTAAAGGGACATTCCTGCCATCATATGTACTTTAATGCATATGAGACCTGTGTGATCCAATTACATTTTCATGGTAGCTCCCCATGTGCATTTACAAATAACCTTACCACCCAACTATTTCCCATGCAGTAGATGTGTTCTGCCGAACTCTTCTCCATGCACACTCAGCTCTTGATTTCAATGGAAGAGCTTTCTTGCTAAGCAGCCAATGGCAAAAATTGTCGAACCATGAAGGAGGGTCCCTTTAAGAGCTGCCCTTTGCCTGACCTGACTCCCTGGACCATAAAAATTGGTCTCCATCTGAATTTACCAAAAATCTGCATGATTATTATCTTACTTCAGTCCTCTTAAGTTAAAGGTGGTTCTACAAGCTATTGAATCATAAGGTGTACTTAGTTTTTCACACATGGCTTCTCCATTTTGGCTTTATTTTGATGAATAAATCATAACACAATGTAATATGTCATGTGTTTGGTGTTCATTACATTTACCTAATTTGTAGACCTGTTAGATGTGATTGTTATTATGTCCTAAAATGATACACAAAGAATATATATCAGAACCAAGCTGAAACAATTTCAAAGAAAGCTCATCAGTTTGGAGCAATAGCTATAGAAAGTAATGTTATGTTCCAACTCAATTAGTTTTGCTCCAAAATTGTGTTGTTTTTTTTTTAAATTTGATTAATATGACTGGGGCTGCCTAAATTAGTAAGATACACCCCTTAAAAATAAGTAAAATACATCCCTTTACAAAAAAAAAAACACCCAACAAGCTCAAATACTATTAGTCTTGATTTTGCTGTGCAAAGCACAGCTAATATCAGAAATGGCAAAATTTACATTTTATTTCATTGTAAAAGAAAGGCGTGCAAAGCAGCTACTGGCCTACTAAGTGTTTGCTATTTGCGTCATACCGGAGCATGGTTTTCCGCTTGTTAATGTCTGCAAGGACGGGATCCAAGAAATTGTTTACGTATTGAAGTTACCGATGACAGAGAGAGTTTAATGGAGTTTAAATTTAATCTACCACGCTGTCTGTGTGCTAGTGTTGATTTGTTGTGTTATACATTTAAAGGCACCAATGCTCTAAACATTTTATTTTGATGCAAAAAACAACCAAAAGAAAGTCTGCAATAGATACCAAAAAGACTGTGCAGTAACACAAAATATATGTGGACCCAACAAATATAATATGAATGTTACAGTGAAAAAATAAATGTGCAGCTCAAAGCAAGAAAAAAACGTGGCAGTTTTTTTTTTAATGTTCTTCTCTTCTTCTTGTACTATCCGTTCAACTGATAACATAATTAAGTCCTCCGGAACAAAAAGCAGAAAAATATTCACAGGCAATCTCTTTAATTCACCAAATATTAAAAAGAAACAGCTGCTTACTATATTGTAGGACAGTATAAATCTCGCTCAAAAACATGCATAAGTAACACCACCACATAGAGCACTGAGTTTCCCGGTACTGTTATGTACCGTATTTGCTCGATTATAAGACGACCCCCCAAATCTGAATATTAATTAGGAAAAAAAGAAAAAGCCTGAATATAAGACGACCCTATAGGAAACATTTTTACCAGTAAATGTTAATTCATCTAAACTATTTTTTGTAATAAAAGCTATGATTGAGAAAAATATTTTGGTTTTATTTCCTTCTATTTTCCAACCTGCCCCCCAGTTATGCACATCTGCCCCAGAAATGCCTTATGCCCCCTATATGCCACTGTGCCCCATGATATGCCTTTTAACCCTATATGCCACCTATGTGCCACTCTGCCTCCAGAAATGCCTCATACCCCTATATGCCACTCTGGCATTTAGAGGGTTAAAAGGCATATTATGGGGAAGAGTGGCATATAGGGAAGTTTAAGGCATTCAGGAGGCAGAGTGGCGTATAGAGAGTTAAAAAAGTCATTTCTGGAGGCAGAGTGGCATTAAGGGGGTTAAAAGGCATTTCAAAGAGCACTCTGCCTCCAGAAATGCCTTATGCCCCCCATTTAACACTCCCCCGCCCCCCCCCAACTTACCGGTGCTTCTGACTCCCCTGTCATGTAGCCGGGGCAGCGTGTAGATCCCACGCACTTACGCTGCAGCCGGAAGGAGGCGTGGCTAGCAGCGGGGGTTGTCTGCGTCCATCGCGCAGACCTTCCCCGACTGTCAGAGATCAGAGTTCCCTGCACCAATTGTATAGACAGTGTTAGGGTTGTTAAGAATGTGTTCTATGAAATCTCGTTTTAAAACCGATGAATACAGTCCATGTAATAGTGTGAAGTATTTTATTGTCCATCTGTTCACTTTGTGATATAATAGCCCAGATAAAGTCGGGCCATCAAAATTTGAAATGGATTAGTGGTAAGAATAATAATTTGACATTTTTGTAAATTATCATTATTTTTACCCTTAATATCTTAAAAAGGCATATTTTGTGTATTATTAAATGTAAGGAAAATAAGAAATTAAATTTTGCCAGACTTTAAAACCATGGCATATGACAACCTTGTCCAAGCCTTGGTCATCATACTATGGCTGAGGACCTGTTCTCCTAAGCTCTTGCTTGAAGCTGGTACTTTTCAACGTGAAAGTGAAATGCAGTATGGTTCTTACTTAGGCCCTGCAATATTTTCTCGTGGCTTCTTAATGTAGTTTGGCTTGCATGGTCCTCTGGGCATTTTTTGTTTCGCTAGCTTCACTTTATTTTTGTTATGGGAAACTCAAAATCTAAGTCTTAATGATAACTGCCAAATTCTCAGGCTTTCATAATCCTGAACGCTTTATTTGTGCTCTGCAGGAGGAATGTCTAATTCTTAATTCACAGATTTAAGGAGCTGCAAGTAAACCGGGATAGGAAGCTTGGTGAAAACAGATGAAATTGATTTCAGTCAGTTATGGTAAAGGATATGCAGAATTTGTGGTTTATTCGCAACACTGACGGCATATCTGCTCAAGGGCACTATCAACTTTATAATGTGGGCCACATATTTAGATTAAGTTGGAGCAGAGGGTGCTAATGATGTAACATAACACCTGGATTATGAAGATGAAGTATAAAAAAAAAAATGGATGTGTTTCTCATCCCGTCATACTTTTACCCTGATGGGATACTTCTGATAAGGCCTCTGGATACTTTAGAACCTGTTTGAAGTGCACCTGTCAATATACAAACAATATATATACTGTATGCTGTCAGGTGCTTATGGCTTAGAGGTAATACGGCCAGTGGATGTACTGGTATGCCCGCAACTCACAAACTAACGACGTGCCATTTACTCACCAGCCATATTCCTGAGCTCTGCACCAGCATCTTTGCACTTTAGTTAATTATCTTTTTTTGTGTGTACATGTGCTCATGCTATAACTAGCATGTACTGTTGCACTTTCCTGTAGTGGACACTGTCATGCACATGTTGGTGAAAGAAGGGTACCCAGGCGCACAACTAAAGACCTCAGGGGTCAGAATCAATTTTTGGATATGCCAGCTTGACGAGAATCCCAATTAAAAATTATTTAAACTACCATACTTGTTTTCAGTCAACAATACACGGCCCATCGACCAGCCAACCTGGCCACTTGCTAACATGGTAACAGTCACTGAAAGGGGTTTAAATTATCAGCTCACTGGCATGCTGATTAAAAAAAAAATACAAGCCTGCTTCCATTCATGTCACAAGTGCCCCCCCATTGAAAAAACCACAAACACACATTAAGGTATAGAAAAAAAATATAAATACAAATAAAAGGCTTATTTGCTTTAGTTCAACTCCCATTACCCAGCCAAAATTCTGATGAGGATAACAGTCATTGTAGTCCTCAAAAGTGGATGCCCCAAAGCTGAAAAAGGTTGGCAAAGCTTAGTACACCTAGTCTGTGCTGTATGTGTGCAATCTAAGTGTACGTACAACCACATCTATTAGATACCTTTACTAAGAAAATTATTCAGTTTAGGCTACTTTTACTATTTGGTTTGGCATTAATGGGGGAAATTGTGGGTTTTTGCAGACATGTCTTGTGATAGGATGCACGGTTTACCATAAACTAGGTATCTAAGAATAGCTCAACTTGCGGCAAAACATTGACACCTAAACATAACTATACCAAAACTCAGAAAATTGATGCAGCCTCTGGTGGAGACAACAGGTGTATCAATAAATAACATGTTGGAGGAGTGGCAATTGCAGGGGGAAATATATGCCCTGACCCCTGATACTGAAAAGGTTTAAATAAAGATTATTACCCGTTTAGATCACGCGTACACAACACTTTCTGTGCAAAGATAAAGCTTGAAAAAAGATCTATATTTTCTTACAAAGTGACACCCATAGTGAATAAAGTGCTGGGTAAAAAAATTGTATACTTAAATTCAAATAGCAAATGATATCTTCTATAGGACCCTCAGCAGGTTCACATATGAAAAATATTTATTTTTATTTTTTATATGTGAACCTGCTGAGGGTCCTATAGAAGATATAATTTGCTATTTGAATTTAAGTATACAATTTTTTTACCCAGCACCGAGGAAAGGGAGATAACATAATACAGTAGAGCAGCAGGAAATGCTAGCAGAATGCTTGGTTGTATAGGTAGAGATATTAGCAGTAGAAAGTGAGAAGTGATCATGCCGTTGTACAGATCACTGGTGAGACCTCACTTGGAGTATTGTGCGCAGTACTGGAGACCGTATCTCCAGAAGCATATAGATTTAGGTGACCAGATTTTTTAAATTAAATCCGGGGAAATTTTTTTTTTTGAATTGGCAAAGGGTAAAAAACTATTTTATATGCATATTTTCTTCAAACTATATATGCAGTGTATTTGGTATGTGTTTATGAAGTGATTGTATGATATATACGTTATTTTGTCCGTGAAATTAAATAAAAAAAAGACTTACAATCTTTTGGGCAGATTGTGAGTTTCATGGGCCTGGTGCTGAGGATTAAAATAGACAGAATCTTAACTCCTCGCCATTCATGTGTGCTGGATAAAGATGAGATCAGTGCTCTGCAGATAATATAGGATAGAATCTTATGGGGTGTGAATCCGAGTACATCAGTGCACTAAAAAAAGTCATCAAACACGGGAACCCTGAAGCCACAATTAAGTGCCGATCCTTTGCAGTAAATTATGCAAATTGAAATAGAGTAACACAAAACCTTAACTTTTCCTTTTTGTCCTCTGAAGTGACTACGAATTCAGGAGGGTGTTTTATCTCTAGATAAGTAAAAAATAAATAGTTTAATTTATTCCTTCAGTAAGTAAGGTTCCAGGAAACAGATGGCCAAACACACCAGGACAGGCTCTGCCACATCGACACACACACACACACACACACACACACACACACACACACACACACACACACACACACACACACACACACACACACACACACACACACACACACACACACACACACACACACACACACACACACACACACACACACACACACACACACACACACACACACCCAAACATTAGAATGAATATACATGCCAGCACATCGATGATGATGATGATGAATTGCAATAGCCTCACATTTGCTATGTGTCAGGAACCAATTTTTCACTGCCTGAACCATGGCTTTTTTATACCTGTGGCGTTTACATCTGCGACCACTAGTGGCCACCCTCCACCCTCTGGAGCACTCAGAACTCAGGTGTGCCTTGTTACCTGGGTTGAGCCCTAGTCTACATCCAGCTGGGCCTTGTTACCTGGATTACCCTGCCTTTATGAACATGCCCTGCCCTTCAGTCAGGGCCTTTGTATTGAAGTCTATGGACCTTCCTGCTGTGGCTCTGCACCTGTACTGTTCCTGGTTCCCTGCTTTGTGTCCTTCCAAGCGGGCTGTGTGCCTTTCGTGCCCTTCCAAGCGGGCTGTGTGCCTTTCGTGCCCTTCCAAGCGGGCTCTCTGTCTGTCGTGCCCTTCCAAGCGGGCTCCCTGCCAAAAGACTTATTACCTGTATTTTATTTTGCCATACGTCCGGTTACTTGCTTAGACTATATTACCCTTATTTGCTGGGCCTGTTATATACATGAAATACACTGCATTACCTGGAATTCCGCTTGTGGTGTCTTTGTTTGCATAATCATGCACCGTGGGTTACATACTGAACCCCAAGTATCCCCTGCGCATGGGCTCCTACCTGACCTGATCACCCGAGTCCTGACACTATGGATGGAATATATTTATAGTGTACTGCAGCAGGGTGTCCTTGTTATTAGCGTTACAAATGGTTGTGGATCTGTTTTATTGCTGGTGTGAGAATGCACTCACTGGAAACATGAGAAGAGTGCCAGGCACTTGTTTGTAATGGAGTATGAGCAGCAATGTCAGTGCTTATAATCGAGGTGTCCATCTTTAGTTTCATAACAAAGATCTCACTAGCAGTGTCTACACCACATACTGAAATTGTTTAATACATTTGACAACCCAGTACTATAAGCAGAGCGGTGCAGTTTTTCACAGTCCGTAAAGTTATCAAACATTACTCATGGAAATTCAGACCGACTTCCAAAGACGTTTTTAGGAACAGATTTTCTCATTTCGATGGCTCGCATAAATACCTATATATGGCAGGGTTTATTTTGGGTTCATCTAGCCACATTTTTTTAATCTAATACCAATAGCTATAATAATATTTTGCTTGGTATATTTAGCTCTGCTCCTTAAACGTTGCTTAGAAAATTTAATATTTGGTTACCACGTAAGAGTCAGGAGAGAGAAGCTGTCTGTCAAGATACTACTTAAATACTCTTACAAAAACATAGTGTGAGACAGGCTGATTCAGTAAACGGATGGGAGGAAACATTGCATCACCACATTAACTATGCCCTTCTTCGTCAAAAAGCAGTAAAGTAGCCTTGCATAATACAGAGTTTAAGGGACAGTCTAATGTCCCTGACACCCCTGTTAAAGAAGAATGCATATTAATGTACTTTTAAGCATTTTAATGTGCATTCAAAACTAAAAATAAGAAAAGAAAAAAAAACCTGACCTAACCTGACATTTCAGCGTCAGGAAAGTACTCTAATTGAAATCAGTGGGAACACTTATTACACATGCACACGAAGGTCTTATCACACATTCACCCAAACCATTCTCTGAGCCAGCGCTGGAGTTGACTGACCATAAGTATACTAGGGGTAGGGAGATGTGTTCAGCTGAACACATCTAATAGCTGGTGGGTGGGAGAAGGGACTAATACAGACTTACCCTATTCATTTGCAAAAGCAATACTGTGAAGATTTAAAGTACATGTTTTGGCTGAAGGGTCCCTTTTAACGTTGTAGGACTGCAGTTCACTTATACCCAGGCTTTGGCAGCAACACGCTTTGTGGGAGGCATTTCAGTAAATTCTCCACAGACACCAAAGCCTTGTCGCAGGCACCGGTGTCCTTTTCTAATCCCTTTGCCTTCACTTTCACATAACTAGGGGTACGGAAAAATGTGAATAGATAACGAATGCCCAACCCATGGAAATACTGCTCTAAGAAAGCCGATTTAAATTAGTGAGATTTCTTGAAAGTTACCTCTCTCTGCTTCTCTCTCTGCTTCTCTCTCTCTTTCTGTTCTTTCTTAAGATTTATTAACACATAAGCAACACCGAAACTCCTAAGAACTTTTATATGACGTCAACTTTAGTGCCTTTTTTGTCACATGAGAGTTAAGCACTGCTTAATGATAAAAAATGATAAATGAGGCAAACAATTACTAAATTATTTCTGGGAGAGTTTGAGCATTGGACTGTACTGGCAATGGTGTTTGTACTTTATAAAGCCGGTAAGTCCAGCGGAGAACATGGCACAAAGCTTCTATGGCCCATACTTCTATGGTTTAGGATTCTACTATGAGCAGCAATTGAGCATATGAAGAAACAAAATACCTGGAAGAAATACTTTCCAGAGCAAGCTGTATTATCTCTACAAGAAGCCAAAGTAATTTTTCATTGTCCCTTGGAATTTTTCAGACTAAAAAGTTGTATCTACTGACATACCCCCATTTTCTGTATCTATTGCACGGTCAGCAGATGCTCTCTGATGACCTGATGCCTACCGAGCAATGATCTTGAATAGAAGCCAAAGCTTTTTTTGGAATAGTCCTACATTAATATCTTCTCTTGGCTGGGAGGATTTCTCTTGCAGAAGGTTCCCTCATGAATATCTTGTCAAAGTGACTAAAAAGGTATATACGGTATATATATTCTCTCCCTCATCTATACAAAATATTGGTGTCTTTTGTTTGCCAGATCGCTTACCTGCTTTGAATATAATTGTATTTTTTTTTTATATTAAAAGTAAATTGTAGCTTCTTGTGAATGTTGCTCTGGCTAATACAGTAATATCCCATACTAGTCGGGAGGTTTTTGTTGATGTTATACTTGTCTAAGGAGAAATATGAGGTTGAGGTCATTTTATCACTGAAAGAGTAATTCAAGTCATTTTTATTATTTATGTTAGTAATTTATGGGTATTTTTTTTGTATAATTTTTTGTCCTCCGGTTTATTTTGTTACTTCTACTTCTTAATGTCAATAAAAATATATTCTGTTTATAGATGTGCGTGTAATTTATACACAAATTACTTTATTGTATATAATTAATTACTGCAGCTGAACAAGGACCGCTAGAAGTGCTCGGCAGCATTCCATGAAGTATCTGAACAAGAGGATGCCTTATAAACACTTGGCACACCACTTGGCATTATTCTCAAATGTGAGAGGAACATCTAGCTCCTGTTAACCACAGAGCAGACTGTCACTGCCAAGACTGCACAGCTAATTCCTTCCTAGAGTGCTCTGTGAGATTGCTGTCTTACTTTCTATTGTTGCTCTGTGCATGTGTGTAATGTCTCTGGTGTGCCTTAACAATACGTTTTGAAAGTCTTTGTGAAAAGATTTATTACCCTAATACAGGAAATCATTCTTTTTGCATTACCTGTTATTTTTTTCCCTGCTGACTTCTGGTATTGGTTGTGACAGATAGATAAACTAGCCATGGCCTGCTGTAGTTAGGGAACGCAGGTGCTTTGAAAAACCAAGCAGAGGAAACATCATCCAAGCTTTTTGCCTTACCAGGCAAACCTGGTATGATTAGGGGTGCACCTTTTAAGTGTGAGTTGTGGATGTCTTGTGAAAAATGTTAATGCTATGTGCATTTAGAATTTTCATTCTATGTAAAGCAGGCTGCATCATCCCATCATTCTTGGAGGAGTAGATCCACATCTAATTTCAACAGTTAGTGACCATTCATTTTTCTTTTCGACTAATATCCTGGCTTTGAGTGGTGTGTCTATGACTGATTGTGATGTATGTTTGAGAATACTTTGTACATTAATTTAAAGGTACTGTTCCACATTGATGTTTTTACCCAACGTTCCTAGATTGTTATAGTATTAGGTAATACTATGGTATGCATCTTAAATAAGCGTATTCATTTTTTTTTTAAGTAACATCCCGTTTTGCTGCATTTTCTTGTTGAAAACATTTCAGCAAGGCATCTTAATTCTGTCTTCACTACTCAGCCTGCCCATCTCTGACCTCACAGAAGCGGTGTTACCTTTAAGTTCTCTCCCATCTATCACGCATCATTCCCATCACATCTATAATACAAAACATCTTGCTCAATAACATTCATTCCCCATCAATGGCCAATGTGGCCCTCACTGTGTACTGTATTAGGATCTGTAAATCTTTGCCGTTTCAAATGCATAATCGTAATCCGGTGCGGGGAACTCTGATCTCTGACAGCCAGGGAAGGTCTGCGCGATGGATGCAGACAACCCCCGCTGCTAACCCCACCTCCTTCTGTCTACACGCTGCCCCGGCTACACACCAGGGAGTCAGAAGCACCGGTAAGTTGGGGGGGGCATAAGACAGGAGGATCCAGGTCCCCTGCAGCGCTGCGGGGGATCTGGATCTTAGTCTCATAGTCAGACCTATTTGATTATAAGACGAGGGGTATTTTCCGGAAAAAAAAAGTCTTATAATCGAGCAAATATGGTATATAGATTTTCCATACTTTCCCAGCACTTATAGGGAACACACTATAACATACTTGAATTTTTATGCTTATGGCTTAACGGGTTTGGGGGTTGTGAACGGGGGCAGGAGGGTTATACTGTTTAGATGTTGTGTTAGGGCAATGGAATGTAAAGGTTTTTTCTTTATTATTATCTTTTTTATGGATTTTGTTTTTATTTTTTGTATTTTGTATTTTTTTTATATGAACATGTTATTAATGCCAGCGATGTCACAATGAAATCACTTAGCTCACTTTATTGTTTTTTATTAATTATTTATTGTATTTTATTGATATATATATATATATATATATATATATATATATATTTATTTTTTTTTTTTTAAATCGCATGGTTTCTCACTCTCATCCCTGCGATCTCCCTGCATCGATCGCACTGTGATCTCTATGCAAGTCCTCACAGACTTGCATAGAGATCAGTGTCTGTGCCTCATCGGAGCAATTGGATATCCCTGCAGGGGATATCCTGTGCTCCGATGAACTTCAGGGTGTCGTCAGCAGCGATGCGACCTGGAAAGGAATGCGTGGCATTTAAAAATGTAACAATTTTCCGGTGTTCGCGCCGGAAGCTGTTACATGAGATTGGGCAGCAGAAAGCCAGCAATGCTGGCTTCTGCTGTCAGGGGGAGTCCAGGCTGTCAAATGACGTGTCCCTTCCGCTGCAAGAAGGGCAGGACGTACCCGTACGTCCATAGGGGATTCTTGGGATGTGTTTTTTGGACGTACCGTTAAATCCATAGGGCACTGAAGGGGTTTACTTTACCACCAATTGCAAATGGTAAAGTGTAAATCTGATTGGGTGATTGTGATCGCTCTCCCAGTGCAATTTATGTAGGGGGATTACAGGAGATCTTTTGTTTGTTTGTGTTAATGGTTTCTACATTTATTTTGTTGCATTTGAGGGAAATGGGGATTACCTGTCCTTAACATATACAGACCTTGTTGTTCCATTTGCAACTAAACACTTTTTAAAAGCAAATTTAGTTTATTATTAACTGAATAAGCTGTACTTTTATTTCAAGCATGATAGTTTTATATACACTGCATTTCATGTTCCCAGTGTAACAAAATTATTTTACATTTGAAAAATACAATTTTACATTTGAAAATTACAATGTTTTTCTGGGAAGGAAAAAGGTTTTTTTTTTTTCGCGGCTTCAAAATTTCTGGAAATTTTACATCTCTAGCTAGAGCACATATAGTTTTTTGGTAAATCTGATAGGGCATATGCAATTTAAATACCTAGATGTACTCAGAAAAAATCTTGAGAAACACAGCCCTAATCCTAACCTGCTTGGGTTCATTATACGAGACCCCAGACACTTAGAAACTCTAGTACAATTAATTCATGGTCCCACAGGCTGTCAGTGTATATTTTGCCATTGTGTGAACAATTAATCGAGCTGTATCCACCTACCCATATTCTTTCTCATGTTCCACTCTGAGTAATAAAAATATTAGAAAGGCAAAACAGCATTAGATTATTATCCTTTGATAGAAGCATCCATGATAAGTTTGCATGCAGATATTGTCTCCTTGAAAAGCCTCTTCAAGCACACTGTTAATGTTACTTATGCGTGTTTAATTCTGTATTTTGTAGCATTGCAAACAATTCCAGGGTTGTAAGCCTCCTATCACAGCTGGAAAAGATCAATGCTGACTCCTCAGCCCTGGATACCGATAACACTAGATATGTCACCGCAAAGATTCTACACTTGGCTCAGACGCAAGGTTAGTGATTTATAAACCGGTTTACCCATACTGAATTTAACTGTTCTTTTTTTTTACTTTATTGGAGCATTTTGCACGCACCATGGTAACCATGTGAAAAGCTAGAACCATCCCCATTAAATCAGTCATGTAAAACTTTTTTCTGTGTTGGGCTTTAAATCATTTGAATGAACTTGCTGGGAAGCTGAGGGTGCTGATTTCATATAATAAAGACTAGAAATGTTTAGAAGCTTTGCAACCCCATAGTTCAGGGCTAGACTGGTGATAACGGTGTGGCACCTGGTAAAATAAGTGTGGCCGACGTCTGGATTTACATGGCCGCACTGTATGTCTACAGCACACATTCTGTTGCTGGAAGGGCAGATCGGGTGAATGTGTGCTGCTGTTGGCCAGTGGGCAATTGCACGATGTGCCAGATGGCCAATCCGGGCCTGCCATAGTTAATCCATAAATTGCAACAAGGTTAAAACAAGGTTACGTTTGTTGACAATAATTGATAATTAAGTGCCATTATTTTCATGATGAAATAAAAGAAGCATTACAAAAAGCACCACAAATGCAATGTAATCCAAGTCATACAACAGATACAAAAGTGCAAGAGTGGTAACCAGCACACTATCACAGAAGGTCTGTCACTTTTGCTGAATACTACATTTTACAGTTCATTACACTTAATAAACCTATGTAATAGGGCTTACATATTAAAATATACAGGGCCGGACTGGAGATGTCAAGGCCAACGGCAATGTGAGCATCATGTGAGTGTCAGCCACCGGCATTAGCCCAGTGTCCTAGATGGCCAGTCCGGCTCTAAATACACAAGGGGAAGCCATTTTAAAGTCCAGTTCTCGGAATTTGCATCCCATTAGGTTATTTCTGCCCTATTTGATAAGTTTCTGATTGCTGAATAGTTCAGGCATCCTTTATTAGGGTGGGTGTTTATAGATAGTTTTATGTAATTTAGTTATACTAAAAGCTGTTACTGTGCCAGTTCCATTTAAGCAGTTTTTAAACTACATAATGTAATTATAACAAATAGGTATACCCTTTGGATTAAACCACAGGGAATCTTGTTTTATTAATTCCAAGCCCCCTTGGTCACTAATAAGGATTTTGTAGTCCAGAGCCACACTGTGGATTAAAATTGGCCCTGGCACTTGGCTCGATATATGTAGCACTAGCCACAATGCAGGTGCGTTTGTCAGGTGGCCAGTCCAGGCCTGTTGTAGCCCTGTTGTTTGTACATTTTCACTTTCAAGCAAGGGTACTTACATAACTAATTTAAAATCCTGCCCTAATCACCTACAGATAAGCTGTTGCCATAATTGTGGATTCTTTTTTTCTCATTTGTTATTGCCAGACATTCGTTTATCTCATGGTGCCCTTGGCAGCGCGGTGTGGCAAACATGATAAGCATATTTTTAAGGACTGACTTTTTAAAAGCTAGTTGTTCCTACTGCAAGGTCAGATTCACCAGGAATACCGTAATAGCATGCATGCTCGTTTTGTTACACTTTCTAAATGATCATGTTTGTTCTTTTACTATTATTCCACTTGGAGTTCTATAAGCTTGCCTGTCATTTAAAGAAAAATAACCATCCCCGCATATTATGCATAAAGATTCATATATAACATACCTCACAGCATTTAAAAGTGACCAAGTGTGGTCAGGGCCTTATACCAGCCATTGTAACCTATTGATGGTGGTTTCTAAGAAGAATGATGTTTTATTCAACCCTTTTCTGTTGTATATAAACATATTATTGTGAATTTTAGGGCTGTGTAACTCTGTGATACACTAATATCTAGTAAACATTTTGAGCTCCTTGGGGGATGAATGAGGGACAGTGGGATTTGGATGCAAAAAAGGTACTGTCTCTCCTAAACAGGGGCAATTAGGGGGTATGAAATAACCATATCTATGTGTATTACAGCTAGAACATGAATTTGTACTATAACTGTGTACATAGGTTAGGCAATGTATATATTAGGCTTGTGCATTCGGATTCTTACAAAATTTGCAGATTCTCTCGCTGAGAAAGAGACATGTTTCTGCTCTTTCTCTGCAAATCTATCTGCTTTGAGAGTGTGAGTGCAAGAAAGTGAAAGAGGGTGAATGAAAACAAATTGTGTTTCCAAATGTGAAATGCCGTCTGATTTTGTCTCAACCAAAATGGCGGGAAACTAAATTTGTTGCCCAGAAAACAATGGATCAAGAACTAAACAAACCTTGTTTGGGTCTTTTTGCACAAGTCTAATATATATTGTGTTAGCAGACTTGTAAACAAATTAACATTTAAGGGCCTGGAAGCCAATATCGCTTCCAACACTTAACACTGTGCCTTACATTTAATGTGTAATTGCAGAAGACATCACATGCAGTGGAAAAAGACATGATAGCTAAAAATAATATAAGTTGGGATGGGCAGCTAAATATCATTCTTAGTAGGCATGGCCAGACTGTTGGCATTTGTCAGTACATATCAGTGTGTCATAGCAGCCTTACAGCAAACTGTACTGTACACTGCGTGTTAATGGCCTGTTAGCCATGAGTTCTTCTAAATATGACATCTGCTTGCCATTTAAGCTGGGAGGTAAGCGTGAAACATCTTGCATGGATTGGTGTGATCATCTTGTGTGTGAGACCATATAGCACTTTTCAAAAGTTGTATGGAAAGCACAGATGTTCCTTTCTAGTTACAGTAACAGTCAAGTTAAGGGTTCAGAAACTGATCTGTTTAATGGCACCTTCTCAAGAGGAGACATTTATATGTTAGGGTTGCTTTATCCATCCGGTGAACACCTTGGCAAGACTGCAGAATTCTTGCACTTTTATAAGGACAGTAATCCAGTGCTGTATTTTATCTATTGCATTAAATTTTGATTTGGGCCTTAATTAATATGTATACAGCACCTTGCCCATTTTTGTAGGAGAAACGTTCTAGGGTTGGTGAATACTTAATGTTGTGTGGCAAATCAATTTTTAATCAAGGTTTTTAGTGACAAAAATAAGCTAAGTCTTGTAAAACTATGCAATACGAGTAAGGGCAAAGAGAGGTAGCTTGGGAATAGGGGAATAAGGATAAAATAGTTTCATTATGGTAATCTTTTATTAGGGCAATAGTATAAAATCAAAACCTTAATCCCAAACCCAATTTGCCTAGTATCCTTAGTGAGTAAAATTTTCTATTTCCGAGCATTATTCTTTTCCAGTTCTATAAAGTCTTGCGTGCCTTATAGTGGACCTATTAAGTCAAGTGGACCTTGTTTCCTAAATTCTGTGGATAACAGGGTCGGGTAGAGTATAATTTTCTTTACTCTATATAGTAGCTAGCAACATGCATATAAAAAATTGGTATGGCAGCTGAATGGGCTCGAACACCTACAGTCCTCTGTGTTCTGTTATACGGTAGATTACTGTGAATTCCATGAAACTACAGATTTGTGGGCACGCGCACACACACAGACTGCCTATTTATTGATCATATTGTAGCTTCAGCTTTTTCTCTTAAATACATATGTTTGGAAATATATTTTCCTATTTTCTTATAGAAAAGGCCAGAAAAGAGATAACTGCCAAAGGGTCAAGTGGCCTGGATGTGATACTGTTTACACTGGAAGTAAGTTACTGTTTTTAAATGTATTCTTGGCTTTTAAATAACTGGTTGTTAAACTCGTTTAACTGGTCGTTTCATCATCTCACTCCTCAGGATGTTCCCACTTGGGCATGGGTGGCTCCTTAGTTTATTACACACAAATTTCCAAACATACACACACACAGAGAGATGAATTATTGTGCTGCTTCACATTATTTGTTGGTCAGTAGGACTCATTTTGAGACAATTTGTTTAGTCTTGCTACTTGCAATGTGTTAATGTTAAAGCTTAGAGGGTACGTTTGAGAGTACCACAGGTTGGAGCATTCAGTTAATTAAATGATTGATCTGATTCCCCAGTTAAGAGGGACTGTATAACAATAACAAATCACTAGTGGCCTTTGGACGTAAATGTAGACTATAGTGTCCAAGTTTTTGATGTGTGCCTTGTGGCATCTTATGTTATTTTAAACGTCACTTTTTAAATAAAATAAGTAACGCATTTATTTTTTCCTTTTCATGTATCTAATTTTACAGAATACAAAAGATCTTCAAACAACACTGAATATTTTAAATATTCTCAATGAACTGATGTCAGCAGGTAGGTTTAACAGATATTTTGGGGACCATAGCCTGCAGGCTTAAGGATGGAGTTCCATGGAAAACATATGTAGATAAATGGATCTAATTTTGTTCCAGTATATTTCCTTTATCTGCAGACCTGACAGCTGCCGTTGTCATTATGGAGTATTTTCCCTGCTCAGATACCACACTGGACTTTCGTTCATAGACTTTCATTTATCACAGGGTCCCTGACTGAGCCCTTTAGTTGTTTCCTGCAAAGCAGTATGATAAGGCGTCAATGTGTTTGACTGGTCGATAGCATTTAAATAGCAGATCACCTACATATGACTAACATGCAGGTGTCAAACATTAAGCAAACATTTCATTATTTTCGAAACAGAAAACAATATATGTTTTAACAATTTGGTACAAGTAATAACAAAAATGAGAATTCTCCTTTAAGTGTGGAAAGAACAAATAATTCAAGATCATGTTACATTCATAAGATTGTTTCCATTACTGCCTTCTGGTGAATAGCATTTTCATGTTCTGCACTTCTAAGTTAAAATGAGATTCTATATAACTGTATACTATTTGTTTCTGGGAGCCTGTAGCATATTGTTCTTGCAGAAAAGTGGTTACACACTTATGTGTTTATGTGTATTTTTTTGTAGAGTTTGTGTGTTCAACTACAACTCTCATTAACAAGTTATTAAGCAATTATTTTTTTTTTACCATTATTATTCCTCTGCTATGGCTATGCATCCGTCGTGAAAGTGATCCGATAACCATAGCAAGCAATGCAGTGTTCCTGCTGATTGATCTGATTTTACCATCTTACACCAAAAATGTCATATATACTTAACCCTCAGTCAATTCTAAATGTATTTGTCAGACAAATCTCTCAAACCCATTATTTCTCATCTGCAAAGTTGTTTCTGGCTTCCCATTCCTTCAACAATTTATCCTAAGATCCTGACATCACCATGCATGAGTTTGTAATTCCCTTTAGGTTCTGCAGAAATTATTAGTGGTAGATACAGTAAGTCATTCTTCATATTTCTTTTTCTTTTCTTCTTCGTCTTCCTTATCATGCCTGGGTACTTGCAAAGAGGTGTGAACTTTGTTGTGCCCTGACATCCCTATCATTTTAGCAAACTATTGTTAAAGATTTTCTAGGCCCAGGTGGCCGGGGTAAGCTGAACTAAATGTAACATAAAGCAGGCAGGACTTGATCAAATCCATTTCTTAACAATTCCTTGAGGAAAAGGCAAGAAAATGTCCAGTACGCCTTATAGGAGATCAGGACTAATGTTTATAAAATAAAAGAAATATGTAGGATTTAAGATAGGTAACGTATACATTTTTGTTTGTATGTTAAATACAAAGGTGGCGGAAGGAGAGCAAGCGTTCTGATATCCAAAGGAGGCACACAGATTTTGCTACAGTTGTTACTGTGTATCAGCAAGGAATCACCACCAAATGAGGAGATAATGGTTATCCTCCATAGCTTGCTTGCCAAGATAGGACTAAAAGGTATGTGTTGAGTCTTTTCTACAAATTATTCACTATTATTACTAAGTGAGCTAACAGGAATTGGGCCCATCAGGATGATGTGGTGTCTCACATTGGGTCGCTTCACTTAATGGAGAGTTGTCTGGAGAGACTGCAGGAGACCTGTTGTTTCAACAAATTGACTTTACCATACATTATGAAGATCCAGCCCCAGTGAGCTTGGGTGGCCCTGTGTACAATTTAGTCAAGTCGGTGAAGACTCTGGAAAGTCTCGCAGGGCCAGTTCACCTCCTCTTCCTGGAGGAACCTGCCAGCGTTGGCCTTTCATAATAAACCTTAAAGTGAGGGCGTTGAAACCACGACTCTCCTGCAAACACCCCTTCCACCTTTCCTGTTAGTGGATAGATGTAAATGTGACCTGGGGCTAAGCCCAACCCCAGGTATGGTTAGATGAGTCCCATGTGAGTTAGCCGTACTTTCTCACTGAATACTGGGGAGGAAGCTTTTTCACTGCCTCGTTCTTAATGCTATGCTGGGAGGTGGGTTTGAGCTTATATTGACTCTACCGGCTATATATAATATTTCCTACTATGTCATTGGTCATTATTCTGGTTATTGGCTTATCGCTAAAGTGAGTCTGTGACTTTACCAGAGGTTGCATTGTACAGTTCAGAACAAACTCACAGTTGTGCTTTTGGAGGAGCCATCTTACCTTTCCAGTTCACAGGATTTGCATAATAATTTTTTCCCATTAAGTTATGTAGCTTGTGGTTTTCTTTTTCCTCATTTATAGAATAAAGTGTATGCTTCCTGATTTAAAAGCAATGTGTTCTCTCCACTATAGATAAGAAGTTTGGTGTTAAAGCCCGAATTAATGGAGCCTTAACCATATCTCTAAATCTGGCGAAACAGAATTTGCAAAACCCAAAGCTCCTGCTCCCATGCCTTCAAGTATTACGTGTGTACTGTATTAACTGTGAGTATCCAACACGCTTTACACATACGCTGCCCTGGCCATTAGTGTTGGTGCACTGAAATGTAATCTACTTGTACAAAGTACTAATTTTGTCTTGTTTTTTTTGGTGATGCTTAAGCTGTAAATGCTGTATACCTGGGGAAAAATGGGGCCGTGGAACTTCTGTTCAAGATAACAGGTCCGTTCAGTAAAAAAACCACAAGCCTTATGAAGTGAGTACTGTCCTGTGGCCTCGGCTGGTAGATACCAGATGCATGCATTGGGGAAGTGGTTATAAAGGCTTTGCTGGTGTACTCAGCGCTACTGTTTTACTTTTGCAGGGTCGCTTTAGATACATTGGCTGCCTTGTTAAAATCAAGTGAGTGGGATTTATTTCTTATCGTGAAAATGAATAAAAACCTTAATCATTAGTCTACCCTTTACCCTTAAATACCATTTTCCTACTATGTGCCGCTGCATTTCCTAAGGCAAACAATAGCATTACTGCCCTTTTAAAAGGCTGAATTGCTATAATCTTACCCTATGCTTTCTTTCAAATGCAGAGACAAATGCCAGGAAAGCAGTAGATCGAGGATACGTTCAGGGACTCCTAACAATCTATTTGGACTGGCATCGCCATGACACCCGGCACAGACACATGGTAATCCGTAAAGCAATTCTGCAATGCCTTAAGAGTGTTACCAACATCAAGCTTGGAAGGAAAGCTTTTATTGATGCCAATGGTATGAAAATTCTGTACAACACATCTCAGGTATGCATCTGTATTTCTACTGTATGCAATTCATATGGAATGTGTGTTGCTCGTTTTACGACATTCGATATTTTAGCTTATAGACTATATTGTTTCTCACTGAAGTCCTAGATCTTGTTTGACATGTGTTTTGCAACATTTTTGAAACAGAGAATTATTTTATTTAACTTTATTCTGCATATCTTACAAACATGCGTAGCTGCAATGAAATCCTGCTTATAGGTCCACAATCCCTGGAATATAAACGTATGATTGGGCATTTCTTCATATGTAGCCCTAGATGATCCTGTATGTGTTTAATAAACAGTGCACGTCTGTTTTCTTTGCATATATATATATATATATGGCTACTTATAATCGGGAAATTCACAAGAAGGTCATCGTCAAAGTAATTCAGAAAAAACATTGTTGGCAATGATTCATTTAATTGTGGTTTAACATGTTACATTCAGGTTGAAGGGGAAAAAATATATATTTGTCTAATGCCCCCCTAGAACATATTGACAAGTAAACATGTGAGTTCTTTTGTTAGCAGATAACCATTCTTTGTACATTCACTTAATGGTTTGGAAATTGGCCATCGCCACCCTTTTCTGGATGTCCACAAACTCCGTTAATTCCAGTGCTTAGTAACTCAATGCATTGTTGGTTTGCAGAATTACCGTGCGCACCATCACAGAAAACAAGTTCTGTGTGTTCATTTATACGCAGCGTAGCCTAGATCAGTTTAATTACCACTTCCATGGTTTCTTTTGTCCGCACAACATTTTTGTTTTTCTTTCTAGCTCGTTATTGCTGTGTCTGCTTTTGTTCTTTCAAAGATTGCATTTTGATCTCACTTCTTTTGAAATTAGAAGAAAATGTCTGTGAGTCAGGCATGCGCTGTGCATATGTTTTTAAAGATAGAATTACAGTATATATAGCTGGGCAAAGAAGAAATAAGCATTTTGGATAGAAACCAACCTTTAACAGATTCTTTAACGTTTCAAGAAGCCTTTTTAATCTCTTTGACAACAACCTAGCAGTGCTTTTAAGTCTCATGACAATTAAGCGTTCCCAGAAAAAGGAAATATGGATGAGGCCTAATATATATATGATTTAAATAATTATTTCTAAGAATGTTTTGGGCTTTAAACAGTCCTTTTGAATGACTATTTCTCAGCATACTAGAGTGGGGTTAACATCATTAACGGAACAGGACCGTTTGGCGTAAGAATGTACCTGCTGTTCAGGGAATGCTCTCTTCTGTAGACTGGCAGTGATGATCTCCAGACGCAACAAACTCTTAAAGTTTCATTTACTTTTCTTATTGTAGACAAGCTAAAGATTAACCCTGTATTTTCTGCCCCTTTATAGGAATGCCAGGCTGTAAGGACGTTAGACCCACTTGTCAACACCTCTAGTCTGATTATGAGAAAATGCTTTCCCAAGAACCGTCTTCCGCTACCAACTATCAAAAGTGCTTTTCAATTTCAACTCCCTGTGATCCCTACAAGTGGGCCTGTGGCACAGATCTACAGCATGCCCCCTGAAGGTGCGTACACATAGGTGATGGGTAAAACAAGAGGTATGTTCTTCCAAGATATTTTTACAGGATTATTTTGGGTACACATTTTGTTAGCACAAGACATTTAGAATCAATGTGTCTCCCTATTATATCTTCTAAAGCAGTCATGCGCTATGACTGCTACATGCGCTATGTTCAGTAAAAACACTCCCTCTAGTGGTACATTTGCTAACACCATAAATATGACTAACCTATTCAAACTCTATAACAGGTTACAACAAGGCTGGACAAGATTAAAAAACAAGAATTTCAGATTGAAGCCAGTAGTCAAAGTAACAGAATTATAAGTGTTAGAGAAGCGCCATTTATTTGTTGAAACCTGCACAGCATTAAGTTTGCTATGGTTATTTTCAGTCCGCTTTTTCTAACAAAAATTTTTTTTTTACATAGTGGATGATGTTGTAGATGAGAGTGATGACAATGAAGACACCGACACAGAGACAGAAGTGGAAGCTGAAACTGAAGATGACCGTGGTCAAGGTTTTAAGGTTAAACACAAATATGTACATATTGGTAATGTACTGTAATTTATAGAGCAGCCAAAGCTAGGACTGGCCATAGAGAGCAAGACAAATGTCAGACCTACATTTCAGCTGCATTGAGTGTGACATCACTGTGGACTGGGGTGCTTGAAATGCTAAGGTGTAATTTTGGGTCAAATCTGGCCTTGTAGTAACCCATTGATTTCCAGACCTATTCTTTATAACCCAGGTGGCTAAAATAAATAGATACATGCCACGTCAATCAACATTCATATTTCATTTTATTAGATTGTTTTTATTTTTAATTTTTATTTGCGACTTGGGATACTGTTTAAACATTTTGACTTGTTTTTTCACAGAATGACGATATAGAAACTGATATTAGTAAGCTCAAACCCAAACAAGATTTAGGGAGATCATTGGATGACCTGAAAATGTATGAAAGCTTCTTCCCAGAACTGTTTGAAGATTTTCAGGTAAAACAATAATAAAGCTTTTACAATTGTAACCTGTATGTGAACTGTGTAATTTTTTTCTTTTTTGGTGAAATCTGTAAACCTGTGATCTTTAGCTCACTGGTGCCCTCTTTCAGCTGTAGAGAGAAATGACAGCCAGGCTAAGTATGGTTTTAAAGTGACATTTTAAGCTAACTTTTTTTTTACGTTTTGAAAACTATGCTTTTCTTTTAATTTGTGATATCCCATATTGTATGTCAACTGCTCTCCGGCATCCTGTACATATGACCAATATGTGCTCCACTTTACTAAACTTAAGTGGAAACTAAACTTTTATAAAAGACAAAAACATACATAAGGATTTTAAGGTTAAAGGGTACAGATTAACCTTAATCAGATTTTAATTCCTTAAAAATACAGTAAATATATGTAAGCAAAGGAGAAATAATAATATGTATAACGTTGCCCCAAAATAAATGAAGCACCTTTTTACTGCAAACTGTGTGCGAGAAACTTAGCGGTAAAGAAAATGTGTTGCTCACTAAATTAGTTGCAAATAATTGCAGAATAATTCAACTATTTTAATTGTGTAATGTGATTTATTGAGGTGAACATGCTTCAATGTTTACATACAATTGCTAAAAACATTAATGATGATATACATTAATGATTTGATATCACAATCGCTAGTTTAGATACTGATTTTAAAAGATCTGTTACTTTGGTCTAAAGAAGCTTTATTTGGTACCTTCATCTTCCTTTGTAACCACTTGCAAAACTGTCATGCTAAGCATTAATATGGCATAACTTAAGCAGCCATAAGGACTGAATGTATTAAACAAGATTTTGTTAAAATACTCCTTCAGTATTTAGGCAGTATTTTGTACCAGTTGTATTGCTGCAGCTACAAGTGCTCGATTTTCAAATTTCAAGCATAACTGGTGAATGACACTCATTATCCAGTCAAATATTAATTGTATGTTATATATGGCATAGTTATATATTTAAAGTGTGAATCAACGTGTGGGTATTTTTTATATGTTTAATCCAGAGATTATATTTAACTAGAATGCTATTAAAGTTGTTTCTGTTTTAATCTTCAAGGAGTTTGACTTGGTCTCGAATGAACCAAAGCCAGGAGGACACGCCGGTGGCCCTATAATAGTCCCAACAGCTGGAGAGGAACAGCCGGAAAGGCCAATAAAGCTCATGGCACGGAAAAGCAGAAATAATTCTTTATCAGATGAATGTTACAAAAGGCCAACATTTTTGGATATGCCAAAGAAAGACTTAAATAGTGATAATAGTGGCTGTTTGCAAAGCATTCAAGCTGGTTCAGGCAGATCCTCAAGCTACTACTTGAACAATGATGTTGTTAGAAAACTTGATAGATTGTCGCTTCAGAAGTCCTCAACAAACAGTACATGCAAAAATGGATGTATATCAAACAAGGACAGATCTGGCATTGTATCTCATTCATGCAATAAATTTTCACAGAATTCTTCTTGTGGTAACAACTTGTTCGAGAAAAATTCTGGGCATCTGGGCAATTTGTGCTGCTCAGGAGTTGTACATGAGGATGATGAAGATTTCAGTCCAGTGCTTGGTCAAGTCTTGCCAGACACTGATAATTTTCCACCTCTCCATGATCCTGACCTTTATATTGAGATAGTAAAAAATACCAAATCTGTCCCAGAGTACTCTGATGTGGCTTATCCAGATTACTTTGGACATGTGCCACCATTTTTTAAAGAGCCTATACTTGAAAGACCATATGGTGTTCAGAGGTGAGATTTTTTTTTTCTCTAAAAATTATTTACTTGTATTGCTAATGGTTACTAGGTAGGCCTTAACCATGGTCAATCTCTATTAAGGGAATGCTAAAAACCCCAGTCTGTCGCTTGCCCTTCTACAACCAAGTATTATTATTTCCCAACCTGCCCCCCAGTTATGCACATCTGAGCCCAGGCTTGCCACACTGCCTCCCAGATAGGCCTTATACCCCCTGTATGACTTATATACCCTATATGGCTTATACCCCCCCCCGATATGCCACTGTGCCCTCTGATAAGCCTTATACCCCCAGATATTCCACTCTGCACCCCAGATATGCCTTATATCCCCTATATGCCTTATTACCCCCGTGCTCCATACTCCTTGGTGTCTAGTAGGGGCAGCCGGTGGATGTCTGCGCAATGACAAACCTCTGCTGCTGGCTGGCACTGTCGCTGGAGCTTCTATGACTGAGTACCGGCAGGTCATGTGACGCCGGTGCCCCATCATAGAAGCCCTGGCGGAAGTGCCAACAGTAGCGGAGGTTGTCTGCGCGCATCGCACAGATGCCCGCCGGCTGCCAGAGAGGAGGATCCAGCTCCCCTGCAGCGCTATGGGGGATCCTTCTCTCTGGCACCCGGCGAACGTTGTGTAATGCGCGCAGACCACCTCCGCTGTGCTGGCCAATACTTCCATCGGGGCTTCTATGGTGGAGCACCGGAAGGTCATGTCACGCTGGTGCTCCATCATAGAAGCCCCGGTGGAAGTGCCGGCAGCAGCAGAGGATGCGCATCGGACAGACACCTGCTGGCTGTCAGAGAGAATGATCTGGGTCCCCTGCAGTGCTGCGGGGGATCTGGATATTAGTGTTATTATCAGACCTCTGATTTGCTCTGAAAAAACCCAGAGGAGTGGAGTTCTGCTCTTGGTGAATAAATGAGTGAGAAATAAAGTAGTGTATTCCTTTAATGTGGAAGACATTTTTTGTGCATTTTGGCGACATATGTCCTATGTTGAAATGATCCAGTGTTACCAAGAGATGTTGGTTTTTTTTGGATTTCGCTCCGACATCAACTGGTAATGCTTATTGTACCTTGTCATTTCACACTTGAGATCATAGCAGATAAGTATTTCTTTTCTTTTTTGTACCACAGAACAAAGATTTCTCAAGATATTGAAAGGATGATTCATCCCAATGATGTAATAGACAGGATAATATATGACGTTGATAATCCAAGGTAAGTGCCATCTGAACTATATGAGCTAAGTAAAATTTGGTAATGTATTAAAGCTGCTCCTGACATGTAGTTAAACATAGATTTTGGGAGCAGATAAGAACCATTTGGCCTATCTAGTATGTCCTTTAACCAAAAAGATATGCAACTTGAGAACATACAGAATATTCCTTACATCTTGCATTACCTGAGTGTTTAGGATTGTTAAACTCTAATTGAAATTGTCATTATTTTGCAATGCTTCCTCCCTGTCTTTCATGAGCTCTTAACCATGTCTTCTGTAAAATGCAGACCTTTTTGATTGCAGTAAAAGGCAAAATGGACACATTCCTAAGCTGGTGTAGTCACAATTGCCTTCTCTTAGGGTGCCTCTAATAAATAACAATTTAAATAAAGTGGTTTTCAACTTTCTTCAGCAAAGCACCCCAAATAAGTGATTACCCCAACCAATGTTTAGGGAAGCAACTCCCTAATGTGTTTCTGTTAACAAAAACACTATTTAAAAAATAATGCTGATCATATAGTACTGTTACCCTTGGTTGTAAAATACTGGGCTTTGTGAATAAACGGTGATCCTTGTGCAAAAGTTGCTGCTGATAACGTTGCATTATGGTCACATGTACAAAACAGTGATGTTGAGTATGTCGCTGGAGCCTCTATATTGTATAGAGGGGTTTATAGAGTGCCCTATATTTATTTTAAACTTTTTACACTTTTATTATATTAAATGTAACATTAGGAACGCTATTCAACTACTGAATGACTCCAGACCTAATCAAAAATATTTCTTTAATCATGTAAAAGTTTTGCTCATTCATAACTTTCCAGGGTATGCTTATGTCATGTAATGCAAAAGCAAAAACTAATGTTTTGTGTGACATAGCATCTGGAAAAACATCTTATATGTAAAACTTGTGTAAACTTGTAAATGTGGTTAAACGTTAAGAGGAAGTAAGCAGATAAAACTTAGATGCTTTCTCATTTAAACATGCTGGGACTAATGCTTTTGTCGTAAGTGGAACAGCATCTTTAAGAAAAGGGTGTTTTGAGTTTATCGGAGGAAGTAGTGCTTGGTATGCTTGTAGGCATAATTTGGCTTTGATTTTAAAGTGCGCCCAAACAGACAGGAAGAGAGGAAATGTAATCTAAAACAGCTAACCTGCTATCTCTATCTCCCCTCTAATGTTCCACAGCTGTCCTGTACCAGATGAAAGTGACGTTTTGAAGTTCAACTCCAAATTTGAATCTGGAAACCTGAGGAAGGTCATTCAGATTAGAAAGTATGCTAGCCCTTCAGCACTTTCACTTCAGGAAACACACTCGCAGGGTAAAAAAAAAAGAAAAAAAAAAAAAGACAAAAACTGAACATATGGTTTATTTTGCAGAAATGAATATGATCTTATCCTGAACTCGGATATTAACAGCAATCACTATCACCAGTGGTTTTACTTTGAAGTCAGTGGCATGAGGACAGGTGTGGCTTACCGATTCAACATCATCAATTGCGAGAAGTCCAACAGCCAGTTTAATTATGGTATGTATACAAATACTTGTTTGTATATTGTACATGTACAATAAAAGAAACAAAATGAACATAAAATGTTAATTATGCTGTCAGCTCCAGTTCTAAAGATTTAGAAAGCATTACTCTTAGTTTTTTTTATATATAGAACTTGTATGAAAGATTATTTTTTTTAAGTAAATGAAATATTTTTTTACTACAGACATTAAATGGAATCAACAATATATATAACATTTTTACGTTTTTTAGCAGCACTGCTCATTACTTATGGTATTCTTCCCTCTCACACAGATGTGTGTGTGTGCACATACACAAATAACTCCTTTAGCAAGACCCAGTGGCACTTCATCCATGCCGCTGGCACATAATATCATAAGACAGGTTGGCGCCCGCAAAAGGGGAGAAGCTTAGCAACCCTATATAGAATTTGCAGATTTTTTTTATTTATAAATACCAAGTCATTCAGATGCTATTTCACTTACTCTGTTGAATGTAACACTTTTTTTTTTATAACTAAATGCAGCATTATCTATGTAATTACTATGGCTGCTGAATACCCAAACATCCCCAAAGTGTCATGTGATGCAAAATCAGACAGTGATAGGTTGTTGCCATGGAAACACGTTTGTGTGTGTGTGATTAACATTTTAGCGGAAATAATGAAATGAGAAGTCACCTAAGATTTGTTTGATGAACATGCTAGAGAGATCAATGTTTTGTCTGGTCAATGTTTATTATTATTATTATTATTATTATTTTATTTTATAATAGAGTGCTTCTCTGGGAGATGTACTTTTGGACTTGAGGAATGCCAATCCAATCCAAAATCAGCCCTAAGAGAAGCATTGTGTTTGATTGTAATGACAGCCTACAATGTATAATGCAAAATCAAGTTTTGTGTGTGTGTGTGTGTATGTGTATATATGTGTGTAATATATATATATATATATATATATATATATAATCTCACACATATACTGTATTGGATCGAATATAGGCCGCACTTTTTCCCCCCACTTTAAGTCTTTAAAGTGGGGGTGCGGCCTATATTCGGGGTATAGGGCAGGCAGCGGGGTTAGGATACAGATCCCCCGCAGGGGACCTGCATCCTACTCTCCGATACGCTCAGACAGCCTCCCCTGCCAGCACTTTCCACGGGGGGGTGCCGGCATGGGAGGTTGTCTAAGCGCATCGTGCGGACGGTCACCGGCTGCGGAGGTTGGTTTACCCGCATCGCCGCAGCCGGTGGCCGTCCGCACGATGCGTTTTACCTCTGCCCCCAAGACTTACCAGAGCAGACTCCCGGGTGTCTTGCGGGGCCGGCGGGGGACACCTACACAATACGCGTATACAACTTCCGGTGCCGGCACATCCGCTGAGTCCCGGCACCGGAAGTTGTATACGCGTATTGCGTAGATGTCCCCCGCCGGCCCCGCAAGACACCCGGGAGTCTGCTCTGGTAAGTCAGGGGGGGCAGAGTGGCAGCATATATCGGGGGGGGGAGAGGAGGACAGTGGCAGCATATCTCCGGGGGGGGGGAGTATAGTGGCAGCATATCTCGGGGGGGAGGACAGTGGCAGCATATCTCGGGGGGGGGGGAGAGACAGAGTGGCAGCATGTTTTTTTTGGTGCTTATTGTGTTTGGTATATTGTGTTTAAGCTCTCATACTCTAGCGATGTTTCCGTCATACCTTTATTTAATTGTTTTGTTTGCAAATGTAACTAATGTGGCATATATTTGTTTGCTTTCAAGGTATGCAGCCACTAATGTACTCCGTGCAGGAGGCACTAGCATCAAGGCCTTGGTGGATGCGTGTTGGATCAGACATATGTTATTACAAGTAAGTGTACTGTTTAATGTTTCATTTAAAATGAAATGTTTGCAATAAAGCAATATTTTCCACTATGGCAAAAGAAAAAAACTTTTTTTAATGTATCCCTAGCATCTCTCTATCTTTGCCCCAAATAACACATAGATGGATACTTATGATACTTTCCCTACTGCTGCTTCTGTAATAACTGCTGCTGTAGTAATTTATTTTTATAGATAATATACTCTGCATGTAGAATGCAGTAATGAATAAATACAACGTGGAAATTATATAAAGGGCACTATTCAACATTAAGGGTGATTGGGTACTTTTACTAAAGGTGACTAAACAGGTTGGTTTCAAGTTATCGTTATTAACTTATTTATATAGCGTCATCATATTCTGGTGAGATTCGAAGTGAGGTGCATATATATGAATGTATGTATATGTGTGTGTGTGTATATATATATATATATATATATATATATATATATATAGTGATAAACAGATATATACTAATGTGCTGTATTTATTCCCAATGTTCTTACATTTCCAGAAATCACTTTTCAAGAAGTTCAGTGGCTACCGGAGGCCAAAAGGGCAAATCCTATTACACTTTGACTTTCACTGTAACTTTTCCACACAAAGATGACGTCTGCTATTTTGCTTACCATTATCCATATACCTACTCTACTTTAAAGGTGATTTTTTTGCCAGTTGACTGGGAAACAAGCTTATTATTCAAAGATCAATCAGACCAAGTAAATCAATATGGATGAATGAAGCTACAAGAGGCTTGTGCTGCAAATTTGTTGTAACTCAGTTTGTGTGGGGGTTAGGCAACACTATGGTTTAGAGAAGTCGCCTGTTGCTGCTAACATATGTTATATTGTAATTTGTATTATTTATTGTTTTGTATAGCGCCATTGAGTTCCGTATAGCTGAAATTAGGAGCCTGTCTAGTTGGTTGAGAAATTATAATTTGTTTTGCATGGTTTTTACAATGGGCTGGGTAATATGCTTGTTTTATCCATATTAACTAATTTGTGCATATTTTTTATTTTATTATTTTTATTTTATTTTATTTTTTGTTACTCATGTCTTTATAGTTACAAATTTAGAGTCTTATGCTTGTTTCTCTCTTTCTTCCTACATTGTAAGATGCACCTTCAAAAACTCGAGTCTCTACACAACCCACAGCAGATATATTTTCGCCATGATGCATTATGCGAAACCTTAGGTGGAAACGGATGTCCAGTTGTCACCATAACAGCGATGCCAGAGTCCAATTACTATGAGCACGTCTATCAATTCCGTGAGTGTGAATTATATTCATAAACAAAGGCTTTACACAGCGCTATAATATAGTATACTTTATAGTTATACTTACTTTTTTTCTGAGATTGCATTGCATGGATCATTAAACAGGTACATTTCATTCACCCTAACAAGAGTGTATATTTGGTGGTGGACACAAGTTCTCATGTTGCTTTGGAGTCTAAGCCTTTTGCATGAACTGTATAATATTTCGTACTAAAGCCGTGTTTTGTATATGCCTGTGCAGGAAATCGTCCGTATATTTTTCTCACATCCCGAGTTCACCCTGGGGAGACTAACGCGAGCTGGGTCATGAAGGGGACGTTGGAGTTATTAATGGGTAGCAGCGCCGCTGCTCAATGCTTACGGGAATCCTATATTTTTAAAATTGTTCCAATGCTGAACCCTGATGGTGTGATCAATGGAAAGTAAGTTATTTTAATTTCACAGTGCCTTTTATACCATGCATTTCCTTCTACTAATATTGTACACAGACATGAAATCACATTTAGTTTAGGATGATGTTGTGAAGCTTTGTGTTTTTCCCCTATTTAGCTAAAATGTTGCCGTCTATGTTTCCTACGACAATATAACCACTGAATTCATAACCGATCAGATTTTTCAGTGAAAAATACGGGTCTTTGCAAATATTAGATTAGCTGTGTTACGGCAAAATCTTTGTGTGTTTGACGTGAATCCAAAACGACTTACTATTTGTTGAAGCTCCAGGAGCCATTGCACTGGTTTAAGTGTGTTTCACGCATCCATCACACTGAACACAGTGTGATCCAATAATGTGTTATGTGTGGGGTCTATGATGTCTACAAAACATTTTTTCCCATTATGTTTACTCCTAGCCATCGTTGTTCCCTAAGCGGCGAAGATCTAAACAGACAGTGGCAACACCCTAATGTAGACCTTCATCCTACAATCTATCACACCAAGGGTCTTTTGCAGTATTTGGCTGCCATCAAACGTACACCCCTAGTAAGTAATACTTGCTTGTGTTATTATGAGGGAACTGCTTCCAGATTATCCTCAATATTTACGTATAATTTGCTTAATTATTCATAAAAAAAATACCCTTGTTATTTTCTCTTGTGTATTTTGGAGCTGATATCCTTTTGCCACTTTAAACAGGCACCTTGCCCTTATATTTGTAGTAATGGCTTTACAGAGCTACTGAGCAAACTGAGTACTGAGTAAATAATCTCTAACACTAGTGGTTCATGGGCAGTTTGCTAAAACATCTTAGGTAGATTCCAGGAGGGTGTTTAAATTTACTAATTAGACTGATGGATTCCAGTGCAATGTTCACTCAGATATTATGGGAAATTAAGGAAAACGTGTCTTTCGTTGAGCCAAATGTCTTATCAGAAGGGTAATAAAAAAATTAAGAACAGGAAGGAATAACAGCACAGGTATTGTTTTTAATGAAGGACTAAGTTATACTGCAGACAAGGTAATTATTTCTGATATGCCATGTTTGTCATCAAACTGAGGGAGCTCAATAAACAGGCTAAACATATATACCACTGTGAATACTGGTTTCTCCAATTAAAGACACTACTAAAAATGTTACAGAACAACTCATGCATTTTTGATGATGGCTGGAGGCCATAGGAAGTCCTGTGTGGACCAGATCCTTCCCAAGGTTTGCACATGTTACTCTCTCAATATAGGTCTGTCGCCAGAATACTCGTAGAATAACTACTTAACAAAAGGGGGGCGCAAGTAAAAATCTAAATAAATATCTTAATCAAGTGCACTCTATGAAATAAATATATTTATTTTATATTCTTTGTATAGGTAAGAGTTTCCTTTTCAAAATATATAATTTGTTTTGTAAATGTTGGCTTATTGATATTAAGTTCTTATTTAATTAAACTCTTACCCTCGTATCCTGAGGTGATTTGTGCCGTATGGTTTTGTAATTGCTGACCCAAGTGTGTTGCTTGAATGTCTAATGTGTCCAGTCTTAAAGACCAAGGTGCAATAGTTTTCAAGCGTCAAATTGATATCTTACCAAAAGATTACTTAATGAACCGAACTATGGTTGTGTCTATTTGCATACCTGTTTAGGTGTACTGTGATTACCATGGCCATTCCCGTAAGAAAAATGTGTTCATGTATGGATGCAGCATTAAGGAAACAGTGTGGCACACAAATGGCAGTGCTGCTTCATGTGACATGGCAGAGGATAATGGCTACAGAGTGAGTAACAAGCTAAGATTCCATTACTACGGTTCTCAAACTGTGGAAAATTTTAACTTTCTTAAGAGGCTGCAGGAAAGTCTCACACTTGGAAAAGTAAATGGAGTTTAGTTCAAAATTGTCACTAATAGGCTAGGTTTCCACTTGGTTTTTTTTTGCTAAAAACGCCCATAAAAACGCCAATAGCGCCACCTGGCGTTTTTTTAGTGAAAAAACGCTGCAGCCAGATGTTAGCTGTTCTTCAATAGGAAATCGCAGAATGCCATATCCACTTGGCGTTTTTTTGTTTGGCGTTTTTTCAGTCCTCTTTGGCGTTTTTTTGCTTTTTTGGGCTCTGTGGCAGTTTTTCAAAATCGCAGCATGTTGACACTGGCGTTTTTTGCAAGGAAATCTTGGCGTTTTTCTCCAATAGAAGTCAATGGGAGAGAAAAAACGCCATGAAAAAGCTATGTGGGTTTTTTGCCTTGGCGTTTTTTATGGCGTTTTTTTCCACAGTTACAATGCAGAGGATGGACCCAGTATCTGTGTGTCCTACGAGAAATAGGCTGGAAAAACAGTTTCACACAAAACAAAGTTCATATTGAATTTTACACCATTTGGACCAAACATCCCATTACAAACAAACCAACTGGATCCTGCGTGCCAAAAGCAACAGCAAACAATTTGCAGCATCATTTGGGGCCAATCTTCCTAGAGGAGCAGACATTCGGAATAAAGCATGCCTTACAAACCACAGAAAAGAGACAAAAGGGTCCGCCGGGGCGTTTAAGTAGAACTCTACCAAGTAAAGGACATCAGGAGGGGGCAGATACTTGCCATTTATCCTAATCCCTTTTAGCTGGGTGAAACTTCTAACTTGTAAAGGCTGGAAAAACTGCCTAAGGTCAAAAAAAGCAATTTCCACAGAAAGGCAAAAACTCCAGAAAAAACGCCAAAACGCAGGTAAATGCAGTGGCAGTTTTCTTGGCGTTTTTCCTGGCGTTTTTCATCAAGAAAAAAACGCAGGACAAAAACCCAAGTGGAAACCTAGCCATAGGCAGATTTAGTTGGAAGAAAAATGCACTTGGCAGAGCATAATTAACACCCCGAATGTCACACACCAGCCCATCTTTTAAGGATGCAATGAATTATCATGGAAGACTTGGGGTGGGGTATAAAGAAGAGACATGGGCATAGCTGGAGTCATAGTGGGCAGGCAATGCCTTATGCGCCTAATGTTGAAAAATCCATCTTAAGTCATTGTTTTCTTAAGTATTCTGCATTTTACCCTTCAGTTCAAAGAAAATATATATGAAATTGAGACTCTCCTTGCCTGTACCTTGAGAGAATCTAACTTAACTTCCCTTTCTCAGCCTTTAAATGGTATTCCTGTCCATTAAGTTATTTCTCCTATATTGTTCAGTGCTGGAACACTGCAGGGCGTGTGACATCATGTACTGCTTCACTCACAATACATGGGCAGTGTTGTGATGTCGTAACATGCTCTCCATTTTATGTGGGTGGTGCTATGCTCCATGACACGCAACCTCCGGCCATTTTATAAATGAGCAATGCCTGATTCAGACACAGAATCAAGTCAAGATCTGCTGACAAAAGCTAAGCTGGCAAGACTGACAAATTTCAGGCTTTTTTAAAGAACTGTTCTCCTACAGCTGCAGTGCTAGTAGTCTAGATGGGACTCAACTGTGTGTATTCCTGAACCCAGTTGACAAAAGTAAAGTTGACCTGGAAGTTCAAGTAATGAGCAGTGTTTCTTAGAGGAATGCATCTTTGATTGCAAGGAAAGAAGGCAGTAGGGTTAACAAAATTTTCTTCACCAAAGAATATTGCATAACTGCACTTTAAAAAACTGCACTTTTTATTTAGTCCCCTTGCAAATGCATAAAGGGGACGTTTCACTATCATGTGCATTAAAATGTATATGTTTGCTTGTTGATGTCACAGTTGTAAAACTTGCCAACGATAGTAGACCCAGCACTCTTTTTCCAAAGCACTCTTCTGCGGGTCTGTCCTGTTTGTGCTTTAAGCTTCTTGTCACTCCATGTGCATTTCTGATAGTACTGGGCTTCGTCTGGCTGAAAGTGAACACACACCTGATTAATATTTATTATGACAGATAATGTGCATTTTTTCACAGCCGTGTTGGCTCACGTTGCTTTTAGGGTTAAAAAATAAATAAATAACTGTTTACTAAAATGCATTTTATTTTTGTATTTGTAACTTTTCCCTGTCCTTTTCATTTAGACGCTTCCTAAAGTTCTTAGCCAGATTGCTCCAGCATTTTCCATGAGTAGCTGTAGCTTTGTTGTGGAAAAATCCAAGGAATCCACTGCCCGTGTTGTGGTCTGGAGAGAACTTGGAGTCCAGAGAAGTTACACAATGGAAAGCACGCTGTGCGGTTGTGATCAGGGAAAGTACAAGGTAAACAGGAGGGAGTGCACATTAACCTGCCTGCTTTGGAAAGTCTTTTGAGGTTATACGATGTACTGCTTACAGTACCTGTACCTATTCACAGATAAGACAAAGTAAACATTTTGTTTGTATTGTATTTATGATATATTATACCATTGTATATGTCTGTTATATATACACACAAACAGTATATTTTCCTAAAGGTTTTTTAGGTGTGCAAGTAACTTTGCCCTGGGTCACACTCATGTGATCACTAAGATTTGACAATAATTGGAAAAATGCTAGGAAGCCAGTGCCATTTAACCCTTTGACTGCCTGGGTCTGTCCAGTTGTACTTCTGCTATAGTTATATCTAGGTTGTTTGTAACCCAATTAGCAGCAGGTGTAATAACGTGTGTGTGTGTGTGTGTGTATATATATATATATATATATATATATATATAATCTCTTAGTTTAAGGCAAACTGTGCATCCCATCTCATGGTATAATGCAAAACATATGTATTTTTTCATATTTCCTTGTAAATGTCAAACTAAATAAAAGTAACAAAAACTCAATATTTTTTCTGAAAAGAGCTGGCCGGGATTTTTTTGATTTAATAGCCCACTGGACAATATAGTTATCACATGGAATACATTCATTTGACCTGTCCAGAGAGTTATAAAACCCAATTATTTTATTTGCCCTGGGATAATGAAATGAAAATTTCATAATGCACAAATGCGTTTTTGTCCTATAGATACCAGTTTTATGGACAAGCTGTAAAAGTTTTGCATTTTTTTTTTTTTTAGTCTAGGGGCAGTGTATAGTTTATAAGTGAGCATATTCCAGACACAAACACATGTATGTACAGTATATTAAAAAGTAACTGTTTTAATTTTGGGTTATATAGGTTATATTTGCATAATATTGTTATACTGTTGGAAGGAGTAATGATATTTTTTCTTTTCTTCTATTTTATTTATTTTACTTAAAAAAAACAAAAACAAAACTGTGTACATGCACTTAACCTGGATCACTTTAACAGATAAAACCTATTGCATTCATTGAGAACAAGCAATATCCTTGGAGTATCAGCAAGAACTGTGAAGAATAGACACATAATATATTTATTGCATGTATAGGGAGGTTAGAAATACCTATTTTTGACTTAAACTTTGTTAACCTTTAATGATTATGTAAAAAGAACTTGAATCAGGAAGAGCTTGTGCACATAAAAAAAATCTGTACCCCAGTATGACATTTTCTCTACATCTATAGAAGCCGGTTTTAAGGGCTCTGGATGTTTTTCTCCAGGGTCTGTTTGTGGATAATCGTCACACTTTTTATAGAACTATTATAAGGCCCCCTAATGACATTGCTCGTTTAATAGTTTGTCCAAACTGCCCAGGCACACCCAGGTTTTTGTTACAGATTGCATTAAATTGCCACTGTATACCTCCGTGGTCACTAAGTGGTTTTATATTTGACAGAGACAAATGATTATCCTGCTGGCAAATTGGTTCTCAAATAATAATTGATGCAGCCATCTGATTGATGAACATCATTCTCCACTGAAATGAAGTCTCATAAATTACAATCAACTTGTTTAAAGCACCTGCTTTTATGAGCTTTACAAAAACAAACACTGTAACAAGTGCCTGCTTTGTTCAGTGCTTAACCAAGTTAACACGAAACCCAGTGTTTGATGTTGAGATGTTTTTAACAAAATGAAAAAAGCCACTTCTTATGTTAAACTGCATAAATTTACCCTTGTAAAGGCTGCCTGCAAGCATCAACCACAATTTCTTAACAAATTGATGGAGATAATATAATGGGGAGATCTTGAGAACAGGCCACTTTCCCTAAGTCAAGATGAAGATGTTTTAAATATCTGATCATTCAATATCCAGTTTGTTGGAACAATACGACATAAGTCAATTTTTTGGCAATGACACCCTACATAAGGAGGAAAAATCGTTTTTTTTTCCATTGAACTTCCACTTTTAAAAACAAAATGGCAGAGCCACCGAGTCTGAATAAAGACGTTATAAGCATTACTTTTTAGATTTTCACTAAAAAAGTTGTGATCAATGGAACAGACTGTTCTTGGTGTAGAATTACAAGTACAGTCCTGCTGGAATCCGTGCTGGGCCATTAATGTTTATTATAGACATAAATGATATTGAGGACAATGTCTTGTCAATGATACTAAACTATATAATAGGGTAATTAGGAAGTATGATTTAAATAGATTACAGAGAGGCCTTGAGAATCTGCTCAATAGATTTTTATGGCTGAAGAAATGTAAAGTAGGCAAATGCATTTGGTGACTGTGATACAGCAAAGGCCCTACATAGCTTGTCTATTTTTAATGAACATAAAACATTTTCATTTTTTTTTAATGTTTACTTGGTATGGATTTTTTTTGAACAAATACATGATTTTTGCCTTTTCATTGTATATTTATTAATCTCTCATTAACATTAAAGGAAAGTTCCAAAATGTCTGTTGAGGCCGTAATGGTTTTAAAGGTGGAATTCCTTGTAGGTGATGGTCTGATACGTAACCTGAACCAGTGTTTGAGATATAAAGTTCATTTATTAAAACTGTTCCCATAAATTAAGTATTTCTATGCTAAGTGGAGGTACATTACCTATACATTGCCTTGTCAACGATCAAAAATGTGGGCCATTCCAGAAAAATATTTTTTACTTAGATTTTCCTTACTATTTTCATGTATTTTCGTACGTAGTATTATTTGTCAAGTCCTGCATCTGCTCCGTATAAATGGAGTACTTTTGTTAACTACGGCAACAAAGCCGTATCTCATAACATTGTTGTTCTTCTTTTCCAGGGATTACAGATTGGGACAAAGGAGCTCGAAGAGATGGGTGCAAAGTTCTGTGTAGGTCTGCTTCGTTTGAAGAGGCTGAACTCCCCGGTGGAAATCAGTTTGCCTCCCAGTCTCCTTGATATAGAGAATGATCTGATTGAGTCCAGCTGCAAAGTTGCAAGGTATCACAATAAATTAAGACTGGATGTTAACCTTCACTTTCTTATTCCCTAAACAATGTTTAGTGCTTCCTGCGATAGCCTTCGTTACTATTTGCAGAATTAGATGAGTAGCCCCCCCTTCCTAATTTACCATTATAGGTTTTATGTATAGGACAGATTGAGTTGGGTATGAAGAGCAGTTCTGATGCAGTCACCATAACAACCAGTGCAAGGTTCCACCAGAATTATTTTTATGCAGCATAGATTGTTATAGGATCCTGATATTTCAACATATACAATCTGCGATGCCATGGGGAGGATAATACGCCTAGTTACTTAAAAGTGTACAGTACAATTTCTGTAGTTTTTTGTGAATTAAAATGAGCTAATTCCAGAGAACAGAAGAAATAAAAATGTTTTTCTTTATAGCATTATCTACGGATACGTGACACATGTGGAGTACAGCTATTGAACCTAGCATCTCTAATTATACGAACATATACTGTGATGGCTAATAAGATCCTGATGGTTTATCTTTTCTGTTCATGTTGGCATTTCATTCATATTTATCCTTGAGAACTAACCAGTTAATGTAACTAAGCTTGTGCTACGTCCTATAATGTTTATCAGGGTTACGATTAACCACATATCAGGCTTATCTTGCCATCAAAAACGTATTACATTCACTTTCCCACTTCAGTGAGCGCTACCTGTTACCCTTTCTTAATAGGCTCCCTAGAAATATTCATCCCTAATAAAGTGCCATGTGCTGCTCATTAACTTTTCTCTACCAGCTTAAATCAGTCTTCCATGCTCATTCATAGCGCTAGACATGATAAGGAAAGAAAACACATTTATTTAATGTCCACTCACACTACCCCAGCTTGATTGATATTCTTAGACACTGTCATTTGGAGACCATCAGGTTCTCCATCCTTCTTACTTGACCATTCTTGTATGTCATTTCCCTTCAACTGACACTCCTGCTGTACTATTAGTGAACAAGTATTAATGAGGGCACTATTGCCCAGATTTAGGGCATGGAGACACAAGGTATATTTTGCTATGATAAATATACACAGGGTTTTAATGGCAGTGATACAGATCTGGTTTCCATTAAAACTAAGGTTTAAGGGTTTTGTGAATATATCTATAATCTGTTGGGTAAAATAGTAACAATTAAAGCTTTCGTGAGCCAGAAGAGGGATATGATATGAGTAATCTCAAAAGTAAAGTAAAATGGAGGTACATTTTCAATCAAATAGATTAATGCACACAACCATATTATTTTTGTTCAGAAGGGCTAGTACAGCTGCTATTACATCTTCTCTTTTGAATTTGGCACTTTAGTAACTATAGTGAACTGTGGAAATATCCTTTCTAGTATTGGGAAACAGCCAAACTCTTCCATGGAATAATTCTTTAATCATGTAAAATTTCTCTTGCACTGCTTGTTTTTTTTTCCCCAGGAACTCTTTAATTGTTAGCTGATACAAAAGCACGTAATTGATAGGTTGTTGCCATAGAACCTGAAATAGTTTAGTGAAAGTTTGTGTTTTATTTAAGTTAACCTTCAGAAAAAATGATGAATTTGAACATCTGCCAAGGTTAATAAAGAGTGCAATTAATGTGTGTGAAACAGCACCTATATTATTATTTTTTTTTGATGGCAAGTTATTAATTTTGGATTAGCTATTCTAATACATATCTCCCCACATCAGATTTACACTAAATGTATTCCAGTTCCAGATGCAAGGCTCACATTCAATTTATGATGGATAGATTTCAAGAAAAAAAGTGAAAAGATCTTATAGAAGCGTTTAAATAAACAAAGTTTAGAGTTTTAACAAAGTTATTTGGAAAAAGGAGGAATGTTAAAACAAGAGGTCATAATCGTAAACTAGAAGGTCAGAGGCTTAGGTGTAATATAAGAGAAGTCTTACTTTACACATCTCCGGTGTGGTCTCCTTTACTTTACCTGTCTACTAGGGTTGGCCCTGTTTAGTAAACTCTATATTTCATAGCACAAATTTGACCTTGGCAAACATGTTATAAACCACAACAGGTAACATGGCATGGTTTATAGGTATGTATCAAAGCATACCTGAAATAGTTTATTTATTGGCTAAAATCACGGTCAAAATATTCATAGTGGAAAATGTTGCATTTTCTCCTGGGTATTTCTATACAGTGCAGATCCAGCCACTAACCAAATGTGTCTGGTTTCCTTGAATGAAATGCAGCAAAACACCAGTGCTGACCACGTATCCGTGTCACTCCAGCATGATGTACGCCTGATCTGATTCTGCTGAGCCCCTGAAATGTAAAAAAAAAAAAAAAAAAAGCAATCTACTAATTGTGGTTTGAATTTCATATCGAAATTAAACAAGGAAAGGAAAACTTTCAGTGTGGTTAACTTTTTCCCTTGATGTACATATTCTAGAATTATTGGTCACATACACTTTTAGATTTGATTGCATGAAATGTTTTTGGTTTCACTTTACACGCCCACCATTTGTATTTCTTAGGCTAGGTTTCCACTTGGGTTTTTGTCCTGCGTTTTTTTTCTTGATGAAAAACGCCAAGAAAACTGCCACTGCATTTTTCTGCGTTTTGGCGTTTTTTTCTGGAGTTTTTTCTGGCGTTTTAGCCTTTCTGTGGAAATTGCTTTTTTTGACCTTAGGCAGTTTTTCCAGCCTTTACAAGTTAGAAGTTTCACCCAGCTAAAAGGGATTAGGATAAATGGCAAGTATCTGCCCCCTCCTGATGCCATTTACTTGGTAGAGTTCTACTTAAACGCCCCGGCGGACCCTTTTGTCACTTTTCTGTGGTTTGTAAGGCATGCTTTATTCCGAATGTCTGCTCCTCTAGGAAGATTGGCCCCAAATGATGGTGCAAATTGTTTGCGGTTGCTTTTGGCAGGCAGGATCCAGTTGGTTTGTTTGTAATGGCATGTTTGTTCCAAATGGTGTAAAATTCAATATGAACTTTCTTTTGTGTGAAACTGTTTGTTTCCAGCCTATTTCTCGTAGGACACACAGATACTGGGTCCATCCTCTGCATTGTAACTGTGGAAAAAAACGCCATAAAAACGCCAAGGCAAAAAACCCACATGGCTTTTTCATGGCGTTTTTTCTCTCCCATTGACTTCTATTGGAGAAAAACGCCAAGCTTTCCTTGCAAAAAACGCCAGTGTCAACATGCTGCGATTTTGAAAAACTGCCACAGAGCCCAAAAAAGCAGAAAAACGCCAGAGGACTGAAAAAACGCCAAACAAAAAAACGCCAAGTGGATATGGCATTCTGCGATTTCCTATTGAAGAACAGCTAACATCTGGCTGCAACGTTTTTTCACTAAAAAAACGCCAGGTGGCGCTATTGGCGTTTTTATGGGCGTTTTTAGCAAAAAAAAAAACCAAGTGGAAACCTAGCCTTAATCTGGGAAAATGATGGGGGCATTGATTCCCAATTGCAAACAGTATAATTGATAGTGATTAGGCACAAATCACAGCGCTTGAATTATTGATATGTTGCTTTTTTCATTGTGTTAGTGTAATTCAGGGGAATACTCTTCTAAATGAGGAAATCATTAGACCAACAAAGTATTGTCTTGTGTTTCTGTATCATTAGTCTTCCCTACTATCACATCTGTTCCATCTTTCAGGTGAACAGGTTTCACTGGGCAGCAATGCATTTGGAAACGTAGTCAAGTAATGATGAACAAATAACAAGAATGGCTGGGGGGGGGGTTCTTACTTGGGGAAACATATGGACTTTTCATTTTAAGTATCTAGTGCTATGTACTCTTCTATGAAATAAAGGAGAGATCCGCACTTTTACTGATGCTTTATTAAAGATTACTGTTATTTATGTTTATCTCCCTGTCTGGCTTGCTGTTCTACATTTTGGTATTCAATGCTGTGTCTTTATCCTCTGTTGGCCTCTTCCCTCAATTCCTTCCAGCATAGTGTCCGGCAGCTTTGATAGAAATCTCATTAACCCTTTGTAAGAATGGGTTACATGGATCTGTCAGAAGATCGCAGGGACTGTACTTTAACAGCAGTTGGCAAAGGATAATGGGAGTTGTAATTGAACAGCAGCTAAGTGACCATAGTGTTGCCCTGATGCTGAATACCATTTACTAATGGTTTATTGTTAAATATTGTTTTTTTTGGGTGATTTTACAGGATCGCTGCCTTTCCAACTTGCCAGCTTTACTTTAATAGATTACGTATCTTAGTTGGAATTAAGTCATTAATATTAAGAATAAACAAGTTACCCTTCAACTGATTGGAAAATTTTGAATGCACATTCAACAATAATGCACAAGGGAGAGTTGACAAGAGGGTTTTTGTTTCAGCTCCTTGACTTTACATCGTGATGGTCCAACCCAGTGAGCATCTGCTGCTGGAAGATCTTGGTTGGCCCTGTATAATGCATCATTAAATTCTTCAAAGTCTCCTTACCTATGGAAATATACATTAATGAGAGACAGCTCAGCCCTTCTTGTTGGTTCAGAAACTTGTAGAGTCTTACTCTACTGATCATTCTACGTGAATAAACACTATTATTATAAGTTATTGGTTTAAATAGTGCCATCATATTCCACAGCACTGTAAAACAGGTAAACAGGACATAACAAATAGTATATAGCATAACAATTTGAACTTACAGTGACAAAAGGTGAGGAGGGCTCTGCTCAAATGGGTTTACAATCTAAAGTCACTCTGAAACATTACTATGAGATACGACGCTACCTAGAATGTGGAGTGCTCTTTTATTTAGATGTTTATACATATGATTTATTATATGAATGCTATGGCCCTTGTCCCTTTAAATAGTCATTACCATGTAGAATTGTTAAATAGTTACTGTGATAACTGTGATCATCAAAGCCGGGAGTGAACAAAGATGTCTTGCTCATGCTAAACCCACACCATTTTTAATGTCGTTGTCTAATGGCATTGACAAATCACAGGCTTTTGTAGCAATCAGTGAACCTCATGGAAGAACCTTGTGTTTCTTTTTCTTCCTCTTTGACACACGTGTGAGTTATCTCATGTTATGAAAAGAAGCCAGCGATCACTGATATTCCAGCATTCAAAATGCTTGCGGGAATTGAGCACCTCAGCAGCTCTTATTCCGCTCTTACGGGAGGATAAATTTATGAGTACTCTGTCCCTTTGAAACTCCAGCAGCAGAAAGCATCTGGTTTGTTTGCAACTACGCCAAGTCCCCATTAAGCTTTATGCTGCTAAGTGTTCGATACCATGCGAATAGATAAAATAATTAATGCTCGCAATGTACTCCTGTCACTTAGCCACAATTTTGTTTAGAAGGTAAAACCATATTGTAGGTTAAACACAGACTAATGTCTGATGAAGTGATTATAACTCTATTTATTTGTAATGGTACTCAGCTGTTCGTATTCAAAGTGCAATTTTAACAAAGAACCATTTAGAAACGTGTATGCTTTTAATTTAAATTAGCTTTGCTATTTGCATAGACTCCCTTTTAGCAAAGTGGTGGATTAGATTTCCACATGGAAATCGCTGGCGTGGTTGGTATAAATGAGAACGGAGGTAGTTAAAGGAACACTGCTCAGATTTGTCACTCAGTTTGGCTTAATCTGAGTATGATGGTTTTAAGGTGCCATCGCTTTTTTTGTCTGTAAAAATGAAATTTAGGTTTTTCCAGATGATGCCCATATCTTCATGAAGTCATTGTAATGTGTTCATTTATGAACACCTTACATGTCATTGGCACAGGTTTTAAATGGCAATCACACTAATGCATTTTGAGAAGAACGTGCCTCAGAATAATGATTGGCATCTTAGGTCTGAATTCCCCCTGAGTACAACGCACCTTCATTTTGGAAATGAAAAACATTACGCTTTAAGCTCCAGTTTTCATGTAATTCTGTCATCATAATTCTTGTACATATAGATACCAGAATATTGTCTGACTTTCTGCCACATGAGCAGCCACTGCACTCACTTTTGATGGCACTAGTCTAAGATTTGTCACAACCAAAAATCATAAACCCCTTAAAGAAAAAGTCATGCTAGTTCCTTTAGCTGCAAAACAGATGTCCTTGAAGTCTTCTAATGCCTTGCAAAGTGTTCCCGCATGGGCTGCTTGGACCCTTATCTTTTAGTGATCTGTCCGACTAGCTTCATCAGCACAGTGCCTGCAAAAGACCCAGCTGTGTCATCCTACTGGTGTATAAAACAAAAAATCAAACTCCACACATTTATCTTGGGGCTTGTGTGTAAACTGTTTGCATCACTTTTATATGACATCATAGTAATCATAGTGATTCCTGTGATTTTAAAGTATGAGAACATCTTAAGAACCTTGAAAGGATCCCAATGTGGGCATGCCCTGTTAAAACCTATATAACTTGCTTGCCAAATCTTAAACTAAGACAACTGAATGCCATTTTTATGAATACAGTTTGTGGTTAGCAGATAAAAGCAACCATGTGTAAAATACATTTAAATTTACCTTGGCTTTATAGATTCTCCTTTAAAAGGTACAGTTATGTGAAACCACATAAAACATTCTAAAATCCCATCCAACGGTTTACACTGCAGACTTCTTACCATTATAATGTTATCAGGCCACCTTTTTGGACACAACAAGAATAAGATGTATAATAGCCCCAAGTACAACAGGGAATATTGCTAAAATGGAGAATAGTGCATACATGTGGGTTGCTTAAACATTCAAAGGCTTGAAGCTCCGTGAACCTAACTTCATTGTCGATTTCTGTTTTATGGCACTCTAGCCAAAACATAGTTTGCTTCACTGATCTCTGGATAACTAATCTTTACCTAACTGCCCCTTTTTTATGTTTTTTTGAAGTGCAATGTAAAATACCATGTTCTTTATTATATATATTCTTCATTTGGTTCTTTGGACGTGACAGTTAAGATGTTTGTCTCTTTAAACGATAGGCAGTGATGCATTTTTAACAGACTAATAAGCAAATGGGCCTGCTTGTTGTCATCCTTAGTAGAGGAAATAGACTAGATTTTGTTTTGATGAAGATAATATATTTTGTAATGTGTAGCTATGCTTGGATACATAGCCTTACCTTACAGTGGTTATGTCAAGGACTTTCTTTTAATATATGAAGATTGCTCCAAACTAGACTGCTCTTGATGTCTGATCGATATAATGCGTATGATTTGATTAGGAATAAAAATGTAGAAGCTTGTCTGCGATACTTATCTGATGAAATATTTAGAAGCACTTAAGGCTTCTCAGCAAATATGTTTATCTAGCCCCACAGGAGAGCAATGAAACTGGGTGTAGAGTTCTTGATTTTTTTTTTTTTTTTTTCCCTTGGGTAAATACTTTGTGGCTTGCTTTACAATGTACGTCTTCTTAGAATTTTGTATTAATAACACTTACAGTACATTTACAAAGCTCGGCCACTGAAATGACAAGATACCCCGTTTTACCGGAATGGCTAGACAGATATCTTAGAACTTCACTTGCTTAGTAATTTTGTATACATGATATGTCACTTTCGCCTAATTTTTGTCTTGACAACAAACTGAGTCACTAAAAATTGGCATGTATTCTGTGTTTATTATGACACTGAACTTTATGTCACTAGCATGGATTACTGTATAGCTCTTTGGGTTTACTGGGTACGCAGAAGAATGTCTGGCATTTGGAACGCTAGAAGTAGAACCCTACATGCTCTTTGTTTTCCAGTTTAAATCCAAGTTACTGGATGTTCTTATAGTCAGAACAATTTGCAGATATATGGTTTTCATAATTTTTAAGAAATATTGGTAATCTTTTGATATACCTTGGAATTTCTGTTGCTATTACAGAAGATGCAGTGCTCAGATCATGCAGTGCTCAGAGTTTTGGTTTTTTTTTGTGTCGAATGGGACTAGAGCATTTTAAACTCATGGACAAGACTTCAAAATGCTTACATCAAGAGAGCAAAGACATTTACTGTACCCATTGTATTAGTGATTTTAGACTCTGGGGTTTACTCACTAATAGGAGGGGAGTCTTTTCGGGAAAGTTGTGGTTTCAACACCCTCATTCTAACAAGTGTGATTTTGAATTTCCTTTTGCAAACAAATCCACATATACTCCTGTGACCTGCAGAAATATTCTTGTGCTCCATAAATATACCAAGTGTATGGTTTGCTATTTTACTTTTCAGCATCTTTTCTATGAAAACAGCAAGCAACATAACACATAAAAGGATGGTGAAATTAGAAGTCTACACTAGGTGTGGTTGGGTTACCAACTGGATAGCTCAGGTGTTGGATATATATAGGATGGACACTGTACTGTAGATAATGTCAGTCGTTCTTAGTTTCTTCAGTACATTCAACAGTGCATGATTCCCCCATCACTACATGTATTATAGGTGGGTCAGCCAACGTCGGTCATCCTGAAGACTGCAATAGTAAAAACAAAAATCAGTACACAAATATTGGGTTTTTTTTCATGCTAATGTATGTTTTTTTATATTATTGCTATTCTAGTCCTACAACCTACGTCTTGGAAGATGATGAACCTCGTTTCCTTGAGGAAGTCGATTATAGTGCAGAGAGCAATGATGATGTTGATCTGCCAGATCTGCCAGATAACTCTGGTGACTTTGAACCATCTGTGGTGGAAGAAGAAGGATTTTCTGACTCTGAGGTCACACAGACTCACCTGCGTAAACGGTGCACTTAACCCCAAGCTGCACTGGCACATTGTATTGTGGAAAACAAATAGCTTAATCAAGCTACTGGCAGCCATTAGCTTTCTATTGATTTCATTTATGTATATTTTTTTTCATTGGTGCTTTACATTTGTATATTTTAAGTATTGTGTGAATCTGATTTTGTTTGTGTTGCATGGATTTTTCTCAGATATTTTAATGTTATCCTTAAGGCTGAAATCTAAATAAAAAAGCCAAATGCTGAAATATACTATTGTCTGTCATGCAATTAATATACCGTAGATATTTTTTTTATTACTGTTTTTTATACGGTTTTATTTAATTAATGTGAGGGATATTTATATATTGTATATTCAGTATATACTCTCATCACAAACTATCTTGTTTTTGTGCAGTAAAGGCAAATATGATTGCTGCAGGAATATGCATATCTGTATCTGCCAGCATTGTGGGGTCGGGACTAAAACTTAAACATATCAAACTTCAAAATAGGTCACTGTATTAACCTTCATGTTACTATTGTATTTGAAAATCATAAAGTAAATGTTGCTTGTATTATGTAAGAAAAAAAGTTTAGCTTGTATTTTGTAAATTCTTGCTCACACAGCAAAAATTACTTTTTTTTTTTTTTTAGGATTACTCATTTTAAGGCACTGTTTAATGTCCCTGACACCCCAATTAAAGAAGAATGCATTTTTTTTTATTGTTTTTCTTTGAGTGCTTTAATGTGCATTCTTCTAAAGGAAGAAACCAAACAAAAATAAAACAGTTGCCAGACATAGAAGTTACAGCCATGTTGCTGCAGTTGCCCTTTTCCTCCGCAGTTTTACATCTGTAGCCACTAATTGGCTGCTTGAGGCAGCCAGTCGGTGAAAGGGAAACAATTTCATTGAAAACAATAGGAGTGTTTGCCGTTCATGCGTATGCAGCACTGGAGTGTCGATAGGTACAGTATGTCATGTTGAGAGGGGGATGTATTAAGCTTAACGTAAAATAGCTGGTGAGTAGGCGAAAAGGCAAAAGCATATAGGAGGGTCCTGCTGAATCCCCCATGCATTAGTAAAAGCAACACCAAGAAAGTTTAAAGTGACCACACAGGTATTATGTGCGCTGAGTATGATGGTTGGTGTGTCCCTTTAACTGTCCCCAAACTCTAAAACAGACATGTGATCCACAGATGACAGATCAGGAGGTCACAGTTTTACTGAAGGTGTATGCATTCTACAATGCATTACTCCCCTGGAGTAAGTCTGTTTACCAGGGATCAGTGCCAATGCTGTCATATTTGTGAACGTTTGCTTGGGTATGTGTGCAAACCATATACAGGTAAAAGAAGCTGCATCCTGATGGACATTTGGCGGCTGGCACGGGGGAGTAGGTAAAATGCTGCTCTGGTGATGGCTGTAAAGCAAGTAACTACTACTACTACTACTACTGTGCAACCGATTACTAAAAATGTATTTACTTCCTGGAAATGTACTTTTTTTCTGTTATGTAAAAAATCTTTATGAATCTTGGAAAGAATGTAACATATATGTTACACACTTAGTATAAACTGATGTGCGCTTTATCATGGTGGTATCACGCACATCTTATTTTTTAATATATATATTACCATACTGTATGTATGTATCAGTCTTCTACTGTTTATGTACACAGTGTAAAATAAATCTACCCTGAGATAAATTAACGAGATGGGGATCTACTCATCACTAGATATCACAAAAAACACAATTATCTGCATGTTCAATTGTTATTAAATGTATTGCCTTGTTGAAATATGAATATAGCTTATGATATTTAATAATAACTTTAAACTGTAACTGATTAGTTACATGGTGTTCACTGGAATATGCAACCACCAGTGGATTATCAATATTTTCCTGCTCGGACAGGTACCCTGTATGTTTGATGGGTTGGTATGGCCCTGCAGTTACTATGAAAATGAATATGAATGTGTTACAAATGTGTTTGCCTTCTGAAGTCTGCTGGAGCTTTATAAATTTAATAAAGGCACATGTTTATACTCAATGCCACTTTACTGAGCAGAAGCAATGACATGACATGCAGCCATATTTAATGAAAACAAAAGAACAAATTACCAGCACTCAAACCCAAACCCGCAAATATATGCATTAAATAAACATGTGCATTTAGTATTGTAAAATTATTGTAAGATGTTATCCAAAATAATTGTAACTTCACTAACTTAAAGTAGCTGCACTTGAGTTAATTACTTTCTATGCCTCACTCAATGAACCTTTAGTAGGAAGAACGAACCAAAAACTAGGTAGGGGTATTTGCATCATCCAACCATAAGCGTCATTACCGCATTTAATAAATTCAGAACATTGTGGTTGAGCATTAAATGCATGGCAGCTGTCACTTAAGTATGCTTACAGAGTTAAAAACAGGGACTTACTATGTCTGCACTCAAGCCAGTGACATGAAATGTAGCTATAGTTAGCCATACTTTTCAATTTGGGTGTGTAATTTGTTCTACTTTATTTATATATAAAACATAACTATGGAAAGTATTGGATACAAAGGTTTAAGAGAGACATAATGGCGTTGAAATACACTACTGTTCAAAAGTTTGGGGTCACCTAGAAATGTCCTTGTTTTTGGAAAACATAAATTCTGCCCATTAAGTTGATCATAAATACAGTGTAGTCATTTTTTTAATTTGTAAACGACTGATTTTTAATGGAATATGTTCATAGCACGGAGGCCCTTTACCAGCAGCCATCACTCCTGTGTTCCAATGGCACGTTGTGTCGCTAATCCAAGTTTAAATTTAAAAGGCTAATTGATCATTAGAAAATCCTTTTGCCATTATGTTACACTGCTAGAAATGTCTTTGTTTTCCATGAAAACATCTAAGTGACCCTTTGAACGGGTAGTGTGTGTCCTGATTTTTTACTATTTTCCTGGTATAAATTACTTGCTTCTTTAAATAAACATACAGGATTAAGCCTTGTTACCTGTCTGCTAGTTTTTAGATTAAATGACCTTTGCATTTTCTTGTAAAACCTTGTATAATTTGAGAAATTATTGATATAAAGCATATCATTCTATTATTTATAAGCAACTCTTAACATCAAATTAGCACTTGGGCTACATCAAGTATCATCTGATAAGAAAGCAAAATGGTTGCCCCTTGAAGTCTTATTTTAATAGGTCATTTATATAGTTGCATAAAATGTTCTTAATGTTTGCATACTGCTGCAGGAAACACTATTTAGACGGGGCGAAGATCTGAACAAATCAGTTCCTCAATCTGTATCTTAATGTCCGATATGATGTTATAGAAGATATTGTGAATGTCCTTCATATACCCTTGGGATTTCAGTAGTTACAAGAGGTGCATCGCTCAGATAATTGTGTAGTAGTAGTAGTAGTTGTAGTTCCTGCAGAAAGAAAAGTTGAGCTGGTCCTGTATAATGCTCAATGGATGAGGAGAGACTGAAGAAACCTGGCTAATTTAACTATACATTATACAGGGCCAACCTAGCTCAATCACTGTGTGACATGTGAATCTCACCAGGGCTCACCATTAAGTGAACCAACCCCTCTGCTTCATGATTTCTCTTCTAATTCCCGAAAAGTACTACTCTATTACCCGTGGGGATGTAGGAAACAAGTGTAGTCAAAGTAATACAATACCTGAAGGACAGACCAACATTGTCTTGAAAGCTTGCACTTCACAGTTCTTGTTTCGTGTGAATTGATATCTTTCTATAGAGACTACTACTACTACTACTACTACTACTACTACATTTTAATGTTCAGCCATCTATGTGAAAAATCCACTATGCCACCTTTCTGCAGCTGTTGTGATTGCATACAGCTCTATCGATGGAACTTCACCTTTAAATCCATAAAAAATAAAATAATTCTATAATCTATAAAACATATTTTCATCATGCATTTATTTGTCCCTATCTACTTACAGTAAAATAATGATTTATAGCCAGCCAGTCTCCATTGCTGAGCTGCATCAAGTGCATGTACCGGTATATAAAATAATGCTACATTTATTACAGCCAGATGGGATTTCAGTTATGGGCCATATTTCAGTTATTATGTGACCGCTTAATGTATATAACATACTGGAAACGCTACTGATTATTGATAGTCTGATATTATTTATTGGTTTGTGAATTGTTAGACTACAGAGATCTTTGTTTAAATGTGTCCCATAAAGTACTTTCTGAGATGTATGGCTGAATTGTTACATACTTGTTAGAATTAGAAGCTTATCGTTCCGAAAAAAAAAAAATTTCATTAAGAAAAAATATGCCACGAATAACGTATTGGGTGTCCACAAAATCCACCTTAATTGGACATTGCTACATTTTATCAGAACGGTTTGTTAATTATAGTTTGAAATATATATATATATATATATATATATATATATATATATATGTATATATATATATATATATATATATATACAAGGTATCTGTGTATATCCGCACTTTCTGTGAGATAAAAAAAAATAATTATATTGCAGTTATGTTATTATGCTGGAATCACAACCTAACGTTTAGAATAAAAATGATTCTATAAAAGAAAGTTTTTAGCGATTTATTTGCCTTTGAAGTTGAATTCATCTGACATGTAATAGCCCACACTATTAAAATAATGCTGTTATTCACACATTTAAAATTTATAAAGGCAAAGGGTGAATATAAACTATTAAAAGGACACTCAGAATTGTTTTGTTTTGGAACACTTTTTCTGTAAAAATAATAAGAGTCTTCGTATACTATTGTCCCAATGCTGTGATGTACGTGATTATATGTCCGAAAACGATTTTATATTAATTATGAAGCTACAATAATAAAATGCTTGTGTTCCGATCAGATATAATTCATAAAGGAACCACAAAAAGCTTGGGTGTTCAGGGGACAGTTTCATCTTAAAATTGCCAAAAGAAGGTCTGGCTAGAAACACAAATACATGAGACCTTAATAGCTGTTGGAAACAACTCTTTCCAGGACCCTGTGAAGTCACTGTACTCTAGTGACATAATATCGTAGAGTTGCAGCTCGAGTACCGATTGGTCACTTGATGCCTAGTTATTTGGCGAGAGAGATATGTTGGAATGATTAGCCTGAAAAAGTATCTTAATTAGATTAAGATCATACAAGGTCAAGGGCTAAATAACTATGGAAACCCAACAACAGATACAGATGTACAACAGACCAGCCAGATGTACAAGCAAATACAAAAATAAAGTGTGGTTCTATTCAAAAGCTCTTCCTGGAATTTGTAAAGGCATTGTTGATGAGACATCTTGTCTTCTGACGCCAAGGTATGTGTAAAGTTCTTTTTACTAAAATGTGCTGCCCTGTTTTGTTTTTTTTGTGCCCAAGTAGTATTTAGCAAGGTAATCAGTTGATTCTTCTCACACCATCATCCAGAATTTTTCCCGTCTGCTGATATTCATGGAAATGATAACTGCTAATGATAATTTTTGATAACAGCATAACTTCAAAACAGATCATTTGACTTCTGTGATAGTTCATAGTTATGACGGTCATGAACATCCAACAGCTGAAGACGTAAAAGCAGAGCAGTTTATTCAATTTACATTACTGCCTGGATTCTAGCGTCACTGTTAAAGTGTCATCTCACTATACTAAAATTCCAGGGCAGTCTTTCATGAATAATGTAAGAAGCTTAATGTCAGACATCGCAAGATTTTAGGACTGTGTTAATGGAAGAAGTGAAATTTGCATTAGATGGTGACAAAGTGGTAGGCCATTTTCCAAATAAGATATTTCATATTTCCGTGTACATACAGAACACAAGTGATTTAACTAATATACATGTAAAAAATAAGAGTTCATATATCTATTTGTAAAGAAATAAAACACAGCACTAAACCTATTTAACAGCTCCAATGTGAAGCTATGTAACCCACCCCTCATTACACCTTCAAAGATCTACCCAAAAAAAACTAAAAAGTGATTCATGCGCTTATAGTGATAATATAAAAATATTGAACCTGTTTCTGAAAGCAAATTCCGTTGGATAAACTGGCTTATAAAAGGAGAGAAAATAAAACAAGAAAAAACATATAGTGTAGTATTCCAGAAATCCTTATTAGTGGTAATTATGCATCACATGCACTCACATTTGCCTTAAAGAAAGCAGACATTTTGGGGGATCTTGTGAGATACTTCCTTATGTAGAGGAGACTTTTGAGACCTCTAGTATGTGCTCATAACAAGGTAAGAACAAAAAAAATGGCAAAGAGCAACACAATAGTGAAATATTGTATGAAATATTGATTATTTAAATAAGCATCAGATGCCCTCACGTGTAATCCAAGATTCAATAGGCACTTCAAAAGTAAGGTAGGTGGATGTCTTCTTTATGGTGGAGTAACCTTCAATACACCCCAGGAGTAGGTATGAAGAAAAAAAGTTTCTCTATCGGATTGCTATATCATACAACCGTGTCACAAATATAGTTAAAAAAAAATATAAATAACATTTCTTTTTCAACAGGAAATGGAAAATATTGAAAATGTATGAAATAAAAAAAACCATAAAAAGTCTCATGAGAATCAGTGCAGTTCTGCAACGCGTTTCGCCCTTTCACGGGCTTCTACCCTTCTATATCTATTTGTGAGTAAATCTTGAAATTGTTCCCTAAATCCTTGATACAGGACCCTGTCTACAGGTACTTTCAAAATTGTCTCCACTCTGTACTGTCTCCATTCTATACTGAGTGTTTGCTGATTGATTGACAACAAGGCTAAATCAGGCCATAAAATGCATTGCACACTCACAGACCAACCCTAAATTCTATTTGATTTCCAATAGCATTTCTAGTCAGTTTAGGAGACACATTGCTAAGTTACTAGCCTGGTGACATGAGTTGGCATTTTACATGCCATTTTATTTAAAATAGGGAATTTAAAGATGCATGGGATATGCATATGGCTTTACAGCAGGAAAAAAAAACAGTCAGACTAGATGGGCCGAATGGTTCTTAGCTGCTGTGAAATGTCCAGGTGGCAGCAGATTCTGTAGTGACATACTGGTACAGAAGCATAAGAGGGCCCTGTTCTTGGGAGCTAACAGTCTATTAAGTGAACTTACAATCTATGGAGCCTTTAGCACTAGGAATGTGTTCTCCAATCTTTTCAGGTCACAGGCACCAATTATTGGCAGGGAAATAACAGCTGAGCCTGGGGGTGCTTAGTAAGGTTTATATGGAGGAACCATATAATTTAATGCAGTAAGTGAAAGCCTAAGAAAAAGCTGGTTTTCATTGTTAGAACAGGATTGTCACCTCCGCCCATGTACAAAAACTGTACACAATGTTGGACTCAAAGGGCAGCATGCATGGGTATAGGGCAACAGTTCATTTTCCCCAGCAGTAGAGAGGACCCTGGCTCTAGCAGTGAGAGGATAATCCCCCCCTTCCCCAGAGCACATAACACATACAGAGCCTTTAATCCTTGTCATCTATTTTCAATCAAAGCAAGCATTGTTTATGGATAGGCTGTTTGAGTCTAGACTCTTAAATTCTTAATTGATTTAATGCAATTTTCTTCTCCCTGTAAACGAATCTAGACCACAAATCTTTGTCTTATGGGAGGCTGATCTGCATCTAAACAATAATATCACTCGACCGTAGATCTCTGTTTACGTGCATTTTGATCTTTATGAAATTGTAGGGCAGACCATAGACTTATATCAACTGCCCTCTGACTCTGTAGTACATCACCAGACACAAGATGAGTATTTACATGCAATCCTGTTTAATTTATGGCTGGCATTTTACATAACAATGACTGGCCCATCAAAAATAATCAGAGCAATCAAGAATACATTCTAATGAACAAATGCAATTAAACCCCATGGAGTCTAAGGGAGGCAATATTAGTTTCTATAAAATCATTTTCTTTTCTTTTTTTTATTTGGGGTTCCTGTAACTTCCATTCAGTGTATTCCCTACCGGATAGTTTACGTCCCATATTGAAATTTTATAACATGACTAAGATAATCCTAAATCAAAAAAGTGACATTTACCACTTTGCTTATGGGAGGCAATGAAACTATTTTTATATACTTTTATTGTCTTACCAATTCTTCAGTGTGTTGTGATTAGTGCAGATGTTTCTCTGTTAACCTTCCAATATATCCAAGAGCCCGTTTTACTGCAAAAGTTAATGTAATCCATATTGGGGCGCTAGGGATTTCTTCTGTCTTTAGAGTTTTAGACTCCCAACTTTAGGATATACAGTAAGTGCTACAGTAAAATGATTTCACAACAATCCTGAGTTCATGAGCAAACTGTAAAATCTTGCTATAGCCAAGAGAAGGGGCATCAGTAGGGATGGACTACTGAAATGTGCTTAAAAAAATGCAATAATATCTACTTACAATGATTTAGCATTTGGTGAACATATGTTCCAAATGAAATTATTATAAAATATTGATTCACGTTTATATGTCAAGAATCCACTAATCAAAATGACTTCCTTCTAGCATTTAAATGTATTCAGTGTACCTTGGGATCCTAACATGCAGATGTTTAGAATAAGATTAGATTTGGGGAGAATTTGACCTTGGATTTCTTCTTTATAGGCAGTCAAAGGTCACAAAACGGTTGCAGGGTCCTGTTTGTGTCTTTTGCCTGAAGTCTGGAAGAAGATTAAAAATTGGCTTTTATCTTAAAAAAGGTCATAATGTGAATATGCAAACAGTGAAAACAGCTTAACCTGGTATAAGAACTTGACTGTCTTTTGTCAATGGTGGCATCCTCTACAGTCTTCTTTTAGGGGCAGACTGAAATCAATTTGTGTTTTATGAAAGGGTTCATACTGAACGAACCAACTCTGTTGGCAGTTTTGCCAACTGTATAATTTGATTCTGTCTAAATGGGCAAAATAGCTGATAGCTGTGACTGGTGTTCTTGACCAGCGGAACTGATATCAACATTATTCCTTTATTGTCCCCTAACTGTAGTCACTCATCATTGGCACCTACAATGGACTAGTAATATTTGGCTTTTATGGCATTTGTTTGTTTGACCACAGCTATGCCCCACTTAATATGCCCAAAGAAATTATGTGTTTTGAAAAGAGAAGTTAGGGTTATCTTTTACCTTTTAAGCTAACATAAATAATACATCATTTAGTATGAATAAAGATACACAGTTTCATTTTTACTGTGGAGAAAATGTATTCTGTATGGGAAAATAGACTCTGGATTTGGCCATTTCCAGATATATTTTTTAAAAGTAAAACTATAACTGGAATTTAGATTTTTTTTCACTAACACCTGGTAGAAATTCAGAGGTTAAAAACATAGAAACAATAGATTTTCTTTTGTATTTTTTTTTTAAACCAATCCCCCTTACTAAACACATGAGTCACCCCACCCCTGCTTTGATGGTGCCTACATCTCCAGTTCTCATTATCTCTCATTTTCTCTCCCCCTTTCAGCCCATCTCTTCCCTTTCTGTTTATCTCTCCATTTTCTCTCTCCCATCATTGCAGTCCTTTTCTGCGGTAGACTGGAATGCATGCCTGCTCTTCCATCGGCTGGCAGTTCAGTCCACCCCAGAGGAGACCCCCCCACAAAGAAATGCGCTCTAGGATGGCGCCTCCCTTGCCTATAGGTGGCGCTGGCCCTGCCAAGAATTGCCTTGGTTGCAAGGCAGGGATCTGTGCTGGGACCCTGCCAGATAGTGGTAGGCACATTTAGCCATGATTTGACACAGTGTTCATTACACAATGGCATAAAATGCTGTGTTGCACAATGTTAACACGCATGTGGGAAATGGCAGTCCTACAGAATTGTTATCCCTTGTAATTTAGCCCTAACTATGTGTCCTAAAAGCATTTGGATTAAAGTTAGATCTGAAACATCTGCCATGCTGAGTGGAAAAATGGGTCAGCTACTGAACTAAGTATCTGCTGATTTGAAAGAGGAATCCGTTCTGGTGGTTTCTTTCAATGAAAGTTATTCTAGGTATCCGGTATTTTCAGTATTTTATATTAATCATTTTATTTAAAATAGTAAGGGAATTTAAACATGCATGGGATAAAGATACCCTGAATATAAAACAAGACCAAGGATTGATTAAGGTTTGAGGTTGAGGTTTACATCAGGAAATAAAGGACAGACTTGATGCTCCACATGGTTATCTACTGGCCATCAAATTCAATTTATGATTATGGATCTCAATGAGTTTATCCACTAGTTGAGTGTAATCGCCCCTAAAGAGAATTCAATGAATACCTAACATAACGTAGTCTTTTCCAGGTCCTTATTAATAAGGCTAACATGTGAACCCAACAGTGTGCCATATAGCATATCCACGTACCATACTTACCTATATTACTAAAGGTTTATTTGTTGGCAGTCACTATGATGTTTGACCAAAATATATACCGTATTTGCTCGATTATAAGACGACCCTGATTATAAGACGACCCCCCAAAATCTGAATATTAACTTAGGAAAAAAAGAAAAAGCCTGAATATAAGACGACCCTAAAGGAAAAAAGTTTTACCAGTAAATGTTAATTCATGTAAACTATTTTTTTTAATAAAAGCTATGATTGAGAAAAATTTTTTTTTTGTTTTTATTTCTTGTATTTTCCAACCTGTCCCCCAGTTACGCACATCTGCCCCCAGGCTTGCCACTCCAATATGGCACTGTGGCCCATGATATGCCTTTTAACCCTCTATATGCCACTGTGCCCCATGGTATGCCTTTTGACCCCCTATGTGCCACTCTGCCTCCAGAAATGCCTTATACCCCTATATGCCACTCTGCCTCCAGAAATGCCTTATACCCCTATATCCCATTCTGGCATTTAGGGGGTTAAAATGCATATTATGGGGCAGAGTGGCATATAGGGAGGTATAAGGCATTTCAGGAGGCAGAGTGGCATTAAGGGAGTTAAAAGGCATTGTATAGAGCACTCTGCCTCCAGAAATGCCTTATACCCCTATATGCCACTCTGGCATTTAGGGGGTTAAAATGCATATTATGGGGCAGAGTGGCATATAGGTGTATAAGGCATTTCAGGAGGCAGAGTGCTCTATTAAATGCCCCCTTAACGCCACTCCAGAAATGCCCTATGCCCCCATTTAACACACACACACACACACACACACACACACACCCTATACCCCCATTTAACTAACACACACACACACACACACTCTCCCCTCCCCTCCCCTCTCAGCCCTCTCTTACCGGTGCTTCCAGCCGGGGCAGCGGGTTGACGTCGCCTTCTGCTGCAGCCGGAAGGAGGTGGAGTTGGCAGCGGGGGTTTGTCTGCGTCCGTCGCGTATACTTTCCCCGGCTGTCAGAGATCAGAGTTCCCCGCACCGGTGCGGGGAACTCTGATCTCTGACAGTCGGGGAAGGTTTGCGCGACGGACGCAGACAACCCCCGCTGCTAGCCACACCTCCTTCCGGCTGCAGCGGACGTTGTCTACGCGGATCGCGTAGACGTCAACCCGCTGCCCCGGCAATACAGCAGGAAGCACCGGTAAGTGTGTGTATGATGGGGGGGGGGGTGAGACAGGAGGATCCAGGTCCCCTGCAGCGGTGCGGGGGATCTGGATCTTAGTCTCCTAATCAGACTCTATTTGAGGTCTGATTAGAAGACGACCCCGATTAGAAGACGAGGGGTATTTTTCAGAGCATTTGCTCTGAAAAAAACCTCGTCTTATAATCGAGCAAATACGGTATTTCAAATTGTGTATATTATTATTTGTATCAATGAATGGTATTTTCATGTGCTGATGTTTGTTACAAAACAAAATATAATTGTTTCTATTAATTTGTAAATTGTTATAAACGCATGCGTTGCATTCCAAAAACAATCCCTTCTGCTTTCAACTTAAAACTGGTACTCCCACTGAATTCATGTCTGCTGACCTGACAATAAATGGAGCCGCTCTCTAGCTGGAAAAGAGAGTTAACACAAAACAGCAATGGAATCCTCCCCAGAGAGGAGAGGTTGTAAAACAAAACAGCGGAAGAAAAGGCACAAAAAAAAAGAAGATGATAGGTATCATAACACATGAGGGACTCCTCCAGAGGAAGGATTCATGCTGAATCCCAGCCAAGGCTTGTCAATGACTAATAGCAGCAATTAATCATTCTTTTAATAATAATATAGATAAATCTCAACAAAAAGTCAATATGTTGAATTTATTTAAATGCTACCATTTTGCGTTTTTGTACATTTGTTTGTAACATGAATTCAGGCCCATAGTTATAGGAAATAGAATTTTGTATAATATTCTATATTTCACATATATAATACCCTCCTTGCCTCCAAGGAACACTGTCAATATTCTAAGGAACATTTTACGGTTTATGACAAGACCGGACTGGCTGTGAAAATTGTCCCTGGCACTTTAAGGCCAGTGGCTGATAAATTACCGGTACAAACATTTGGCCACCTGCTATTGTACATGCAACACTTATATATCAGCCACAACAGGAGTTCCCCTGCTAAAGGAGTACAACGGCTGTCTGATGATGGTGAGTTGAAGGCACTGTCTGGCATTGGGCATTTGCTGGGAGTGTTTCACATATAGCCCCAAACTGATCTATAATATAATCTGTTCAATAGAATGTCCTTAACCCTTTATGTCTATAGAACCTATTTTTAAAATATAAGGTCATAAATAACAACATTTATAATTCAATGTATATATAAACTACTGAACATTAGTTCAAGGAGTAACCTGATAGAAGCAAGGTATAGGTGTAGCTCGTCCAAACATCTGTATAATCAAGGGTAAACACAAGGACAGGGACTGCAAATAAGAGCCCCAGTGTTTGCCAATTCCTTATCTATATTATTCAGGCACATTTTTTATCTCATTCATTACACAGGACAGTATTTTGCTTATCCAAATAATTGTTTCCCCTCCAGTGTCCTCTCTTTCCATCTGTTTAATGCAACTCCATACGGCCACTCCTCTCTTTATAAAACAAAAGTGTTTCTACTGACACGTTGAAACTTAACATGCCCAAATAGTACCATGCTAGTTGTTCTGGTTTTGTACATGTGTGAATACATGTTTCTCTCATTCCTTGGGTAGGTTCCAATACAGACATCCTCTTGTGCTACTCTACCGTGATTCACCTTTCCATCTGTCACTGTTTGGAGGACGGATATACAATATGTACCACAGTATGAGTGTCTTCTGATTGATGCATAAAGCAAACTGCAAAACATCAAAGATTGCATTCCTTAGTATATGAGTAATACAAGCATCTATGTTACACCCTGTTTAATACATATATATACTCAATTAGTTCCTTAGATATCTAAGTATTCAAAAAGACGAGTACTAGTAACTTATTAACAAAATAAGGAGAATGACCAGCCAGGACACAACATGTGAACACACAAAACCAATATTATACATGTGGTACAGAGAGTCCAATTTAACATCCAAATGATTCTAGGTGCATCTAACTAAATCATACTAGTAATTTACATTCTCCTGTAAGTTTTGCTTATGGACCTCCTGCTGGCTGTGTATGACATGACTCTTTTCACCATACATCTCATGGTACAATGGTAGTTTCTTACTGCTGTTAAAATTTTGCTTTAGATCAGGAGGTCCACCATTGTGGTTCCCTGGACTTTCACTGCAAGCGGTACGCCGGTATCATGAGACAATAATATAAAGCCCCATTTGGTAATTGTATCATAAAGCCTCCATTTTTGTGGGCATGTATTTAAATGATGTATCCAATGGACTTTAAGCTTCCAATTGAGAATATTATTTTAAGTAATTTTCAGGTATTTATAAAGAACCGGACTGTAAGTGAATTTCTAACAAATAAAGTTCTGTCTGTGTGTGTTCAGGGAACAAACTAGCATCTTTTTCTTTGCAATATGTGTTTTATAACTTCTCAATTAAAACATAGGAAACAACCAATCTGTGCATATGCTATTAAATAGATTTTATGGTACCCAAGATCAGTATAAATTTATATTGACCCTGTGAGACTACTTTACAATATAAGTTAGAGAACGGACTTTTAGCATAGTTGTGATTTCAAATTCAAACTGTACCGCTAAACTTGAAATAACATGAAACTGGATTTTCAGTAAACCTTGATATTTGATAGGCACATAAATGTGTACATTTATCAAATTTATAATTAAATAAATGCACAAAAATGTATTTTTTTATATTACAAGTAAATGTTTAAGACATCTCTTTTACCATGTCAACTTTGACAGTTTCACTCTGGGTTAAGAGTGGGTTAAATAATATACACAATGCAAGTAGCAGCAGCTTTTTAATCATAAATTGACAAATACCGGTATTTAAGTACTTTACACCTTATACTGCAGTACCTGTTTCCAGAACCATGAAAAACTCTGGACGTAGTCAGTGTTGCCCAGAGTGGCTATAGAGTATTTTTTAGGTAAGGAGGGAGTTGCAATAAACCAGACAGGATATCACTAAGAAACAAAATTGTAATGTTGTATTATCTGCTGTCTGAAAATGAAAATCCATTTGAGAGATAGTTTGAAGGTGAAATTGACAGGATTGGGTGAGTAACTGGATGTAAAAGGTGAAGAAGAGATAGAGTCAAGTGTAATGTTAAGGCAGCAAACTTTGGCTACTACTGGAATTATCATCAGTGATGGAGATATCGGGGACTGAGCAACAGAGGAGATGGGGAATAACCAGAAGCTCAGTCTTGGAGTTGATGAGCTTCAGTAGTGGGATGTCATCCAATGTGCAATTACAGAGAGATATTGAGGAGAGTAAGAAAAGTAGGAAGTAGGAAAAGGAAGGTTTATTAGTGTGTCATTAGTACAGAGATAGTACTGGACACCAAAAGAAGAGGTATACATAAAGGAGAGTAAAGGCACCAGAACTGAGCCCCAAAAGGGCACACCAACAAAGAATAGTAGGATAGAGGAAAAAGTGCAAGAGATGGAGATATTGAAGGCAAGATAGGAGATATAGGATTTGAGTCAGAAGAGAGCTTAATCGCATTATACTGTAAGAAGGAGAAGTTTGTAGAATTAGGATGTGATCAGCAGTGTTAAAGACTGCAGAAAAGTCCAAGGGGTTATGAAAGGAAATGTGAATTTTTAGGGGTGAATAGATTGTAATTTTGGTCAAGGTTGTGTCAGTGGGTTTCTTTAAGATGGGAGAGATGAGAGTATGTTTGAAGTAAGATGAATGCATGCTGTTGTAAAGAGAAATGTTAAATAGATGGGTTAGAGTAATAGTATGGACACCTATGGTATGGCTGCCAGAGATACATATATATGTGCAGATCTATCACTATCATGATATAATTAGTTCATCTGCAAAGGTGCAGATGAAATAATTATATCATGATAGTTTTCCTTGTCATTTCATATTCAAACCATTCCACCACCATTATCAGGATGAAAAGAAAATAATAATAAGAAAGATTAGTTCCAAACATGAATGGTGTGGTTGTTTTCACTAGAAAAAGATGAAAATCGTTATTGGAGAGGTTCAGGTGGCTCTTGAAGACACATTTAGATCAAAAATAAAAGAAGTGCGTTAGTTACGGAATTTAATATTAGCGCTCTGAGCTTTGGAATACTATCAGATCAAATGAACATATTTTAAGAGATAAGCCAGAGTGCAGGAATTCCAATAATCCCCCCTGATAGCCAATAGAAGAGGTGTTAATATCAAGCAGGTAATGAAAAGGGCAAATGTGTCCAGCTATATTTTTGAGTGTTAAAACGGAGAACTTACAATATACCGGTATAATACAGAATTATCTGTAATGCCATATTTGTGTTTTAGGTTGCATGTTTTGGTGATGTGACCTCTCTTGGAGGTACCCAAGAATATCAAATGCATGCTAATAGCAAATGACTGTTAATGTGGGCCTAGTATACAATGTATGCAAAGAAACATAACCAACGAAAAGATGCATTACATTTTTGTCACTTGATTTAATATGGACACTGTATTTCGTAAACTACATCTGTAAAATAACACTGTAATATTCCCACTGGCTTTGACTTACTGTACACGCCACTTCTCCTTGGGCTGTTTTAGGAGATTAGAGATCTCCCTTAGAATGGCCCAAATACACTATAGAGCAATTTGCCTAACTGGCACAGCCTCCGTAGTGACCTAATTCCCCGGCGCACATGCAGCATGCCAGGATACGATGTCATATGTCATATGTTCAGCAAAGTAGATGGCAGCTGTGCAGGTAAGTGTCAGGGGCCAGCTGGGGCACTGCCCTGGTCAAAGCCTAGGATTTGTCTCTACTAATAATAAAGATTTTCTCGATCAGTTCTACAAAGGAATGTGTATACCATCCTTTCCATCAGTGTTAATAAATTTACCTTTTTTTAGCCAAATAAATTCTGTTGTTGGCAGAACTTTTTAGCAACACCTCATGACTTATAAATGTCACATCACTGATCTTATACAAAAAAAGTTTGAACAAGCTTCAAAGTCCAATCTGATTTTGAAAAACTTTAGTAAAGTTAGTAGATCCTTTTCAACTCCCTGAACTTGGTTTGCCAGCACTGTACAAGCCCAGCTATTGCAGAAAATGATGGAACAACATGCTCTCTACATCGACAGCCAGAAATTCCTATTATGAATAAAGCAGTGATGAAAGCTTCTGGATTTCAAAAATCACACCTCCTCTAATAAAAGGCAAAAATGTGTCTATGGCAATTTCACAAAAAAATTTACCAGACTTGTCTAGAATGCACATGAAACAACAGGATAGTGAATGTGGGGTGTATGTCAATGTTTAAATATTAGCTTTTTAATACAACAATTCTCTAGCTTCTGCTTGAAAGAATGTAGCTAGTGTGTCTATTCACTAACAACCAAGGTCATTGGCTACTAACACGGCCTTTTAACCTTGGTGAATATTGATCCTGCAGGTGTGCTGGTCATATTAGTGGAAAATTACAGATGGTAAAGGATAAAACAAAATATGTAGAACTTTGTAGAACAGTGGACACTATTTTCATGACTTTTCGTTCTTCAACGGGAGACTGAATATTGTAGGGTACTGATAATTCTGCCCGTCCAGCCACCTCTTCCTGTTTGTTGTATCGCGTACTATATGATCCTACAGAAGAACACCAAGCGTTTGCAATATTTTATGTGTACATTATATGCAAACTATGAAGAATAATGTAATGTAGGATAATATAATAATACAGAATACAGTCGGGGAGAATTATCGCAACAATAAAGTTATAGCTTAAAAAAGCAAAGTCAAATTTGACAGTTGTGTATTCCTGGCTTATTTTATGTGTCAATTCATTTTTTGGAAGGTGATTGTTTTACAGGACTGGGCACGGGGAACACATGGCACACAAGCTTCTCATTGGACAGCATATCATTTAAATCGAGCAACTAGCAATGGCAATGCCATTGTGGGATAATTATTCTAGACCAGTTTCAGCCCATATTTTGTGACCAAACCTGTGTCTTCACTCTGCAAGGGGTCAGACTCTAAAACCATGAACTGCAAATGTTGCACATGTTTCTACAGGCAATTCATAACATAAGAAATAACTGTCATTTTCCTGTTCAAACAGTACATTTGTGAAATGTCTTTCGGATTTGTCCCATATTGTGATCTGGTTCAAAATAGGTCATTGTTATTTTGTCCATTGCATTAGAATAAAAAAGAAAGAAATGTTTTAAAAAATTTCAGACTTTTTTTTCCCAGCTGGATGTTTTCCCTTTCCAAGTCTGCATCACTGTTATTTCTTATCACATTCATTTCTTGGTACATAATGAATTATGCTAATTTTACCACAAATGGGATTTTTAGATGGTGTTGTGAGAGTTTTGTATGTAACAGTATATGTGGAAATAGAATTAGCTTGACATCATTCTAATAAAAACCAGCCTAACCAATGTTTTGATTTATGTGAACTCTTCCTTTTAACTGTTCATATTGATCCAAATGTTGATTGCATTATTTATTTTAATTTTAAACAATGGTACTGTGTGAGTCATATTACAGTATCTATAGCTTGTTCTCTATTCCACGGTTACTAAATAGTTACGAGGCCTCATACAAGATGTATTTCTATAACAGCATGGGTGTCAGACTTTATGGTGAACCAAGTGTGTTTAATGCCCCATTAAGTAATCCACTCCTTAGCTGTGTTTCATTTTAAGATGCATCCATACATTCTTACAGTCAAACAACTGATATCACTCACACAATGTCCAGCCTTCACAGACATATACACACAACTCGATAATCCGAGATGGGCACTCACAGCACTAGCACTATTCAGACCAGACACATAACTCACATCACAGACACTCCCACAACTCACAGCATACATACATGAATACAGCTCAAAGCACTAACAGAGAAACTTACAGAAAAGACAATTCTGACAGTATGTGTATTGCATTGCCGTATGTCAGCATAAGGGGTTAGAGTATGTCTATGTTAGTATTTGGTGTCAGCATGAGTTTATTGTGTGAGCATGAGTGTGTATGTGTTAGTATATGGTGTTTGAGGTGAGCTTTGGGTTAGTGGTGTGAGAGAGATGGTGTGTGTGTGTATATATGTATGTATGAATGTATGCATAAGTGTATGGTGTTAGAGTGAGTGGGTGGTTTATATGTGGGTGTGTTTTTGTTGGAGGATACTGCACACTGGCACAACTAACCCTAGACTCACCCCTGCTGAATTCTGCTGGTCAGCAGAGGCCCCAATGTTTTGTAGTGACTCAAAGTGCAGTGGTTGCACAGAGCTGACTCATATTATCAATCATCTCCAGCTGGTAAAACCAGCTCTAAGCAGGATGACACACAGACACCTCATTCTCCAGAGTGATGGGATTGCTGAGCATTCTCTTCACCAACTAAGTGTCTGAAAGCCAGAGGAGCCCGAGGGCTATATGTTTGACACCCCTGCATAACTGACTTTTATGCTTCTGCCAAATACGGTAAAAATATAGTGTGTCCAAAATTATGCAAGAGAAGAAACAAAAAATAAAATATACAATGAATATCATACCAGCCGCAGAAAGAGAGAGAGACCGATTGACGCATTTCGCACCTCATGTGCTTTATCAAAAGCTAAAACCACAAGACAAAAGCAACCCTAATATAGCCATGGTAATAAAACACTTAGTGAAAATAAATAAACAAACACGTGTAATAGCAAAAAAATAAATAAATCACCCAATAATATGAAATAAACAATTTGAAAAACATGATATACCCAAATAATGAAACAAATCACAAATAAAAATATATAATACACCCACATAAAGAGATAAATCACAGATGAAAATAAATCTAAAAGCAAACAATACCTTAATTAAAGAAACCCCGAGAATTCAACCCCGTAGGCTTTCTAGTGGCCAGATTGAAAATCCGGTATACCTCTCGTTGATTAAGAAGGGTAATAGCAGTAACACCTCTAGAGGGAGGGGTGAAATCTTGTAAATTACAATTATTACACAAAATAAAATGATTGCCCATGGGTGAAGAAGAAACACCTGACACAAAACTTAAAATATGTTCCCTAAACCTGTCCTTAAGTCTTCGTGTAGTACGTCCAACATATTGAATACCACATTGTTCACACATGATTAAATAAACAACATTATGTGAAGTGCAATTAATAAACTGCCTAGGTACGGTTATTAGAGGTAAAAGAAACATCCTTACTAACATAGGGGCAACACTTGCACACATTATGGCCGCAAGGAAACATACCAGAGCGATTCAACCAAGTGGATACCTTAGGCTGACTAATAAACTTGAGATCAAACTTGAGATAGAATATTACCTAGTGTTTTAGTTTTTTTGGGAACGTATTCAACCCCTTTAGACAGGATTTTATCATAGATAGCATCTGAATTAAGTATGCTCAAGTGCTTTTGTATTATAGAGCTAATCTTTTTATACTGATTACTAAATGAAGTGGTTAAAAAACATAAAACTAGGTTGTCTGGTTACAGTAGCCAACGCAATATGGTCAGCTAATAACTCCATACGTTATTTTTTAGAGACCTTATCATATGCATTCATAATATCATTGTGTTTATAACCCCTAGACTTCAATCTTTCAATTAAATTAGTTGCCTGTTGTTCAAAAACCGTCAATTCACTACAATTTCTTTTAAATCGAATAAACCGTTCTATTGGAATACCTCTTCTAGTATTGTGTTAATGACAGTTCATGGCATGCAAAATTGTATTGCCAACAACTTTCTAGCGATATGTAGTAGTAGTAACTAATGTACCAACCGCAGTAAGTTCCAAATCTAAAAAGGAAATAGTATCTGAATGTGTAACAAATGTAAAAACAAGATTTAAATCATCAGTATTAACATAATGTACAAATGAGTGTATGGCATCAAGGTCACCTTGCCAAATAAATAACAGATCGTCTATATAGCGACCAAAATATCTTATGTTGCCTGAAAATGGATTCGCAGAACTGAACAAAAATTGTTCCTCCCAAAAGTTCATGTAGCGTTTAGCATATGAAGGTGCAAAGCGTGCACCCATTACAGTCCCTTGAAGCTGCAAATAAAACTTACCATCAAAATTGAAAAAATTGTGTGTACGTAAAATGAATAAAAAAAAAATTACACACACACACACACATATATATATATATATATACAGTGTATATATGTGTGTATATATATATATATATATATTTCACAACTTACTTTTTCTTATAAAGATATTTTAGATCTCCCCAGTTCACTATATGCACTATATGCAGTAAATTGAACATGTGCAAAATGTTTCACATGGTATTTATTTCATTGTCTGATAAGATTTAGAATTGTGTTGATTTACGATTACTTTATTTCTCAATGGCTTTAATGCAGGCAGGTGCTGTAGATGAGCATTATCACTTAGCCAAAAAAGGAATCCAAAGTCACTAAAACTAAACCATAACACTTGTCATTAGGTGCTAACCATGTAATCCAGCACATAACAAGAAAGTATGATGTCAACAAGCCAACACTGTTAGCAGCCCCTGGCCAAGAGCAGAATATATATATATATGTAAGTGCTGCCAAATGAAACGTAGAAGTTGTATATTGTGTGTTTCTCCCCATGATGGCTTGTATATAAAAGACAATATGACACAGGAAAAAACAACTTATAAATATAGCAGATCTCAGAGGCCCCATGTGTAAAGTAAAGGCCCTTGTAATCAGGAACGGGGAGATTATAAACATATATGGTGGACGTGTATAAAAGTAAGGCCTCTTTGGAGGTATGCCTTTGAGCTCCTAGAAAAAATAGGTAATATTAAGATTAATAAAACTTTAGAAATGGCTCTGCTTCATATATTCCCATCTGAATTATCATTAAAAATAAAAATAATAACTATTCATATACTGGCAGCTACGAAAGTAGTGATAGCAAGGAATTGGAAAGAAAGCAAACCATTCTTATATCTACAATTGAGAAATCAAGTGTTATTTTAACTACAGATGGAGAAAGGCTTGCAATGGAGTAGTCCACAACAGAAAAGAAAAACAACTATATATGAGGACTGGATTAGTAAATGAAATAATATAGGAGTAATATAAGAATCAACACATATTCCCGGCTTCTTCTTTTTTTTTTTTTTTTTTTTTTTTTTTTTTTAGATATCCTACGGTGTATTATACAACTTACACCTAAGGACGATATTTAGACCTTTTAATTGTTACTTTTCTTCATCTTTTGTTGTAATTGTCTATTGTCTATTTAATGTTTAATTTTTTTGTACGTAACAAAATAACAAAAAAAAAAATTAAAGGAAAAAAAAATAAAAAAATTTAGCAGATCTCAGAGGCCCCATGTGTAAAGTAAAGGCCCTTACTAGCAGGCACGTGATTAGCAGAACCTCATAATATAAGCAAAGTAATAATGTCTTGCCAATAGGTCTTAAATTTTATCCCACTGAAACATGCAATGTATGTTGAATTAACATATGATAATCTCATAAATCAAGCTTAACCACATTTAAGTGATTTTGGAATTGCTCAAGAACCACGAACTCCTTTAAAATGGGGTCTATTTTATTTTAAAATTTGCAACCTAAAGTATTGAGTGGGCCTAACATTCTAGACACTGAGTGGTATCGTCTCACTAGGTTTTTGTTTTACATACTTGCAGTCTGTTGATCCTATGCAATACAAAAAGGGGGTGGCTGGGGTATCACATAAATCAATACACAAAGGGGGGTGGATGGCTGGGGGCAATACACAAGGGTACATTAACCAGTACAAAAGGAACATCACATAACTCAATACACAAGGGTGTTTGGGGCATAAATGCACAGGGGGCTGGCTGGGGGCACAAATGCACATGGGGCAATACACAAGGCTGTGGGGGGAATACATTAAAACCAAAGGGGGGCCTGGCTGGGGCATCAACACATATGGAGGGAAACACACTGGAAACAAACCAGTATAGAAAGCATTTTTTATGCTTTGTGTAGATTAACCCATACTGATGCGGGTGTCCGTGTGTCAGAGCCTGTTCTGGTGTGTGTGTGTTTGGTGTGTCGGTGTTGCAGAGCCTGTACTGGTGTGTGTTTTTCGGTGTTGGTGTGGCAGAGCCTGTCCTGGTATGTGTGTGTGTGGCAGAGCCTGTCCTGGTGTGTGTGTTTGTCTGTCGATGTGGCAGAGCATGTCCTGGTGTGTGTGTTAGGCTGTCGGTGTGGCAGAGCCTGTCCTGGTGTGTCAGTGTGTCACAGCCTGTACTGGTATGTGTGTTTGGTGTGTCGGTGTGGCAGAGCCCGTCCTGGTGTGTGTGTTGGGATGTCTGTTTGGCAGAGCCTGTCCTGGTGTGTGTGTTTGGGTGTGGGTGTGGCAGAGTCTGTCCTGGTGTGTGTGTTTGGTGTGTCGGTGTGGCAGAGCCTGTCCTCGTATGTGTTTTTCTGTCGGTGTGGCAGAGCCTGTCCTGGTGTGTGTGTTTGGCTGTCGGTGTGGCAGAGCCTGTCCTGGTGTGTCAGTGTGTCTGGGCATGGTACAGGGTGGCTGTAAGTGATGTGCAGACCCCATACTGCTGGCAGCATCAATACACAAAGGGGGCAGCTAGCCAGGTTTCAGCATGTACTGGCAAACTTGGCATGATAGGAGTGTGATTGCTAACAGCCCCACAGTCCCATCATGCCTAGGTTCCAGCATTTACTGGCTGTTAGCAATCACACTCCTATCATGCCAAGTCATATTGTTGAATTTGTTTGTCCAATTGCAGTGTGTTACTTACTTTTAATAAAAGTGGGGTTAACACACCAAAATTTAACAAAAAAAATACAATAACAATATTAATTTATATATGATTGTTGACAGCAATTACACTCCTATCATGCCCAGCCAACCAGTACATGCTGGAATCTGGGTATGCCTGAGATTGCTGTTAACAATCATAATATATATATATATAGTTATTAAATTGTTTGTACAATTTTGGTGTTTAACTTACTTTTATTAAAAGTGTGGGATTTTTTTTTTATTTTTAGAGGTGGGGAGGTCATTTTCGGTTTCGGCTAAGTGAACCCTGAATTTTCAGATTTGGTCCAGAATTTTAATTTTGGTGCATCCCTAGAATAAATACAACTATTTCATTTTTACTTGTAGTCACAAAACTTTCTAGGCCCAGAAATCAGTGAGAAGAAAAGTAGAGGTTTTGTGTCATTTACTTTATTTTAATCTGCAAATCTCATTTTCTCACAGTGAAAAATGAGTGCGGCCCGCGCACGTATACAATTCTGATGAAGTGGCCCACTGCAGAAAAACCCCTGACACCCCTGACCTAAGCCCTTTGTTCTGTGACTACGCTACCGTCTCTGCATAGTGGGTGCATCATCTGTGTTGTCCTAGGTCTCACATAACACTGTCCTGGTGTGTATGTTTGGTCATCTGTTTCCTGGCACTTTAATTTCTGTAGGAATAAATTGAACAAATGTAATTTTTATTTACCCAGAGATAAAATGCCCTCCTGAATTTGTAGTCACTTCAGAGGACAAAACAAGCCCCAGAAATCAGTGAGAGGAAAAGTAAAGGTTTTATGTTGTTTACTCTATTTTGATCTGCATATTTTATTGAAAATGATTAGTAGCATTAAATTGTGGGTTCAGGTATCCCGTGTATGATGACCTTTTTTAGTGTACTGATTACTCCCAGTCCCATCACATTACAGCAATATGCGTTAGAAAATCAGGAGAAAATGGGCATGGATGGTGGGCTGATTTGGTGGCGCAACGGGCCACTTGACTAGACTTGCCCCCCAGGCCTTGGGCTGCCAGCCCTCCCCTGCCAATTAAGATTATATTAATATTATTCAGTGTGCCAAATTATATTAAAATAATGATGTAATAAACAGAAACTGTGTGTGTTTTTTAGACAAGCTGTTATCCATAAAATAGTCTTGAAGGCCAATCCATCTGTCACCTTCCATCTGATACTATCTCTGCTTCTTAGTCTCCCTCTTTTGTGTTTATTCCAACTCCAGTTTGTACAGCCCTTCTGCATAACTTTTACTCCTCATCCCTTTTGCAACTTGCTGCTAACTTTTCTATTATTGCTAACTAGAAAACAATGTTTTCTGTGCATAAATCACATGGTATTCTTGGAATCATGAAATAAGTATTTGCTTGTTAAAAAATGCAGAACACTTAAATATGAATTGCTGCTCGGTGCCCATGTCTTTTTAACCCCTTCGTGACAAAGGCTGATTTAACTTTTTGTACCCTTCGTGTCAATGGCCGTTTTAACATTTCTGCGCTGCTCGTGTTTAGCTGTAATTTTCTTCTTTCCCGTTTACTGAACCCACACACATTAGATATTGTTTTTTTCAGGACAAGAAGGGCTTTCTTTAGATGACATTGTTTTGATTGTATCATATTATTTACTATTAAAAAAAGTATAAAATATGGTGAAACATTTAGAAAAAAATGACTGTTTCTAACTTTTAGTTGAAAAATCTTTTACTCATCTATAAAAGGTAATAAAAAAAACTGCTAAATAGATTCTACTATTTGTCCTGAGTTTAGAAATACCCAATGTTTTTATGGTTTTTTGCTTTTTTTCTGCACGTTATGGAGCAATAAGTACAGGTAGCGTTTTGCTATTTCAAAGCCATTTTTTCAGCATCTGGTAATTCTTCCCTCCATGTGCCATTTCGGGTATCTTTTAACCCGGCCAATGCAATTTACCCCATCAAATCATATATTTTTGAAAACTAGACAGCCCAGGGTATTCCAAATGCTAGTATTTTAACCCTTTCCAAGCACTTATTCTACCATCAGCCTTTGTCAAACTTTATGGTAGTAATTTTTTTGCATTTGTTTTTTCACACACATTTAACTTCAGGTATGAATAAACAGGTTCTGGTATATGTCACTATCATAAAACACCCCAATATGTGTTTAGCAACATCTCCTGAGTACAGCGATACCTCACATGAAAGATTTTGCCTGGCTGTTTGGGGGCAAAAGGGCCACATTTGGGGCATGCACATTTTTCAATGTTGAACTTTGGCATTTGGGGATCCACTGCCCATGCCCTATTTGGTGCATCTTTGAGCCGGGCCATTTCAGTATGCCCAATAAAGCCATATATTTTTGAAAACTAGACACCCCAGGGTATTTCAAATGCTAGTATTTTAACTCTTGCCATGCACCATATCTACCACCAGTCTTTGTCAAACTTTGTGGTGGTCATTTTTTTGCATTTGTTTTGTCACACACATTTTACTTCAGGTATGAATTAAAAAGTTCTTGTATATGTCACTATCACAAAACACCCCAATATGTGTTCAGCAACATCTCCTGAGTGCAGTGATACCCCACATTAATGATTTTGCCTGGCTGTTTGGGGGCAAAAGGGCCACTTTTGGGGCATGCACATTTTTCAATGTTGAACTTTGGCATTTGGGGATCCACTGCCCATGCCCTATTTGGTACATCTTTGAGCCGGGCCATTTCAGTGTGCCCAACAAAACCATATATTTTTAAAAGCTAGACACCACAGGGTATTTTAAATCCTGGTATTTTAACTCTTTGCATGCACACATTTTACCACCAGCATTTTTTCAAAGTTTGCAGTAGTATTTTTGTGTGTGTATTTTTCCCACACACCTACTTTATGTATGAATTTACAGCTCCTGGTATATGCCGCTGTCACACGACACCCCAATATGTGTTCAGCAACATCTCCTGAGTACAGTGATACCCCACATGCATGCATTTTTCTAATTGGAAATTAGATGTGTGGCCATCCTTCCCCCCGTGTTAATTGGGACCTTGTTGAACCCGGCCCATTCAATTTACCCCATCAAATCATACTTTTTTTAAAAGTAGACACCCCATGGGCATTAAATATGCCAGTATTTTAACTCTTTCCATTTTTTTATATATATATATTTTTTTGCCTTTTTTTAAAAAAAATGTTTACATTTTTTTTCAACTTGAAGGTTCCCCTGATCAGTGGGAAATTATTTTTAAATTTTACTGTTTTTTTACTATTTTTTTCTAATTATTATTAATTTTATTTTATTTTTAATTTATTTTTACTAATCACACTGTGATTAGAACGCTGAGCTCCATTGACCTGCATGGTTGAATGCAGAACCTGTATTCAACCTGCAAGTGGAGCCAGAGTTCTGTAGAGGGTCTGGAGACCATCTAGCGAACTTTTTCGTCTTTATTGTTTTTTTTCCTGGGCCGCCCCCATCTTGCTGATGGCGAAGATCACCGGCAGCTGCGGCTGTGACCGCTCTCCGGAGCGGTCACAGTCCATCCCAAGGTAAGTGTTTGGTGTCACTGGATCCCTCCTGATCGAGGCATTCCAGCGACACCATTTAAGTATGGCGGATGTTGACGCCCCGGGGAGGGGCCAGAGATGGCATTACAGCAACGCCGTTTCGGTGAAGAAAGCGAAAATAGATCGCTTTCTGCACCCGTTTAAAGACTTGCCGGTCCTGGCACGTCAATTGTCGTTAACGACTTGAATTTCGGTGACGTGCCCAGACCAGCAATTGTCATCAAGAGGTTAAACAGCAGCAAAAAATATTTATGATAATTTAAACTGTATGACCTTCTAAATCTCCATTTCTTTGTTACTTAAAGACATAGACATAGCCACCCATCCCTGTTTTTATATATATATATATATATATACACACATACTCACTGGCCACTTTAGTAGGTACACCTTGCTAGAGTCGGGCTGAACCCCCTTTTGCCTTCAGAACTGTCCATATGGACAGGACGCAGTTGCTGCACATTTGTCGGCTGCACATCCATGATGCAAATCTCCCCTTCCACCACATCGCAAAGGTGCTCTATTGGATTGAGATCTGGTGACTGTGGAGGTCATTGGAGAACATTATCATGTTCAAGAAACCAGTTTGAGATGATGTGAGCTTTGTGACATGGTGCATTATCCTTCTGGAAGTAGCCATCAGAAGATGGGTACACTGTGGTCATAAAGGAATGGACATCAGCAACAGTACTCAGGTAGGCTGTTGCATTTAAACAATGCTCAATTGGTACTAAGGGGCTCAAAGTGTGCCAAGAAAATGCCCCCCACACCATTACACCACCACCACCAGCCTGAACCGTTGATACAAGGCAGGAGGGATCCATGCTTTCATGTTGTTTACACTAAATTCTGATCCTGCCATCTGAATGTCACAGCTGGAATCGAGACTCATCAAACCAGGCAGCATTCTTCCAGTCTTCCATTGTCCAATTTTGGTGAGCCTGTGCGAATTGTAGCCTTAGTTTCCTGTTCTTAGCTGACATGAGTGGCACCCGGTGTGGTCTTCTGCTGCTATAACCCATCTGCTTCAAGGTTCAACGTCAGAATATAGTTAGGATAGCGGGGTCGGTAAAAAAAAGCAGGTAGTCATACAAGCCAGGGTTCAGATACAGAGCGGGTAGTCAGTCAAGCCAAACCGGTAACCAATCAGATTGAGCAGAATACAAAATCAAAATCCAGGGAGACGTCAGGCAGGCAAAGGGTCAAAATATCCGAGAAGCAGATCTACAGCATACAAACGCAGAAAGGACCACAACAGGGTATCAGGGCTGAGCATTTCCGGATTTTTAAATCCGGCGCCAGCTCTAGCCCCGCCCCCTGATCCACATCACGGCTGTAGCTCCAGACGGCCGGCATAGCTGCTCCCCCATGCTTTTTGCCGAGAGGACCACCGGCGAGCCGGGAGTGTATTTAGTATAAGGGTAAGTATTTAGCTCTGGGGGTCTCTGCACCAGTGGGCTTTCCACGGCTGAGTGACAGCAAGACTGATCCTCCAGTCTTCTATGTCAGCGGACAGACACACTCTAAAAAAAGCCCCTGATGCCCGAAGTGTAACCTGCCTGTTCTTGCCGGGACCTGGGGTTGTGACACAGTGGACCACCAACTGATGACACCAGACCACCCACCAACATAACAGACCACTCACTGAAGTCAGCAGGACCACCTCCTGATGTCAGTGGACCATCCCAAACGCAACCCTAAGAGGGAGCATGTTCTCACCAAAGACTGATTAAGGTCTTTTTCTCTACATCAGAAAAAATACAGTAGACTAGATGGGCTGAATTGTTCTCATATGTTTTTATCTAGGACTACTGGACTATCCATTGTTTGGGAAATGCATAGGGGGCCAAAGCCAGTTTGATATTCCTTATGCATCTGAAGAAATAAAGACCACTCACCTTTCTTGTTTCCTTAATCTTAATGTACAGAATAGAGCCGCCAAAATATTGACAACTCAATATTAATTGCTGTTTCTTTTATGGGGGCTATAGGCAGTAGGTTGTATGGGGTATGGGCAATCATTTAGGCTGCTCTGTAACCGATCACTAAGTGTGAGTTTTTTGACATTATCGTAAATGTTAAAACTGTAAGACATCTATTCACCATATTTTACTATTTTAAAATTATTTTTTCAGTATATTAGATTAATTGGCAAATGGGGAATTAATTATATTTTGGAATTTAAAAAAGCTATCGACTGACAGCAAAAAAAAATAAATCATAAAGGGAAGTATTCTATTTCAGGTCCATGATGGCGGTGACATCTTGTGTGTCTGCAAACACTGTGCTCTTTCTGTGGCACATTTCACTTGGTAAACAACCATTAAAATTCTGAGCAGATATACACAGCTTACAGTGACTCTTCTTAAACAGAAGCATTGTACACCATCTGATGGCATTTAATAAGAAGAACAATAGTGATAGGATTGTTGCAATACAATTCTTAAAAACTTTTAGCACACAAATAGGTGTTAGCAAATATTTTAATAATGGAATGTGAAGGATATCTGACCTCCATGGCAATTATCAGGCACATTAGTTCCATGCATCATTTTCAACCAGCAATCATTAAAGGTTGCAAAAAAGTAATACTATGTTACATACACATGCATGTATTCTATGTTTAAAGACACGAATAACTACTTCAAACAAAAACATATTGTTTCAGTCATTAAGCATTTTTTCCAGAATATGTATTCAGTACATCCAAAGACCTCTGGGTGTCAGCAAAGAGCATGTAATGCCTAACCACATATTAAGCAAAGTGTGTGATCCTATATTGTTTTTTCAAAAGGATTTAGACAATTATTAGTATTGTAATATGTTATGTTCACCATATTGGTAAATCTTTTACATATAGTATAGTCCATATAGTATGAATTGTAAAATCTTTGTATTTTTACCATGTCCAGTTCTTCGCAACCTGGCTTATCAAACCAGGAGAAGTGTTATCCAGATCAAATAGACTAAAACATCTTCTCTCCATTGGTATTTATTTCCTCGTGTGTATCTATTTTAATGTGTATAAGAACTTCTGGTATATGAGGGACAAACAAGGGTCAGCAATCTGAGCCTAGGGTCTAGCTTGGCCCTTACGGGACTTATCTCTAACGATTTGTGATTGTCTCTCACTGCTTAGGTTACATGTGCATGTCCTTTGCACATGGACTCTATCCTACCAGAGGATTATCCATTATGAAACCACAGTGCCATTTTGGATATTCTGGCCTATACACCATCACCTGCTGAATAGCAGTAGCAGAACCGTGCAGCCTAATGTAGCGGGGAGGAGGATGCTGAGTTGCGGTCACTTTTTGGAATCAGGAGAGGAACCACACGAGAGGAAAATAAACTTTTATGTGTGTATGTGTGTGGTTGTGCACATAGGGGTCCCAGGGCTTGTTAAACACACTCATGCCCATCATTATGTTTTATAAATTAGCCATGGTGTTTCCAATTTTGTTCCTGCTGCGTTTCATTCATTGATTTCCTACTGTAAGCATAAGGATAGTACACACTGATGGGCAGCACTATATGTATATGTATATGTACTGGCACAGCATGTGAAATGTATATGTATTTAGAAGCAACTGCCAAGGGGCAATTTTAATCTTGTTTCTTGTCTTAACGGGTCCAATAGTGCAAACACGTTTACCACTATTAACCTATTTGGGTCAAAGCAAATTTCCATGAACGACCAATATTTCCCAAACTTTGTTTTAATTGTCGAGACCCCTGTGCCTTTATGACCTCAAACAGTTTGGTGCAGCTTTGTGTAAAAATAAACATGAGGTTGGGTGTAACTGCTAAATCCCAACATAAATTCTGATAGATAATGATTTTTGATGACCCCTATCTGGTACAATGTAGGCGTTACATAATTTGGAACTCTACTGGTGTCTCTACTTATCTCCTAGATGTCTACAAAATTGGCCTCCTATATAATTGTAGGTCCCCACTTGTACTCTTCCTAACACTATTCCTTGTCTCAACAGCATGGCTGCACACAGTAAAAATGTGGGTTGACTATGCATACCTAACTTCATGTTAAATAATTAGACTATAGTCTTCTTTGAATGTATTGCTATTCATTTGCTATCTATATAAATATAGTATCAAGATTTAATTTGTGAGAAGCACCAGTCAATAGCTGGTTACTTGCCTCTGCAGTAAAAAAGTAAAGCACACAGGAAGTAAACCTTACCATAAATATATGTACAAAAAACTTTGCCAGAGACAACAATGAATCTTCCCCCGCAAACAGTGCACTCCATCAACGAGCACTTTGGTTCGGATTTATATTTAAAGCCTCCCTGCGTATATAAAAAGCAACATGCACGCACAAGTGAGTCAGATTTAGCTGCATTTCTTTTATCGGTTGTCATGCTCACAGCTATCGACGTGAGATGCCACCCCAGCAACGCCAGAGCTTGATTGTTGAAAGGCTTTAATTTCTGTTCAGATTTGCGTAAGAGGAGGGAAGGGACATGAGGAGACACAAGAGGTGGGGGCGCGAGTTTGGGGGGTTACAAAGGGAAGGAAAGAAGTTGGTAGCCAAGGACAGGCATTCAGGAAAGCTCAAGATCTCTCTGATTCATTCGTAAGGCTGAAATCAGCTACAGCTAAAATTGTGCTGGGCATTTGTTTAGATTGAATAGGAAAAGATAAAGTAGAAGATTGTGACGTGAAATGTGCCAACATGCTCAATATGCGCAAATGGGATGGCAAGCATTTAATTACTGCTAAATCCCAACATAACTTCTGATAGATACTGGTTTTCCATTGTCACAGAAGTAAAATGAATTCACCAAAAGGAAGGCCGCCTTGATGCAATTAATTGTTTACACACCCCTGTGTATAGGAATGGGATTAGAGACAGAGAGGCTGCAGGGGATGTTAGGTATATGTGAAGAAAAAAATTCCATATCCACACCCCTACCTTAAGTGGTTTGTTCCATAGACACTTCCTATCTGAAGCTTGAAGAAGTCATATTTCCTGCGCCAGTGTGTCTATTTTAGAGACAAAAGAGAGACTGCCTTCCTTGCAGGGCTGGGTTAACAGCAGAGAACACGGAGCAATTGCTCCAGGGCCCCAGCATTCTGACTAGTCCATACTTCTCACCTGTCTAAGAAAGCACTATTGTGAGTGTAGTAGAATGTGCAAATGGTAATTTTTATAAGCAAAAAACACTATGTATGATTAGAAAAAGTAATGAGTAAATAGAAATGAACCAGTCACTTATACTAACGCACAGTTGCCCCCCAGGCCGCCCACTGAAGTAGCCAATTCAGCTGTGCCAGGGCCGTCTGTAATGCGCGGCAAAAGCCCGCAGCATCCGCTGTGGGCCGGCCAGTTCGTGGGCCGGCACACTGAGATGCCATTGCAGCCAATGCGGCTGTGAGTTTCAAACCGGCCGTAAGACACGCCGGCCGCTTTAAAATCATTAAGCGGCCGATGTGCCTGCACCGTGCCGTCCAGTGCCTCGGTGAGGCTCTTCGTCCCGCCCCCTTTGATGACGCTCAAGAGGGCGGGCACACACAGAACAGGTGCTTGTGACAGGGAGAAGAGCACGTTGGAGGAGAGTGGTCTGCAGGGAAGGAAGGCAGCAAAAAGGTAAGTATTAAAAAAAATTTCAAAAATAGTTGGGTTGATAGGTGGAAGGGGACCCATATTCAAAGGGGGGCTACCTTGGGACAACAATTAAATACAAAAAGGGGATGGCTGGGGGGTATAAGTACACAACAGGGTGGTTGGGGCATCACATAAATCAATACACAAAGGGGGGTGGGTGTCTGGGAGCAAGACACAAGGGTACATTAACCAGTACATGCCTGGCTGGGGCATCAATACACAAGGGGGAAACACACTGGAAACAAAATGCTTTGTGTAGATTAACCCATACTGATGCGGGTGTCCGTGTGGCAGAGCCTGTCCTGGTGTGTGTGTTTAGGTATCAGTATGGCAGAGCCTGTCCTGGTGTGTGTGTGTGTTTGGGTGTCAGTATGACAGAGCCTGTCCTTTGGGTGTCGGTGTGGCAGAGCCTGTCCTGGTGTGCGTGTGTGTTTGGGTGTATGGCAGAGGCTGTCCTGGTGTGTATGTGTGTTTGGGTGTCGGTGTTGCAGAGTCTGTACTGGTGCGTGTGTTTGGGTGTCGGTGTAGCAGAGCCTGTCCTGGTGTGTGTGTGTGTTTGGGTGTCAGTATGACAAAGCCTATTTTTTGTGTTTTGGTGTGGCAGAGCCTGTCCTGGTGTGTGTGTGTGTGTGTTTGGGTGTCAGTATGACAGAGCCTGTCCTTTGGGTGTCGCTGTGGCAGAGCCTGTCCTGGTGTGCGTGTGTGTTTGGGTGTCAGTATGGCAGAGGCTGTCCTGGTGTGTATGTGTGTTTGGCTGTCAGTGTGGCAGAGCCTGTCCTGGTGTGTGTGTTTGGGTGTCACTGTGGCAGAGCCTGTCCTGGTGTGTGTATTTGGCACTTTCATTTCTGTAGGAATAAATTGAACAAATGTAATTGTTAGTTACCCACAGATAAAGCGCCGTCCTGAATTTGAAGTCACTTCAGAGGACAAAACTTTTAAGGCCCAGAAATCAGTGAGAGGAAAAGTACAGGTTTTGTGTTATTTACTCTATTTAGATCTAATTACTCCCAGTCCCATCACATTACATCAATATGTGTTAGAAAATCATGAGAAAAAGGGCATGGATGGTGGGCAGATTCGGTGGTGCAACAGGCCACTTGACTAGACTTGCCCCCCAGGCCTTAGGCTGCCAGCCCTCCCCTGCTAACACACATGCACACACACCTTAACATGCTCAGAATTTCACACTAACACATACATCCAGTCACTCACATTAACACAACTAGACATTCAATGCTTACACATGCACACCCACTCATACTAACATACTCAGACACCCACACTAGCACAAACACAACCAGACACTCAAACCACCACAACCAGACATACTAACACACACATACACTTAAACTAACAAACCCAGATACTCACACAAACACTCATCCTGACACACATCCATACATTCACACTAACATGTCCAGGCAGTCACTAACACACATCCAGACACTAACATACACATCCAGACACAAACAAAACCACACTCTGACACTAACACAACCAGACACACTTACACACATGATACAGACACTAACTAAACCGGACATAGTAACAAACCCAGACAAACACATACTCACATTAACATACCTAAACACACACATGCAATAACATATCCAGACACGCTTACACTAACTAACCAGACACACAGAGACACACACACATACTTACACTAACATACCCAAACACACACTCCAACATACCGAGACACACGCACTAACATACCCAGACGCACACATCCACTAACATACCCATACACAAACACATACCAACATACCCAGACACACACAAACACACTAACATACCAATACACGCACACTAACATACCCAGAATCTTTTTTTATTATAACTATCATAAAACATTGTAAGCTTGCGAGCAAGTTGGTTGTTTTGGGGATAAAAGGTTATATTTGTGAGGTGCACAAAAAATTTACATCTGGTCACTTTGTGCCTATTGTGACATCTCTGAAACCAGCCAATTCAATTTACCTCAAACCATATATATTTTGAAAACAAGACACCCCAGGGTATTTCAAATGCTGGTATTTTAACTCTTTTCATGCCAGGATTTCTGGGAAGATACAGCGCCAAATTTAGGACTTGCTCACAAAAATAATTTATTTTTATTTTTTTACATTTTTGGACATATTTTCTTTGGACTGAAAATTCCCTTTATGATGGCATGGTGACATCACTGGGGTCTTTTTTATTTCTGTTCTTAAATTTTGTTTTTTTTTACATTTTTAACAGGTCGCAGTTTGAAATGCTCATAGGAGATATCAAACGGGCCCCTGGCTTTTTTTGTGTTACTGAATGCCTCTATAAAGAGGCACTTCAGCAACACTGGCTGAGGTTTTCTAAACTCATGCATCCCCTAACCTTAATTTGCCCCAGCCCTTTAAGCCCTGGCCATACCTCTTTCTGTTTGGTGGGCTAATAGAGTGACGGAATACCCAATATATGCCTTAGATAGGTGTTTTTTGAATTGTATTCACTGGGCATGCCCTAAATTCTTGTTTTGTTCAGTCTTCCTGCTTATGACCCAACCCCTCTGCTTTTGGTCCTACCACCTTTCTTAATCCAACTTTTTTTTAAATACAGGCCATGGCCATGGGTCATGATCGTTCTACAGGGGCTGACCCAAAAAGGGGCAGAGTCACTCGAAATTAAGTTGCCCCTGAAGATTGAGCTGCAGCCTCCCTGCAGGTGTCTGGAGCTCAGTTCTTGTCCATATGTAAACAGACATAGTTTATCTTAATCCGGTATGTGCCTTCTCTGCCTCCGAACAGCTTGTCACTTGCCAGTGTCATCTTTGTCTACAAACAGCATATCAGTGCCTTCTTTGCCCCTAAATGACCTCCCAGTGCCATCTCTATCCCCAAAAAGCTTCCCAGTGCCAACTTTGTTCCCAGCTTGCCAGCTTCCTTTCCTATTGGTCATTAGTTTCACACCCTTACCCACCCGATGAAAAATTAGGCCCACCTGCTCAAAACTTTTCATGGGTGGTGTCTCTCAATAATCTTTGTGGGCGGGCTCAATTATTCGGGCAGCTAGGTTCATATTTTTATGCCACCCTAGGCCTAGGGCAAGCTACAGCCCTGGTTGTATATGTATATATATATATTTATTCAATGATATATTATATTAATTAATATTTGTGTATAAGTTCATGTAATGGACTTCAAAAACCATTGTGATTGTAGAATTAAGATGTATATTGTATAACTGAACACCAGCATGGTATGTTTTCTAGATACCCCTTTAAGGGCAAAGTCTAAACAATGAGCATTAGGTGTAACCAGCAGTTAACCTTAAGAATGGAATTTTGTGTGCTGAAACAGGACGGTGTATGCTGAACCGGAGCTATGTGATATTGATATCACATTGTGACTGCTGAAAATTGTTTTCAATGGCTTGAAATAAACGTAATTTTTATTCTACAATAGAGGCATATGTGGATTCTATGAAGTATGTTTACTAAAAGATACTTACTTAAAGTCTTAAAATTGACATTTCAGTACTACCTCACCCTGTGGATATAATTATTTTTGGAAGAAAGGACTTGATCCAGTTGATATAGGTTATGTTTACTTCCAACTGTGCTACTTGTTATAGTAGCTTATTTTTAACTTGAATCTACCAGGATGCCAGCCTTACTTATGTTCAAATCAACAAGTCACTAAAGAACCAAGCTCCTTAGAGGATATTCAGGTATGCATGGAGTTCACATAAGACAATTTATCCTTTTGTTTATGTAGCCGATTTATTGCATACTTACAAAAGCAATGCCTTTTTCTCCTACTGAACCAGTATGTTTAAACAGTTTTAAATTGTAATTTATTTCTACTGCCCCCTATTGTAACAGCTCTATCACAGCTATAAATGTGTGTCTATAATTTGTTTCACATACCCACCGACAATCACTGTATCCAACTGTATGCATTCTATATACATTCTAAAAGTTTGCTAAATGGTTAAAAATGTACAGCTCCTGTAATCAACCATTTTTAAATATTGAATTGAACAAGCCCAGCCTTGGAGTAAATATTATAAATAAATATTGAAAACTTCTAACTTTGGGGGTTCTTGTCATTCCTCATTTGTGTTAAATAGATAACATTTTTCCATAATGTCTTCTAAATAAAAATTTTGCACAAAAACATATTTATCCATTACTTATCATCCTGAAAGATTGACAAAAGCTGTCCATTTTTATCCTATATCTCAGATGCTTGTATCAGTTGCACCACTGGCAACAAATGGATGTAAACTTCATTTGTTAAATGTTCTGCAATCAATAAATGCCTAATCAGCAAATCTATAAACCATTTTCCTGCTTTTTTTTTTTTTTTTTAAACATGAAAATCAAAGTGGATTTGTACATTACTTGGTGATGAGATAAATAAAGCCCTGAAAAACTATTGCCCGCCTAAATAATGTTTATGAATAAATAAATGTGACAATGTTTGTGAATATGAATTATTTAAAATATTTATTTAGTTGAGATTTACAATTGTTAGAAATTGTAGTTTATAATTAAATCTTTAACATTTAAAAAAAATGAGGCTACTGTCCTGTTTTCTACTCATGGGACCTTTGAAGCCAGATTAATGTCATGTCTTTTTATTTTTTTATTTTCAACTAACTATCCCTGTATTTATAAAAGTCTTTAGCATTAGCTTTTCATTCATTTGCTCTTTTACCACATCTGTTACGATGTGCCTTAATGCTCTTCCCAGAAATGTACAGTAAATATTTCCATCCCATATTAATGATTGCTTCTTCTCTGAGGAGTCATGTAAAGATTCAGATGCGGTGTGAGTGACAATATGATATTTTCAATTGGGACTCAGCAATGTAGCTAAAATTGGGAGTTACTGCCTAGGGCGAGTTATGTCAAGTCTTCCCCTCAAATAAACAGACATTTAATTGACTTGGAGATCCTGAGTTCGCAGGGACCATATTACCTACCAAATGTTCCTGCGCTTCAGATGTATTTACCATAGCAATTTTACCAGGGCCTTAGTTGTAAAGACTAATAAGCAAATTTGTATTATGGCTCATCCGGTGACCGCCTAACAAGAAATAATACCAAAACGTCATGAAATCACCTGATTCAATTTGTTTTTTTATAAATAATTTTAAAAAAAATCTAATATTCCTATAAAATCTTTTTTTGTACTTTCTACGTGCTGGCCACACTTTCATATTAATGTGAAGTCAGACCAGACTCCAGACCACTGCTGTGTCTTGTTTTGCTTGGCTTAGATTTCCCAGCTGGCTTGAATACACCTAAAATTCATAGTCTAGTTTTAATTTCACTTCTCCATAATATTTTTCTTAATAGTACAGTGTTTACATCTTTAATTTTTTAATTGTTTAACGCTTTTGAAGACGAAAAGTAAAAGTTTTTCTCAATTACGTCCTACTGCAATAACATGCAAAGCTGGCATTGATTTGAACACTAAAATGCTATTAATGGAGTGTAGAAACACAAGTTAGATACAGCTTTTCTTTCATAGTTATTATGTATAAGGTAGAGGGATTCTTTCTAGAGCAACATTTTCTGAGTTGCCCAGTTGGGAGGTTCCCTTCTGATAAAACTGTTACCTTGTCCTATGCAAGTATCTTCCTGGCCCATTGCTACTCTAAAATTCTGTATCTATTCCCTAATTTGTTGGTTTTAAGCCTGCATTTCACTATCTAATGGAGGCTCTGAATGTCAAGGTTTGGACACTGAAAAAAAATCTTAGAGGAGCATGGAAAAATTACCAAAATAATGATTGTTTCTTTTGTCTGAATGCACCAAGGCTCTTGAAGTTGGGGTCCGTGCTCTAGCCTTTTGAGCATTTATTTTAGTATCCAAGGCAATCACACACTTCCTAGAAAAATCTTATGTATGAATAAACATTGAAGATAGAAGGCTTTTAACTTGCTGAAGATAATGACAGACTTCCTCAGCAGAGCAGTTGGGCTTTCAAAAATCACAGGAGTGCATGGAGGTCGCACAAAGATTTCTGAATTATTAACACACGCTTAACCATTAAAGAAAAAAATATTGATAGAGTATTAGAGCTATTAATTATTTACTCCAAGAAAGCAAAGTGTACAAAGGGAAATTAACCACTCAAGGCAACGCTGGAACAAATAGACAGTAAAAGGCTTTTCCCACTTGGTTTTGTCTGTTAATTGCTAACAGTTAAAATGACCTTACTGTACTTACAATTATGGTTTCTATCTTGGCTATAACTATAGCCAATATCTCTTTATTATCAGTGGTGCATACACATGAACTTTGTGGTTAAATTTGCCACATAGCGATGTGGTTTGTGAATCTAACAATGGAACGCAGGCCCGAACTAAGCATCTGCCAGATACTGATACTACAGCTCCAATGGTCCTGCAGAGAGAAGCCTCTGGGTGCATATGCACAGCTGTACATTCATGAGTATAAAAATTTTACATGCAACCACATGTGTGTCACTCGGCCGATGCTAGCCTTAAAGTTTCAGGGTCACTTAGTCATCTCCAGTCTGGCCCTGGTGTGATTTGTGTTGAAAAATTAATAGACACATGCTATCCAAAGTTTTTGTTACCAAAAATTAAAAATTACTGTTCCGGTGTCATGGTGATTGAGATTAATGGTTCAGCAATGTTTAAGCAGACCAAGAGATACTAGAGAAATAATTTATTTTCATATTCCTCAAAATGTAAAACAAATGATACAAAAAATTTTTTTTACATGGCAGTTTGTTATCGTGTAATATTAGGTTTCCTGAGCCAAACAGTTATGCTGTTCTATCTAGGGGGCCTCTTAAAATATCCCCAAATAAGTGCTGCATCATGTAGAGAGAAGAAAAATAAAGCTGTCATTTTCTTCTCCTTAAAAAACTGTGCTTAAAAGTTTCCTGAAATAATATATTTGCCTGTCATTCCTCCAAAGCACTCCTCTATATATTACGTACACGAGGAGTCTAACCACCTATAGCCATGCCCATCTGCATGCATACAGGAGTCTCAATAGATCCCTGCCAACAGCACTCCCGAGCCAGCACCGAAGCTGAGTGGCGGTAAGTATATTAGAGGCAAAGAGATGTGTTTGGCTCAACACATCTCATGCACGGAAAATAGTTGGGGAAAGGGGCAAATGCATTTGGAAGCTTTGGTCAATAAATGCACGTAAGTGCATATCATGGCTGGAATGCCCCTTTAAATTAACAATACAGGCAATTTATTTATAATCCCTACTCATACATTAGTATTGCTAGATGTGTAACCATGGCTGGGCGACCGTTTTAGAGACAAACCAAACAGGAGAATAGTAACTGCATTCTTGATTATAGCTAAGCACTGATAATGTGAAAATAATATAATGGGACGTAGCCTATTGAAATGTTTATAAAACATGACTAATATTATTTTAGCGAGTTGTGAGGAAATTACATACAACCATACTGATAAGCTGACACAAACAATCATGGTTAAAGGATGAATCACACTGTGCAAGAAAAAAAAATAGATTCTAATTTCCTTGTAACCATCTAGGAAGTCAGCCAGAAGTTGGAAGTTCCAAGGACTTACTTTAAGTCCACGGCACTGCTTACTGAATTTATGACTTTGCAACAGATGTTTGCGCTGAGCAAATTCATGAAAATAAATGCACACAAGAATGTATGTCATAGCCATCTCCTTGGCTATGACATACCTTGGAAAATGGAGTCTTTTGATGAGGAGATGTGTCATTGTTTCCCAGGGATAAAAAAATAACATTGCCACAGAGAAAATGAGAGAGAAAAGAGTCTTTATTTAAAGTAGATACCTGTTTTGGGGGCCAAGGTGGCACTATCCATTTCTTTGATGTTTTATGATACAATGACACATCTCCGCACACAGCCTGTCTTGAACACTGTCTGCAGTGTTATGGAAATATATCTATGCATTGCTTTCTAAGGGAGTATTGTTGAATCAAGATTTTTTTTTCTTGTAGATTCCTCCTTCCCTTAAATTTTAATTCAAATTCAAAGTTTTGTACTCCACACGGAATAGTGCTTCCATCAGTGAAGGTCGGTTCCATTTTTCAGGGACTATTGATTGGTGGGTGAGGCAAGCAATAAAATTGCTTGGGTTTAAGGAACTCACAGATACTAACAAATGAAGATGTTTAAGTGTTTTATCACTATGACAACCAACAGAACAATCCAGTAAGCAGAACATTGAATTTTTTTTATTTTTTATTGGTCAGATCCTATATTTCTATTATTTACACTAATAATGATATTGTATTACAACATATCTATTGTTTGGAAACTTTTTCAGTTTCCAAGTGGTTAAACAGTAGGATTTAATCTCCCTTTCTCTTTGGTACTCTGTGGCACAATATTTTGTTCAATGTATGTAATGTTTCACTTAGATGTAAAATACAATATGAAGAACCCTCCTTTGGCTATAATACAATTGGTAAAAGGTTAGGGACCGGCCACCCAACTACCATACATTCTTTTGAAATGACGCTAGACAAAAATGCACCCATGTGTTCAATTTCCTGTAAACTTTTCCCTATTAAGTAATGTCCTTGGCTTGTCCACTAATAGCTTATGCTTTTTTCATATATGCAACCTGCCACACTATTTGTCCTACCAAATGCAATCAGCTATTAGAAAGTACAACTAATGCTTTGGGGTTTATTCATTGAAGGGAGGAGTTGAAAGGAGGGTTTGCAGGAGAGCTTATTTTTAGCTCATTGACGTCACTATACATTATGAAGGGCTAAGTGAGCGTCTGCTGCATGAAGAGCCTGGCTGGTCCATGTATAGTGAAATCTTCGAGATTTCTTTGACGTCACGTCACTCACTGAAGTGTACAGTATATGGGCCAGCTCAGCCCTTCTTGCTGGAGAATACTGTCAGTGTTTGCCCATCATAATGGCAACTCTCTCTTTAGTGAATAACCCCCCCACGTGTGTGCAATCCTCTGGGCATTTAATTTTTCAGCAATTGTAATAGCAGTTAGATTGAATCTAATACATCATCATGCTCTAGAAAATGTAGCGTGGCACATGCAGAAATACTTGGAGAAAACATTTTTTTTCCATTTCGCTTCCTTACGCCAACCCAGCAATATAACAATTGTCCTTTAGGTGGTGATGCAGCCCATAGACCTTAACTCTAAGGCATTGCTTACTGCCTCACCCCTCTTATAGTGACATTTCAGAGTCACTAACATGATCTTTTCTTTTCTAGACTCGTTTCAAATGTTCAAAAGAGTCAGGTCGTTGGTATTGTCTGTTCTTTGTACAAATGTCCTATTTCTTCCCTTCCACATGACAGTGCAGGTGCAAAAGACATCAGCCCTTGGGCTATTGGATTCCCAGTTCCAGTTGCTGCGTTGGTCCAAGATTAAATTGAATTGTTTGTGAATCATAATGTCTTAAACAGGGAATTACAAATGTCAGGGCCAGTATATGTACAAATCTTTTTGTCTACCCTTAGGAAATAACTAAACCAAAATAATTGCTGGGTTGCAATGGAATGGCTTTGATGTAGAGCAGTAATGCAGAGGTTGGCAGTGTATACTACAGCTGTTGTTAGACTACAACTCCATCATCCCCAGTCATACACGAGAGACATGAGATGTTTCCTTTCAGTTTCTTAAAGAAATAATTTTATAATAAATAATAATTAATAAATTGTTGCAATTTGCACGGATTTCATAATGTTTGATTGCCACGATTCACACATATAATTTTGATTTAGAAAATAAAATTGTGCTTATTCTAACTGGTTTCGTCAGGAAAAACGTTTCTGCCTCCCAACAGTGGATTGGAATATTTCTTTTTCAGCTAAATCATGCAAAAATGTTTGCAATGTTCTTGAACACCCTTCACGTTCCTTGCAAATCAAGATCAATCTACAAATTGAGATCAATCTACAAAGTGCCAAGTGAGTTGTCAATGCCAGTAAGATAAATTAGTAGGTAACACATCTTAATTTTCTTCTTTAAAAGAACTTCTCAAAAATCATTATGTAAAACAAATTTTCCAAATGCTTCGGAGACAAAATACTACTATATATATTATTTATCTATTTTAAAGATATATATGTTTTTAAAAGTGGATTTTTCCACTCAATGACCAGCTGTCCCTTTAATATGGTGAAGCTGACCACAGAATAACACTTTGGATAGGAACAGTACACTTCTGGCTTTAAACCACATTGAGGAAGAGAAGCTGAAATGCTCCTGATTTCTGCATTCATTCTGATTACGGATAGCATTTAACGGTTACATGCCATGCTTTCCGAATGTTTCCCAACCTATCATTATACATTCAAAGCAATCTTTCTTGCAAAGTGTTATTTACTTTATGGGGGAGCAATTTTATGCAAATTCATAACGACATACAGCTGCCGGCTAATCATAATGTAGACATGCTGGCTATCACTAAATTCAATACACTGCATAATGGCTCATCAGATAATATTTGAATGAACACTATATATATGTTTATACATATAGATATTCATGAACTTTACTTGGAATTTTGCATCAGCTGTGTGAAAAGTTGGCATAAATTGTGCACACCTGCAAATCAGAAATATTTGTCGGTGTCGACAATATGCATTTTAAATAAATTAACTTTTCACAAACTTAGTTTTCACTCTGCAAACAAGATAAAACTACAAAAACCCGTTCTTTCTATGCAGATTTGATTTTGAGTGCATGGCTCACAATCCATGTATTAAATGACTGTTGTTCAACTTTTTTTGTTATGGAAGGGTCATATACAATTCAGAATCTTAGGCCTGGACTTCCTCACTGTACAGATGTGGGTGATAATATAAATTACTCCATCCAAAAGGAGACTGGTTTAATCAAAAGTGATTGCAAACTATATACATACCACATGGTTTAGTGGACATATACAAACAAACAGTGCTATTAATTTGCATCCCAATGATGTGCCTTCAGACTTCAGACTTTTGATCATCATGGAACCGCAGACAATATGTAAATTAGGTCATGGGGGACAGAAAGAAAAAGTAAATATATGTTGTTTATTAGAAATTGAATAGGTTGGTATTTTCCATGGTAAATAGTAAATGCCAGTTTCCTGTCTACGGAACTCTACTGTGTTTCTCTGTATGTTGTCTCCGATTCCTGCGGACTTTATTGAAGGAACTTGAGATCGTTGCTGTTATTTTAGTAAGAAATAGACAACAAAGAACAACCTCCAATGGCATGGCTAACTCTAAACAATTGCTATCACTTGACACCAAGTGTTTTACTCATTAGTTTGCTATGTGTGTTCATCTAGAGGTATCAGTGGATGAGGGGGAAACTGATATTAACTAAAAAATAATTGCAGTGTTAATTTCCATAAAAAATGTTAAAGGCCCACCTATATGTGAATGTATGTAAGGTTGTTGCTATGTCATCATCATTGCCACTCTGGGCTTAACAGTTTCTGGAACTTGGCCTTCTGGACCTTGAATTGCAGTGATCCCTTGCGCTGACAAAACTTCACTGTGGTTGAACTAACTCATGGGAGCTGGTTTGAACTCAGTTGATGGCCACACAGGTACCAGGTTTTTTTTTTAATTGTTAAACAGAGATATATACGGAAAACCTGCTCTGTTTGTGGCATTTCAACACTTATAATAGACCCATGAACTCAACGCTGTATGTTTATTTTAACAATAGTGTTTTGCATCCATTGGTTGACAGGTATTTTTTCTTTCACTGTAACAGAGCTATGGATGTAGCTTTTTTTTCTGCTCTTTAAAAATGCTCTTAAATAGCTAAATTATTTGTCATCCCCTACCTAATATTTACTTTACAACTCTGTCCATATTAGTGAACACAAAGTGCCACCGGAACACAGAGGTGATGGTTGGTGATAAAGGACCTCTGTACACCTATAAAGATATGCCATTAAAATCAGCTGTTTCCACTTGCAATAGTCATTTACAACAATAACAACATCCACACTGTATTTCTGATCCATTTCATGTTATTATGGACAACATTTTGTTTTCTTGACATTTCCACGGGACCCCAAACTTTATATTTATATATATATGTATATATATATACTTTTGGCATCCCTCTGCCACCTTCAAGTACACACCGCAAAGAGGATCACATAAATATTATTTTTTTGTTTTTTCATGCTTTTAATTCCTCAAACCGTGGGATGTCTTATGTGCAGTAAACTTTACAGGCATGACAAGGACTTAACATAGCAGAGGAATGAGAAAGAATGCAAAACATTGCATTATACATTAAGCTGTGATTAAAAATACAGAGAAACTGCTTCATATAATGACGCAACATTACTTATTGAATCCAAGGCGGCGCACACATTATTGCATAGACGCCCATTATTGACAGAGTTGTGGGATTTATTCAATTGCGTACAGTTTATTATCTAACTTTACAGTATATACAACCAAGCCTTAATTAAGTAATTATATGTCTGTTAAGAGAAAGCTTGAAAATCCTTCAGAATTGTAAGCACCAGTAAGACTCCTTGGATAACCCTGAATTTAGGCTGTATTTAAGGAAGGAATTAAACTAGGCAGTAAACATGAATATCCAGTATGTGCTACATTCATTTTTAAGTGATGTAATGTTAATGTTCATTAATTTCATTAGGGGCTTTCTTACATTGCTTTCACAAAAACTAGTTGTAGGAGGTCTCTTTAGACCCAGGACAGAATCTAAGACCAGCTTTCTTACTGTGCCTATTTTACAAATTCAGAATTAAATTTAGAGAGAAACAAATAATTTATGTCTAAATGTAGCATTTTTGTATATATGTAGCGGTAAAAGTTAGGAATGTCTGAGAGGGGTGGTGGAAAGGATCTGGTAGCAGTATGAAGATATGGAGAGGGAGAATTACATGAAATACATGGGAAGAATAAACTATGAAGTGAAAAGTAAAACGAATAAAGGTAGCTGGGCAGTGAAGGGTACATATTTGGATGCTGTCTGTTTTGGATTTCATTCATTTTCTGCTTATAGAAGCAGGAACTATCCTACAATAAGGACTACATCCTTCTAGAACATCTCCATATATAATATGTCACTGTGGGAATTATTTTTCACTCTGAGAGGGGCATAAAAGTCCAATCAGGGTGCACATGCTCAACGTATCCCACAGTGACACAGATGAGGGGAGAGATTGAAAGAAGGACAGGAGGGAGAGGGAGAAGAAGGAGAGAGATAAATAGAAGATGAATAGAGAGAGGTGAGCAGGGGAGAGAGAAAGAGGAGGAGGAGAGAGACAGAAGGGAGAGGGATAGAAAGAAGGAAAGGAAGAACCAGGAGGAAGGGAGGGAAACAGAAAAAGTGAAGGTAGAAGGAGTGAGAAAGGGGCAAACATGATTTTGGCTACATCATTTCAGTGACTGGCACATAAGCTAGTTGAAAAATAGTTACGTGTTTATGTGTTCATGAATTGATAGAATTATATCATAGTGTTAGATTATAGATGAAGAATAGAAATACTTACAGTAATGTGGGTCTCTTTAATACATAATATAATCATTCTGGAGCTGAAGCTTTTCACAAACAATGGATATTTTATTTGACTGATTAATGGCATTAATGTGTTGCACTGATCATGACCTCATGTATGCTGTATCCATTACATCCTATGTTTTTGCATTTATTGTTTTATTGATTTTCAACTATTTCAATCCATACGTGTTAAAGAGCAAAACAAATCAGTAAAAACAGTAAATTTTGTCAGAACACACCATACACAGGTACAGAGTGATGTTATCGATGCTTCCTCTTTTTATATTTTCACCATGCCAATACGAATTCAAAGCTAGAAGTTTAAAGGTGTTGTTCCACTTACACTGAATTTAATAGTTTTGTAAATAAATGCAGCATCAGAAACATCATTCCTTTTACTTCTGACTTCCCTGATGTTTCATATTGTGTAATTAATCATGCAGAGTTTTGTCTCATTCATAATTTATGATTGGGAATACTACAATATCATGTGATACAAAAGCGCTAAGGTAGTTGCCACAGAAACTGAAAAAAGCGTCTTAAAAGTTTTTGTCTTGTTTTTATGTGATTTTATGAGTAATCCTTCAGAAAAATAAAATGACATGACAATAAAAGAAAGTATTGTAAACGTTTATCCAATTTCAGTGAAAACGGGCTTTGACTTTATGTATTTAGAATATAATTATAATTGTATTATCATTGATTATCTTTACTGTAAATATAGCAAAAATATGTATAATATGTTATGTGACACAAAGTCTTTTTTTTTAAATCCTAGTAATCAATTACAACCTACATGGAGTGAAATTTTTTTTATTTTATCTTCTAGAAAGCAAGTATGATAATGTGATATGAACATTCAGGAAGGCAATGCATGATGAAAATCTGATGTTTTAAACACACAGTGTTAACTGTTTAATGCTTAGAAATGGCTTTTCCATACCATAGAAAAGAAAGGTTAATTTGGTCCTCACAATTGGAAGTTTTGGGCTGTTTTGGAGTTTTAATTCTGACATGGATGAAAGTCTTTATTTGGCTTAGCTCCCTGTATTAACTTGGCGCAGTAATGGAAACGATTAGGTAATAACATATTTTGGAAAGCTGTGGAGCCTGGTGAATTGCAGTGGAAAAGCTTGGACTGTCTGATTTAGTGGCCTCCAGCTGCCACAAGGTTTAAAAATAAATCAAAACACTATTTGCTTATTCCCTGCCATGCTGATCCCCAGAATCTCGATACTCAAATAAATGAAACTTCAAATACCGTTGAGTGCAAAAGCTGTATTAGGCATATTTTCTTAATAGCAAAAGTAAGTTAGGAAGTTTGGCTTGAGAATTGCCTCTCCCATTTATGTTTTTACTCCAGGTGCTGTGAGTCAGTTTCCACTGTATTGTTTTTTTATTTTGTTCTTATTGCAAATTTATGGTCATTGAATGGATAACATCATTAAGTAGCAGTATCTGACAAGTACTTACATTAATGGGCTATGTCCATGTATGAGTGTTAATCGAGCAGACTTATGTCTTTATCTAAAACTAATGGCAACAGAGACAGGATCAGACCAGGGAGTAATAAAGGGGCAAGTGAAACAATGAGGAGGAAAGTACGTATAACATGTCAGGAAATGGGTCTTGTGGAGCACCTGGAACCTCCAGAAAAAGAAAAAAGCAATAGGAATGTGTAAATCGTTTTACATGCAGATCAAGCCCATTTTTAAACTAATGGAGCTTTTTTCCCAGTCTGCTGTTCCAAAAAAAAGAATCATTCAGGAAAATGCTTCCAGTATTTGTTCAAGTAACTCATTTTTGTATAGGAAGACTAAAGCTGTTTGAGACGTACAACCTACCACAGGATTGTTGCAAACCATGTACACCCTTTCATGGGCATGGTATTGCCCTGTCAAAAAGCAAAAATGGCTTGAGGAACACAACAAATTCAAGGTGTGGACTTGACCTCCAAATTCCCCAGATCTCAATCCAATCGAGCATCTGTGGGATATGCTATACAAAAAAGTCTGATCCATGGAGGCCCCACCTTGCAACTTACAGGACTTAAAGGATCTGCTTCTAAAGTCTTGGTGCGAGATACCACAGCACACCTTCAGAGGTCTAGTGGAGTCCATGCCTCGATGGGTCAGGGATGTTTTGGTGACAAAAGGGTGACATACACAATATTAGGCAGGTGGTCATAATGTTATGGCTGATCAGTGTACAGTATGTCCTATACAAAGTTCAAGAATGAATATAAAAGCATGATAAAAATAAACACAACATGCACAAATGTCTAAATGAACACAGTGAGTGAAAATGTTATTATGGGGATGGTTTTTATTGTCTGTGGATACTTTTATAATATGTTGTTCTGTTTTAAGATGCAGTTACAATGTTATTGATTTCACAGATATGGTTTAAAAAGCATTACGGTTGCAGCAATTAGTTTCTTCTTAATGGATAATGTCAAAACATTGTTATTGATCCTTTAACTGGTCAATGGTTTCATTATTTCCTGTATGTATTGTAAAAAGCAGCAAAACTTAAAAATATATTTATTTTAGAGATAATGAAAAGGATCTACTAAACTACCTTAGAAAGAAAAGTAACAATGTATTGTTATCTGCACATGTTTTCTTTGGATAATTTAAATAAATTATGTCAGTAGTAATACTTAAAATTGCAGTTTTACTCTTTGCCAGTTTTGCTGAAATTTTACATAGTAATTACTGGCTATTTTGGACAACACAAATATTGAAAACAAAGAGTAATTTCTATTAAATCATAAACAGGTTAATTCTGGTACAAATTGCTAAATACAAAACAATCTACAGAAAGAATAATTTTGTATCTATGGTTTTTGTATATTGATCCAAGGTTTGTGAAAATGTCCATTTTACTTTTGTGAATATGCTTTGTTAATATTGTTGGTTCCTTATATTCAAAAATATTTTATATAAAGTGGTATATTCAATGGTTTTGTCCTGTAGACATTCTTATGTACACTGAAAATAAGAGGACATTTTTTAATAATAGTATAATCACTATATTTAGTATATATATATATATATATATATATATATACATATAAACATATAAATAAAACAAGGAATAATGTTCAAATAATGAATCAAATAATAGAAAACAAAACCCTTCTTTTTTTCCAAAACGTATTTAAGCAGTTCTGAAGGGGGTTTTAACAAGCTGCAGATTTTCCAATTTAGTTCTCGTTTATATTGTATAATCCATATTACAATCTGCCTGTCCTAATTATAAAATTAATAGGTCACAATCAGGGTCCCAAGGCTGAAGAACAGTGGTATATGATTTCAAAGCACCCCCCAGTCTTGCCATCCTAGGAGTCCCTTTGCCACATTACCTGGATTACCAGGGGAGATCAGTTTCAGAGATTGAAAGTCATAACTTTACTACCCAGCCCTTTGTTTTCATTGTGGCCAAATCCACTATGATACTGCTACAGAACACCTTATAATACTTCCATTTAGTGTTACCTCACTTAGTTCCAAAACATATTTTATGTCACTAATTAGCTACACATCGGTAGGGGGCCTTTCCCTACTGGATTCTGTGGTTGTTATATGTAAAAAGTGATTGTGATGAAAAGTTCGTAAGTAGTGTTTTTACAATACCAACCAATGCTCCCTGAGCATTCTATTGGTTACTATAGAATAAGACTGGTTTTTAAACTTTGTAGCAGAATCACTTTTCAAAACCTACTACATGTCTGAAAGTGACATGAAGTTGATAGAACAAGGGATACAATCATGAAGCACCTCAGTGTAGAGGTTTGAGCACAAAAATAAACCAGTAGATTCCATATTTGTTTAGTTCTTATATTTCCCATGACATTGAACTACAAGCTGGGTTATATTTCTTTTCAGGCAATATATGTACTGATGGTACCCTACACTTAAAACTGATACACTCCATTTGAAGTAACCAATATTGATTAGGATACATAGATGGCTGGATGATCCACAGTCAGTTTTAAACTGTAATGTGATAACTCTTTCAAAATACTGTGTATTTCACTGAGCAACTGCTCAAAAAGGGACACAATCAGCCAAGTAAATCATGTTTGGCCTTTATCATAGTATTATTATTATAATTATTATTATTATTAGTAGTATTTTGTAAATGTAGTGCACTACGTATTCAAATTGCTATACATTGTGATATACAATCAAGTATAGTAAATGCTGAATCTACTGCCTAGTAGTAGTCTACCCAATTGCAGTGGTCTTATTAACTATATCAACATGTATATATATATATATTCATTATATTTCACAAGTTTTGTCTTCTCAAGATCAGAGAAGCTGCAGTACGTAAGTGGTGTGCTTTTAGAGTCCATCATGTTCGATAAGTATCAGTTCTCATGTATTCCATTATACAATTTCAAATTTTTAAAAGCAACCCTTGTTGTATGGATGAAACTAGAAACATTTAATGTGCTAATCTATCTTTGTACCTTTTAAAACACTTTACATGAGTTTACAGTCATACCTTTATGTTTGTAAATGGGACTCTCCCAAGAGTAGCGATCAGATCATAATCAGTATACAGTTTATAGTTAACTAGTACAGTGCTTTTTATTGCACATACAGTGCAAGAGGGTTTTATAAAACTTTTATAAATAAGAATTATAGAGAGAAGTGAGAAGCAAAGAGGATTTTCACATAGCAATCACATACTCTAAAGCATATTATTAATGAAGAAAATGGGGGCTGGAGTGGACCTTGACTGGGATGCTGAGTAGGGCTAGGCCCAGTGGCATCTTTAGAATTTTGGAGAAGGGGTAAAAAATAATTTAAGGGTATGTTTTGCTATGTTAGGGGCCACTTTGTAAGTTGCCTTACCCGTTGTCGTTTGTCTCACCCTCCCTTCCTTGTTTGTGGTTTGTTGGATGGTATGTTCTTGTCATAGCAATGGGGCGGTTTCTAGTGGGTGGATCTTGAAATCTCGGGTCTTGGATTGGGCATCCGGGTATGTCCTTCACTGTGTTGGTGGTACCCAGATAACTTGGTCAGGTTATGAGTTATGTTTATATTCATGTTAAGTACCGTATTTGCTCGATTATAAGACAAGTTTTTTTTTCAGAGCAAGTGCTCTGAAAAATAACCATCGTCTTATATTCGAGGTAGTCTTCTAATCAGACCTCAAATTGAGGTCTGCCTACAAGACTAAGATCCAGATCCCCCGCAGCGCTGCAGGGGACCTGGATCCTCCTCTCCAGCAGCTGGTGAGCTTCTGCAACCTCCACTTCTGCCGGGGCTTCTATGACCAAGCACCGGCATCACATGACCTTCCGGTGCTCATTCATTGAAGCCCCGGCGGAAGTGCCGGCAGCAGCAGCTCAGGTTGTCTGAGCACGGTGAGAAGTCTAAAGAAGCACTGGTAAGTCGGGGGAGGGTAGGAGTGGCATATAGGGGGGGCTTTAAAAAGCTTTCTGGAGGCTGAGTAGCATATAGGGGTTAAAAAGAATATCAGGGAGGCAGAGTGTCATATAGGGGGTAAAAGGAATGTCCGGGAGGCAGTGGCATATAGGGGATTAAAAGGAATATCAGGGAGGCAGAGTGTCATATAGGGGTTAAAAGGAATGTCCGGGAGGCAGTGTCATATAGGGGGTTAAAAGGAATATCAGGGAGGCAGAGTGGCATATAGGGGGTTAAAAGAAATATCAGGGAGACAGAGTGGCAAATAGAGATTTAAAATGAATATTAGGTTAAAAGGAATATCAGGGAGGCAGAGTCGCATATAGGGGGTTAAAAGAAATATCAGGGAGACAGAGTGGCAAATAGAGATTTAAAATGAATATTAGGGAGGTAGAGTGGCATATAGGGGATAAAAAGGAATATCAGGGAGGTAGAGTGGCATATAGGGGCTTTAAATGAATATCGGAGGCAGAGTGGTATATAGGGGTGTATAAGGCATATCTGGGGGCAGAGTGCCAAATACGAGGGTCATAAAGGCATATCTGGGAGGCAGAGTGCCATATAGGGGGTATAAGGCATTTCTGGGGGGCAGAGTGGCATATACGGGGGTATAAGGCATATCTGAGGGCCAGAGGTGCATAACTGGGGGCAGGTTGGCAAGTAAAAGGAGATAAAAACAAAAAGAATTTTTTTTTTTCTCAATCATAGGTTTTATTAAATATGAAAAAATAGTTTACACGTGAATTAATATTTACTAGTAATATTTACTAGTAAAACTTTTTTCTTATATGGTAGTATTACTTATATTCAGGCATTTTCTTTTTTTTTAATATATTAATATTTTAATATTTAAATTTGGAGGGGTCGTCTTATAATCAAGATCATCTTATAATCGAGCAAATACGCTATTTATGTTATTTATTGGTTCAATTTTGGTAGTCATTGTCCAGTTAATGCTAGACTTGTGCATTCGTCTTCGGGCGAACATGAAAACGAACACGAAGAGAAGACAGCGGCGGTAAAACGTAGGCGAAGACGAAGACACACACCACGAAGATCTTCGTGATCGTCTTCGTCTACCACTCTCCCCGGTCCCTTCCCCTTCTAACTTACCTTGGCATCGCGGCAGTTCACGGAAGTGGAAATCCGCAGGTTCGCCGTCACGGGTTACAGGGCAGTGCGAATGAGCCTATTGGTCGCCTACAGGGACCTCCTCTGGCATCAACCAATTGGAAGAACCTGCACGTGACCAATAGGCTCACTCGCACGGCCTTTGTAACCCCTGACAGCGAACCTATGGATTTCCAATCCCGTTAACCCCTTCGATGCTGCGTTAGATAACGGGAGCGGAAATCCATAGGTTAAAGGGCCGTGCAAGCGACCAATAGGCTCACTCGCACGGCCCCTTAACCCCTTAAGGTGCAACAAGTGCACCAAGAGCCTAAAAGTCTGTACGAGCGACCAACAGAGTCGCTCGTACAGACTTTAAAAAGTTAACCCCTAATGAAGCAACTTACCCGGCAGATCCCACTGGTCTCCCTGTTCTATCAGGTAAATGTCCGTACAAGCGACTTTATTGGTCGTTTGTACGGACATTTAACTGATAGAACAGGGAGACCAGTGGGATCTGCCGGGTAAGTTACAGCACCAGGAGCCTAAAAGTCTGTACGAGCGACCAACAGAGTCGCTCGTACAGACTTTAAAAAGTTAACCCCTAATGAAGCAACTTGTCCGGGAGATCCCACTGGTCTCCCTGTTCTATCAGTTAATAAATGATAGAACAGGGAGACCAATGGTATCTGCCGGACAAGTTACGGCACCAGGAGTTTAACAGTCTGTACGAGCGACCCTATTGGTCACCAGCAGGGGGCTCGTCTGCCATCAACCATTAGCAGACGAGCCCCCTGCTGACTACCAATAGAGTTGCTCATACGGACATTTAAACTCCTGGCGCCAGAGCTGCTGCGGTACGCGTTAACCCCGTATTAACCCCTTAACCGGCAAAAACGAAGAAAAACCGAACACGCAGAATGTCCACAAATATTCGCCTGAAGAGAAGACAGGAACAGGCGAATATTCGCGGAATACGAAGATTTTTTTTCCCCCGAAGACGAGCACGAATACGAACACGAAGAGCCCCCTGGTGCCCAAGTCTAGTTAATGCACAGTTTGGTTCTAGGTCACGTGGCAATAACTAATGTTAATAAATTTGCTGTGGCCGTTTTTATCCCAATTTCTGGTGTCATGGCTTTATTGTGTATGGTTGGGTTTAAATAAAAGGGTCTTCGCACGGGAATCAAGGCTACATTAGTCATAGCAGTTTCTTAAATTACACGAGAAAGGTATAATGGATATCTGCTTTAACAGAGGAGACACTAAGTGAAAAGCTCAATGCATCAGCATGAAACGGAGAAGTAAAATTATTTGTCTGATTGATCTGCTCACTCTTCCCACTCAGCCAGCCAATAATCAGCCCCTATAAAATAGTGAAGGAAAAAAATATTTGATCCCCTGCTGATTTTGTACATTTGCCCACTGACAAAGACACGGCCAGTCTATAATCCAGAATAACACATTTAAAATTTACAGTAGGGTGACACACTGTGCGCGAGCAACCCATGAGTAAGCAGCAGGGCCCCTGCTGAAGTTAATCTGGCCCTTCATCCAGGCACATGTCCGGGGACAGTGTCCTCAATCCGGGGACTGTTCACGGAAACCAGGGACATCTGGTCACCCTACTGTAAATTAGTACAATAGCATATTACAAGTTCTTGCCATTGTCCAGCACTTTCTTAGTTATGACTTCTGGGACCTGCTACAGACTCTGTAGTGAACTAGCTGGTTGATACAGTATAATCATTGTCTCATCAATCAAATCTGGTTCTCTTTTGTCTCTAAACCAATGGCATCTGTATACATTTTTGTAAATGCCTAAACAAAATACAAAGGGATCCTGGGCTATTGGGTACTTTTTTTAAATGCATTTTATAATGTCCTTACTTTTCCAAGATCAGTGATGTAGTACCCTCAAAAGATCAAAGAATTGTGATTTATACAGTTGCATCAATATGTTGTTGTGTTGACAACTAGGTTCTTATCTCATTTTCTATAAGGTAACAAAACAAAAGTTGGCATATTGGTGCCAGAAGTGGGCTAAGATGTTTATGGCCGGGCGTGGCTACGCACGGGCAGCAGATGGTTGTGTGTTGACAGAGCTCCTCACACACTATACCGCTAATTTAAGCACCTGAACCCCGGGAGAGAGCATGGGTAACAAAAAGAGAGACCCAGACCACAAGAGTACCCCCAAGCTGTCGCAGGGACTGAAATCGGCCGCCCTGACGGCTTATTTTCGCGACCAACCATCAACGAGGGCCGACGATGTAGGCCCCAATATGGCACCGGTGGCGTGCTCAGCTTCATCTCGAGCGAGCAGCCCGGTCTCGGATTGCTCACAGGCTACCCAGGAACAGGACATACGCGAGTTACTCAAACTCCTACCTTCTAAAGCTGACATGGAGGCTATGATGTCCAAGCTTGAAACCTCTTTCCACACCAAACTGGGTGAGCTCACGGCGGACATTACACAGATAGGATCACGAGTAGCGGACTTAGAATCTGATAAGGATCAGGTATATGTTCAATTGCAGACCATGATTCATCGCTGGATCGTCTCACTGACCAGGTACACACACAATATAGACATCTTGAAGATCTGGACAATCGAAATAGGCGCAATAATTTGCGCATTCGGGGCTATCCGGAAGAGGAGGCTGAAGATCTTAATGTACTCATTGCAGAATATTTCAATACCATAATGGGTTGGGCCCCCTCTACACCGCAGCTGTTTGACAGAATTCATAGGGCGCTACGCCCGAAACCTAGCGGCCAGGCACCTCCCAGGGACATAATCTGTAGGCTGCATTATTTTACAGACAAGGAGGCAATCCTTAAAGCCTCCCGGAATGCTGACATCCAAGCAGTTACCGGAGTGGACGCACGGATCTTCCAGGACTTGTCCTGGATCACACTTCAGACACGTAGGCCTCTTAAACCCTTGACGGATGAGTTCAGGGAACGCAATCTTAAATATCGTTGGGGATTCCCGTTCTCCCTCACGGTACTCCACCAACAACGTACCTATATGGTCACCAAGGCACAAGATATTCCGGCCTTCACTGAAGCTCTTGGCCTCCCAGATATTCTTATACCGGATTGGACAGATCTCCCGCAACGACCACCTTTCCAGCCACAGCCCCAGAGACAACGCTGACAACGTAAGCGCAAATCGCCTCCTCTTCACGTGGGACCTGCTTCGCTTACATAAACCTCACAGGCTAGGATCACCTGAAGGTCGCCTGACTACACACATATGAGAATTGAATCTGCACCCTGTCAACTAGACGTTGGCTATACTACACGGCTGAACATTCACAGTAATATGACTTTTTAATATCTTACTTTCTCTTTACACTGATTTTTGTGATTTGTATTATGTTTTTTACACAATTTATTATTGTTCGATACGACAGCTCTCTCTCTCTACTGTAAATTGTATTAGAAGGGGTCACCTGTTTTACACATACACTATACCACACTACTTAATGTATTAATATGACCCCTCTATCTTATGCACTAAGGGGTTCTACAGATATCCACTCACCGAACTCGGGACCATTTTAAATATGCGGTCTTCGAGGATGAGATGTGTATCGATACATCTGCTAGACCACCCCCTCAGCAGTGTATGCTCTCCAATACCTGCTGCTGCTTGGAACTATTTGTTGATTCCGGCAGCCGCCGCTGCGATTTATTTATTTTCTACATAAATCACAGCTGACTGACTGTTGGCGCATAATGCACCCGACTGATACCGATTATACATTCTTCTCAATTCCTAGACGTACATACTCCCGCATAGATATGCTGTTCCTCTCACATTATGCTCTGCCTATGTTGTCTAGGGCTGAGATTGGCAGTATCACATGGTCGGACCATGCCCCTATATTCATTACTTTAAATGTGTCTGCGCTGTCTTGACCTCCGAGACATTGGAGACTCGACAACAACTTATTAAACGATACTAATGTTATAGCTACAGTATCTGAGGAATTAGGCTATTACTTACAAACTAACGAAACTGAAAACGTCACCCCAATGACCTGTTGGGAAGCCCATACGGCCGTTGTATGCGGGCGTTTGATTCAACTGAACTCTCAACTCCTGAAACGTAAGGCAAAGCAACTAAAAGAATTAGCGGATAGAGTTGCTGCGGTTGAACATGAACACAAACACTCTCACTCCATAGATCACTACAAATTGCTGACGGCCGCACGCACTGACTTAAACATCCTGCTTTCCGACAGAGCTAAACGCAACATGTTACATGCTAGACACACTTACTACTTACATGTCAACAAGAGTGGTAAGCTGCTAGCCAAAGCTTTTAAGGCAAAAAGGCAATCCTCATACATAGCGAAGATTAAGGCCCATGATGGCTCTCTCAAGCATTCTACGCCAGATATTGCCCAGGTCTTCCATAAATATTACCAGAACCTCTATAAATTATGGCCCACCTCACTCCATTACAACACACACAAGATATTAAACTTTATTTGGAGAGACACCTACACTCTACTATCCCGCCAAATGTGAGACAACATCTTGACTCCCCCATTTCCTTAGACAAATTTTATGCTGTACTCAAAGCCACTCCAGTAGGGAAAAGTCCGGGCCCTGATGGCTTTACAGCCAAATATTATAAACAATTTGCGCAGGATTTAGCCCCTCACTTTTTGCTAGCTTATAATTCTATACGCCTCCACCCCATTGTACCGCAATCTCTTACCGAAGCCGCAATCACGGTCATCCCCAAGCCTGGCAGAGACCCATTATTGTGCGAAAATTATCGGCCCATATCGCTTATTAATGTGGATTTAGAAATATTTGCTAAGGCGCTATCCCTACGCCTTCGGCCTCCTCTGCGGGGGCTGGTCCACCCTGATCAGTAGGGGTTTGTCCCTGCTAGAGAAGCCAAAGACAACACCACTAAAATCATTAACCTCATTCATGCTTCCCACGCCTTAAAGGACCCGTCTCTGTTGATGGCCGTAGATGCTGAGAAGGCGTTTGACAGGGTGGGCTGGCCCTTCCTCTTTGGCATTATGGGGGCCATGGGCTTTGGGTCATGCTGGCAGACATGGATACAGGCGCTTTACTCCACCCCCACTGCAAGGATAGTAGTTAATGGGGAACGCTCTCACCCATTTCCAATTCGAAATGGAACATGCCAGGGGTGCCCCCTTTCCCCTTTACTTTTTGTTGTGACTCTCGAACCTCTGCTTCAGGCTATTCGCTCCAATGATTCCATAAGGGGATTTAACTTACGGCACTCTGAATACAAGACATCAGCCTTTTATTTTCAATATCCTGTCCTTTACAATCTTTACCGCATCTCATGCGGGAATTACACGATTATGGTGCTCTCTCGGGTTTTAAGGTTAACCTGGAGAAAACAGAAATCCTCAATCTGTCGGTGTCAGGGGGTGAAGTGTCTAAGCTCAAATCCCTATACCCATTCACTTGGGCCAGCGCCTCGGTTAAATACCTGGGTGTCAAACTACCTGCCACTACACAATCCCTATTTTACTTAAACTTTCCTCCTTTACTTTCTTCGATTAAGGCCGATCTCATGAAATGGAACCTACCACAATCTAACTTGATTGGCAGAATTCATATTATTAAAATGAACATACTACCACGGCTACTTTATCTTCTACAGACATTGCCCATACACATTCCCCCTGCCTTCTTTGACGAGGTTCGTACAGCCTTCACGAAATTTATATGGGCTCCTAAACGCCCGAGGGTCCGCTATGATTTATTGGCCCGTCCCCTGAGAATGGGGGGTTTGAACCTGCCTGACTTGAAATATTACCACATGGCCAGTCTGCTCACAAGACTGTATCATTGGACTGGGACTGATGCCTGTAAACAATGGCTAGACATAAAATACTCTTTTTCCATAGTTCCCAGGCAGTCCCTCCCTTGGCAATCTGCATCGTTAGCAGCTTTGGGGTTGGCCAACCACCTCACTATTACTATGGTCCAGACCATTTCTCCACTCACCCCGATCTTCCATAATCCCCTCTTCCCCCCCAGTGTTACGGGCCTGGGCCCCCTTGGAGATCCTAAGGCACTCTATGTTTCCCTGCGTACGGTAGTGGATGACAAGGGTATTAAATCACTACCTTCCCTACTAAGGGACAGACCGTTTTCCACCTTTCATGACTCAATACGTAAAGCCATGTATCGCTCTCCCCCCTTTTATATGAGGGCTTGGGAATGGGACCTCAGCTGTGACATTTCTCCCCAGCAGTGGCACAGAGCGGCATCTATGATGTCATCCTCATCTCCTGACTGCAACATTCGCCTCCTAAACTTTAAGATACTTTGTAGATGGCACCTGACACCTGACACACTTCATAAAATGATCCCAGCACAGTCAGCTAACTGTTGGCGATGTGGTTTTTCACCCGCTACTCCTGCTCACATATGGTGGACATGCCCGAAAATTAAGACCTTCTGGTCCAACATAACACAGATGGTTAGGGTGATCACCTCTATTGATACATCTTGCACTCCTGAAACTGTCCTATTCCACCTCACACCATTATCATTTCGGAAATACAAATCTTCCCTTTTACCTCACCTCCTTAATGCAGACAAACACTTATTCCCAAACACTGGAGACAACCTGAACCTCCTACTATACAGGAATGGATAGCGGAGGTTGAACGTATCCGTAGTTTGGAGGAACTTACCTTTAGCTTGAGTAAATAGTATCACTTGTACCGCAACACTTGGTCCACTTGGATGCACTACACTTCGGACAAAGGAGATTCCACCAGGTAGCTGACCCGTCGCCTCCATGTGTCAGCAGTCCCCCCCCCCACTGAGACATATACACCTGTAAGCCAATGTAAGCGATTACTGTGGCTTTTCTCCACATTGATTTCGTCTTTTTTCTCTTTCACCGCTTTTTATTTTTGTGCTCTTGAAAACCATACATGTGGGGTTCTACGATTCCACAATTCAGCACCGTGTTTTCCTACATGAGTTATTACAGGACTACCCGTCCCTTTCTAGTTTATTAAGGTTTGGGAATTGTGTCACGATTCCCTGTTGTTCCCCTCTCCCCCCTTTTTTCTTTTTCTTCTCCCTTTCTATTTTACTTTCCTTTCTGTACTCGACTCCCTGGACTCAACTTCCCTATTCTTATTTCTTTCCTCCTCTTCTGTTTCTTTCCCTTCTTCTCTTTTCTTTCTCTCCTCTTTTACGCTCTTTTTATCTGGCTCTCTTATCCTCCTTACTGGGTCTACTATCTCTCCCATATGCACAATTTGGTTTTACAGCACTGTAGATCGAATGTACCGCAAACTGCTTTTACCACCTGCGTGTGGTTTACTGGACTGTATTGTAATCCCTCCTTCCCTTTTTCTTTTCTGTACCCTTATTTGAAAACCTTTGAATAAATATATGGAAAAAAAAAAAAGTTGTTTCTGCGTCTGTCAACTCATAACAAATAAATACTAGTTCTTGCCTGATTTAGGAAGAGTCAGTGAAACACCTACAGCTAAAAACAAGGGTACTTAGAGCATACAAACATTTACATCTACCCAGATGGGATCCAGATTAATATATGTTGCATCGGTAGTATGCAGGGACTGAAGTAATTGTTCATGTTTGTCCTATGTTATCATGTCCATTAGATAATTTAAGCTATAAGTATAATTACAGACTATTTGTAAAATATTTGTAAGACAAGATGGAGAAGAGTTAGGAATGATGAGGAGAACATACTGAATAATCCAGAATAATAATGATGCTGAGTGGTACAGAGATTAGGAAAAATCCTAACGAGTTCTCAGAAACCAGAAAATATGTTCTGTATTTCTAGGTATGACATGAGGCATGTGATGACGGAACGACTGATTTAATATTATAAAGGACTAGGAGATAATTCAATTTTATTCCAAGGTCCATGTTACTCAATAACTGCTGCATTTGAGATAAGTAACCTGTTTTACCTGGAAATGTATTTCAAATAACTGCCGGTTAATCTTTGTTTTGTCTTTTAAATCTTATTAGTGCCAGTATTTTTTCAGCATAATCCATATAAACACATCAATTAAAGGTGTTGAGTACATAATGCATCATTATCAAACAGGCAAATAAAAAATGCTTTCATCAGCCTAATGTGAGCTTTCACACGAAACTAAGAACAAGTTCAGCAGAATCAAATGTTAAAGAATTAGTCCTGCAATCTTGTTAGTAGCAGGGACAATTGAATAAGATAAGGCAATCATAAAAACAGTGACTAGGGCACCCCTAGTATATAAATCCACTTAAAGCTTGAAGATGAGAGCATGATCAGCATTTCCACTATGTCTTTTTCTCATTTAGAGTATCCACTCAAACTATATATTTTTTTCAGGACAAAAAAAACATATACGTATCACTGGTTATGAAGAAAAATCTAAAAAAGTGGATACTTTTATTTTGGTTTTGCATATGTCTAGGATTTTAATCTAATAACATTATATGATTTTTTCCAGATCTAGTATACTGTCCCACAACCTTCATAAATCATGTATCCAAAAAAAATAAAACTGATGCTTGTCACAGCAGGCAGGATTATGGGTCCATTGCCAGTCAGGGTTGGTTTTGGAAGGAGGACAAATCCTGGTGATAAGGAGTGTGAGTTTGATGCTCATCCTTCCCCTGTACTTAGCAAGGTTAAAGATCTGTTACTGAATGTACCCACTGAACTAAGAGAGACGGCTAGTGGTTGGCATTGATAATTTTATAAGAAGTAATGGTGTTGGCAGATCTGTGGACGAGGGGGGCGTGGAGCATCCTGGGGAATAGATACTAGTTGCACTATGTATAGTTTAGGTGTAGTTTAGTTATTTTATTGCTGGCACAGACTTAGTTATTTATGTTAGGTTGTTTTTTGATATTAATAAAATGCTGTTGCCTATTTATACCAAACAATCATGTCTTGTATCTAGTTCTTGGTGGGCGGTAGGGAATCGGTGGGTCGGGGGTTGTTTGGTCATAGGTACCATTTATATCTGTCCCCACTTTCTTCATACAAAGACAAGTGGTCACAGGGCTTCAGTCCAAATGTTTTTGAAATTATTGTCATTAGCCATTTATGTATCTTTAATATAAAGCATGAGATGCTGGCAGCGCGATGGAGTTAGAAGCCTCGCGAAGGAGACTGAGGGGCACTGAGCGGTTGCTAGGCACCCCTCTGTCTCCTCCGCGTAAAAAAAAAATCAGGGACATGTGGTCGCCCAGCCCGTGGCACCCCCCTGATGAGCGACACCCGGGGCGGACCACCCCCCCGCCCCACGCTAGGTACGCTACTGATTGTTTTCAATGGGTTTAGGGACCGCCCATTGTCCTTAAGGGGTTAAAGAATTTCATGTGACATATTAACATTTTTACCACTCAAGTAAAACCATACACTACAACGAACCTTCCTTTGTCAGTGGACACCAGGCCAAAGTTCTGTATACTGCCAACTGTACAGGAATTGAGAACAGCGAAGATGTCACTGCTTCCTTCTTTAAAGTTGTAGAGATGTGCCATATTAGCCGTAGAAAAAGAGAAAGCAAATATGCATATACCATATACCTGACCCAGGGTAACACCCCAGCTGCTTCACAGGACTTACCTTCATGGCCAGCGTCCTCTATGCCGAGCAGTGGGATATGACATCCTGTATTTTAAAGACAAGTTGCTGTAAAGGGACAGCAGTATGCATCATAAGATGTGTAGAAGTCATTGTGTTTCAGAGTCAGGAATGGCGAGGAAATGCTGTTGCCTGCCCTCGAACACAAAGTAAATGAATATAGTATAGGAAGGTTTCGGGAGGCTTCAATTGGTTTTATTGAATACAAAATAGTAAGCATAAATGAAATGTCTGTTCCTTTAATTTGTGTAAGCTGCTTGCCCCTCATTATATCTACAACACAATGTAAGAATTTGTTGTTAAAGGACAACCTTAAACTGTGTGTGGCAATCACTGAAAAAGCACACATTTGTTTATTGCTCAATGTCAGACATTCACTTTGCATTTCTTTATAATTCAGATCTTCCTTAATGCTTATTTGCTCTCCTGCTGTAACCAATATTTGTCAAAATATCATATTCCCCTGGCCCATTAGAAGTGTACTGCAGAGGGAACCTGACACTAGCCACGATGATGTTTTTTGTATTGTTATAGCCTCATAATAACCACTTAAGTCTCAGGCCATTATCAACTAACAATATTTCTAATTAGGATATAAATATTATGACAGCAATAATTGCATGTACAAAAATAAAAATGGTCAATACTTTCTAATGGAGGATGTCTGTGGATAAATTTGCCATTTGCTTTTTTAATGGCAACATATGGTAAACACATTGCCACATCTGTCTCGTTTTATGCAGTCCAAAAATCCATCCAGTATCTACAAATTATATGTTCTCTGAAAATAACCTATCTTTATATTATGTTTTATATATATATACACTCTGTATGGATATTGTACAATATTTACCAGCAAGTATCATGGTATCTACTAGACTTGCGCATTCGTCTTCAGGCAAACATGAAAATGAACACGAAGGGTGCTTTTTATGTTCGTCCCGAAGAAACGAAGAAGCGAAGATAGCGGCGGTAAAATGTACACGAAGACGAAGACACACAACACGAAGAATCTTCGTATTCGTCTTCGTCTACTAATCTCCCTGGTCCCTTACCCATCTAGCCTACCTTATCTATGCAGCATCGCAGGGGTTGACAGAAGCAGAAATCTGTAGGTTCGCCGTCAGCGGTTAAGGGGCCGTGCAAATGACTCTATTGGCCGCCTGCAGGGTCCTCCTCTGGCATCAACCAATTGGCGACCAATAGGCTCACTCACTCCTTTTTAACTACTGACAGCGAACCTACGGATTTTTTTTACGGAAATCCATAGGTTCGCCGTCAGGAGTTAACTTGGCCGACAGATACCACTGGTCTCCCTGCTCCAACTAACGACCAATAAAGTCGCTTCTACAGACCTTTAACTGTTGTAGGAGGGAGACCAGTGGTCTCTGCCGGCCAAGTTGCTGGACCAGGATTTTAAAAGTCTGTACGAGCGACTCTATTGGTCGCCAGCAGGGGGCTCGTCTGCCATCAACCAACGAAGTACAAGTGTACTTCATTGGTTGATGGCAGAGCAGGCCCCTGCAGCGACCAATAGAGTTGCTCGTACGGACATTTAAACTCCTGGTGCCAAAGCTGCTGTGTAGTCCAACGTTAAACCCTTCTACAAAAAACGGCAAAAAATTAAGAAAAAAACGAACGCGAAGAATGCACACGAATATTCGCCCGAACCAAACACAGGAACGGACGAATATTCATGGATACAAAGATTTTTCCCCCACGAAGACAAACACGAAGACGAACACGAAGAGTTGGCCGGCGCCCAAGTCTAGTATCTACATATACCACAGAAATGTGTGATATTTCTGGTCTTAACCACAAGACATTAAGCTATCAATTAGTGGTCATGGAACTTATAGATAATTCAAGCCGGTTTCAAAGGGAATACTATGGACTGGCTGTGTAATAGATTTTTTGCATTAAGTAGAGTGTGATTCCAGATATTTGTGGCAATGCTTTTCAGCAGCTGAACCAGGATAATGATGGAGAAAACAAATTCATATTTATGAAATCAGTGCTTGATAAACAAATAAAACAGTTGAAAGATCACTGAGAAAACATCATACACTATATTGCAATGCATATACTTTCTGCATAGTTTATCATCTATCAATCTTTTTATCCTCTTTTGTGACCAATAGATTAAAGAATACATTTACTATATTAAAAAATATCTGAAAAATATCTGAAAAATATCGAAAAATGCATGGTGAAATATTTCAAGTATTTATCTTAATAGTAAACATGTTGATTGCCATAAAACTAGAAATAAACAATTAAGACACAGGTTCATAGTTTCCATATGTCAGAGAAATATACTTTTTGTTTGAAATATTTGAAATATGATGATTAGTATTGGATTGGTATTGGAGTAATATATTTGTAAACATTGTGTTTTTGAGCTACTTATGTGTTTTTGCACTTTAAGTTATAATTTCCTCTAAATGAATAAATCCCATAGTGAGCAGAAAACAAAGACAGTGAACCATACTGATGAGCAAGCAGGAACAGGTCCCCTAAGCTTGACTGGAAGGTTGAAGGGTATCTTGCCCTTGGTATAATGAAGCATGGATCAGATAACGCTACTCTAGCTGGCTGCTATCAGTTTCTTTCCTGTAGTACCAGTTCTAACTTTGCTGGCAAAATGCTAATGTCAGGATTCCATTATAATGAGAAAAAAAGGTTTTCTCATCCACAAAATAGCCAATGCTTCATAGTCCTGTCCATGTAATAACATATTCCAACATTCTACCTAAATTAAAACACATTACAATCAATGGTCAGTTGTATATGCCCAATATTTTAAATAGGAACTTAGGAAATTTGTGGTTTTATCACAAAAAAGACACAATATAGCTGATTTGGAGGGGCCAGCAGCAAAAAACAATCCTTGTTATAACATACCCTATGCAAATTAAAACATTCCATAGGTAACAGCAAACTATTTCCACATATTCACAATTACAATTACACTCCTTCTTATCGCACTTAATATAGTGCTTCAAAAACATTTTGTAGCTGACTGAGATCATTTTGCTTGTAATTAATTCTGCATTGTTGGCTTCTTTAAAATATAAGCAGAATAAAAACCATTAACACTGTGGCTGCTATGTACTACAGTTCTAAGTGGCCTAGCAAAATAAGTATAACCGATACCCATGAGGGATTGACCAACTTGCTTTTTGCCTGAGGCCAAGCTTTTGTTTTTCAGTGGTATTTGGCTACGCCTATTACCCGCCTTGATCCTGCCCACTGGTTGCCACATTTCACGTATACTGTGGATAGCCCAACTCCATGAATGGACCCATGTTTCGCCCACCTCTTCTGAATCCAATGAAGATTAGGAGGAGATTGCCTTGAAAGATTTGCGCTGAAAATCTTCAAGGTTTTATACATCAACGTTAGCAGGATTCCTGTATTTAAGAAAATGTGTTGCATACAATGCCACTGAAAAAAGTTAACATTTTGCTTCATATTATTTTCAACATAACATGCAAACAATGCGATATCAAAAAGTACTTACGTTTTTAATCTTCACGTATTGTCTGTTAGAGTAATGTATGCCCAAGACAACCTTTGCTGAGTCCGCCTTTAAGTAATTGATATTAAAACTTGCAAAGCATGCATGGATTGACACTAAATCATCAAGAACGCCCTGGCTTAGATGCCTCTCCTTAATTACGGCAGCCTTGAAACCACAGAAATAACAGCTGTCACCAAAAAAGAAAGTAGTGAGGACTCTGGGTAGTCTCACAGGGTAACTTAGCCTCTCCAAGACCTTTAATTAGCTATGCCCGGGCTTGTGCTAACCACCTATTGATCTTTGGTGTCTTCCTGCTAGATTTAATTGCAGCTAAATTACCAGTTTAATGACGGTGCAAAGGAAATTCTCTCTCTCTCTAATGTTATTGTGGCATCACTATTACTGCCTGCATGAGGAAATATTCACCCAAACTTGTCTTGCTGGCATACCCCACATTAACGTGCAAAATGGGGTCCAGAGCATGTATGTAAAACAAAAATGTACTTAAAGTGAAGCACTAACTTGTTTCACTTATCAATGCAATCGTCAGGTCGTTTCCACCACAAAACATGAAATGATCAAAAGACACCGGAAAGACAAACTGACCCGCTGGCATCATGCTGTTAGGTGTCCATTCTCACTAAGCAAATGTACTATGTACGTTCACTCTAAGGTCTAGGGTGAACTTTGAGGGGGCGCAGCATAGTTTAGCTATGGTATCCTCCAAAATGTACAGATTAAAGCTGTGGTTTGGTTGAATAAATAATTATTTTTCATTGTTTTTTAATGCAAATTAAGGTATGTAGTTGTGGGAAATCAAGTCATTCCTGAAGGTTCCATTGATTTTATATTTTTTTTTTACTATTTAACCGCATAATATTTTTAACAAGACTGATTGTTTTCTAGTTTTCATTCTTTCCATTCTCGTAGTTTGGAAATCATAATGTTTTACCATGTTCCAATGTGTTTAGCTGATATTTGTTTTTTAGCATGATTTTTATAATACGTTTTATAGAGTCGGGTCAGACGTCTACAATTAAGTGCTCATGATGGAGCAGTGTGTATTACAAGACTCAAAGTGCATCATTCTCATCCAGTGCAGAGCATATCAATCAATTACTGGAATCAGCTTCACATAACAAAAACCCTGGAGAGAAGAAATGATTGATTAATTGACCATGATGTCAACCTTGATCGAACTAAGGCTTGAGGTCATATCAATTTGTGATGGACAATGAAGGATATATATATATATATATATATATATATATATATGATTTTTACACTGAAACAACTATTAAAAGTACATTTAAAGGTGTATATATATATATATATATATATATATATATATATATATATATATATACCTCTCCAATTGACCTTAAGCAGCTAGTCAGTGGCAGTAGACATGGAGGATATGTTCTGGTAAGATATACGGGACCACAGAGGAGTGTTGTATCTCTACCTGTAGCTTTTTTCCAAAGGTATATGCTTTATTTATTTGTAAAAATATGCATTCTTCTTTAGTGGGGCTGTTAGGAACAGTTACACTGCTGAAACTCTGGTGAGGACCATGGGGGTGATATTTAATAAGAGTGATGTAGTAGTTATGTCTGCTGCAAGAGTCCACTATGTTCACATTACCTTAGTTTGCTTATGCTAATGATTAAAAAAAATAAAAAAATACAAAACAATGAGTAACTGGTTTATTAAGGGAAAATTATTATTTTAATAAGATACATAATTTTTTCTATACTGTTTCCTAAACAGGGCCGGCCCGACAATGGAGCCAAGTGGGGCAACCGCTCCAGGCGGCACTTTTAAAGGGGCGGCACTTTGCCGCCCCAAGCCCTTTTTTTTTTTTTTTTTAAAAGCGAAAGAGAGAAAGGGGCGCCGAGTGGTTTTCGCTTACCACGCTGTCAGTACCCGCTCGGTGCCCCTCTCTCTCTCCTCTGCGGCGAGTCTCCCTGTTCGGTCTCGGTGCCGGCTTGTAATGCTGAGTGCCGGAAGATTTCCGGCGCTCAGCATTACAAGCCGGCACCGAGACCGAACAGGGAGACTCGCCGCAGGACTGCTGAAAGGTAAGTACAAGGGGGGGGGCGGAGGGAGAGGAATGGTAGATAATGGGGGGGGCGGCAGGGACGGAGGGAGAGGAAGGGTAGATAAGGGGGGGGCGGCATTTTTAAATTCGCCCCAGGCGGCATTTTGCCTTCGGCCGGCCCTGTTCCTAAAGCAGGTGGAAACCCCATGCATTATCATAAGTAGGGAATAGAGACTGGTATGTAATTTTACAAATTTAATAGAACTTAATAACATCAAGCTTTTTTTATCCATGGAAAAGTCTATTTTTGCAATAATAGTTTGCTGGGGTTTTTCTAGTTCTGTATTTTACAATACTCACTTGGCAGCACTATCGCTGGGTGTTACACATAGATTAACATTCTTGGCCATGTAAGGCAAATCTATCATCTCAATGAACCCTATTATTGCCTGGAACTAGAACACAGCACTTTCTCTCTGTCATCAGAATGGATTTTGCACTACTCAGTTATCATCAATGGGGCAATTTTGCTGACCTTCTTTTAATTGAATAGAAAACTCATAGCTGTCAAAATATAATGGCTTGTTAAAAAGTGTTAGTGATGTCTGTTTTGGCAACCATAATTAAATTTGAAATAATGTGATTTTGGTTTGTAAATGAAATGTTAAAAAGTGTAATAAAACATATTTTCCTTGTAATTTCCAACATAATGCTTGAAATATCAGATCTGTGTATTAGTCCCTAGGGCAAAGAATGAGATGGCATTACCACTAAAACACACAACATTGTCCTGAGATCTTTAGTACATCTTGGAGGCACAGGGTTTCTTTCATATGAAGGAGGGAAATACATTTATAGTGTGATATTAATGTAGTCAAAAGACCATGTGATATTAATAACTAGATATATATGCTAGCCACTTGTCTTAAGAGTCCATCATGTTCATCTATTCCATATGTTCTTATTTACTGCTTTCAGAAGCAGACAAAAATCAGATCACTCTTTGAATTATTTCCAGTTTTGATTCATAGTCTGGTTTTTACGTGAATCAATGTGCTGGCCATGTTTACCTTAAATTTCTCTAACTGTATTCATTTATAAAATTATAAATTTTTAAGGGTAGGAAGCAACATTTCACTATATGCTCTTTATGCACCAATGAATCCTAAGTCTTTTCATGGATACCTCTCTCCTTGTATGTTCTTGCCTATCCCTGTATATCGTATAATGGGACATTGATGATGTGGTTAAAGTAGAGGACAGCATGGTAATGTTGAAAATGTGATATTGAATTGTTTACATTTGATGTTTAATAAGATGTATTAATTAGTAACATTGCCCTTACATGAAGTAGAATTTAGGGGTGAGTGAAGGTGCTTGACGTAACTGCCAACATAGCTATCGTTATTATGGGTCAGTTTACATGGAAATGTGGACGTGAGAACTGGCTATTCTATGGCTAGAAACTAATAATGCTGTATTTTGCTTAAACCAGTGAAGCTGATACATACTGAGAGGCAAAATTCCAAAATAGCAACAGCGTAAATATTTGATATGCATTTGAAAATCTTCTGTTGACCTCCTTTTCACACCCCGTAGAATAGTTTGTTTTCCAAATACTAGTGGATGTAAAGAGTCGCCAGATCTCCCACAAAGACAATTTTTATCATCCTCTGCAAGGGCAGAAATCACAGACATAGCTCATTTATAACATGGTAAGTGTACCCTAGAAGAAAATGAAATATTATAGTGTGAGATAATGGCCATGAGTATTACATATTGATGTATGGCAGTGATCGCAAGCTTTTTTATTAACTGCTTATGAATGAAGAGGCTTTAGAGCATAAAGTTACTGTATGATATAAATTGCTTGCTCTTATGAGTATATCAATATAAAAAATGTCCCCATAAAGACATATGCCCATCCTGTAGAGCAATTACATCTCTGCACCACTTCCATGCCAGATAACATTTAGTTGTTTATCCATCAGATGGGGTCTATGCAAACAGGGCACTTGAATTTCCACAGTATATGGTAGTGATGACATAGTATTCTGGTAATTATTATTGTGAGAAAATAAGATATTTTGATATTCTTTAAATATTCATATTCACATACTTCATTATAATGTGAACATCACCAAAGGTAATGTCCTCTCTAAGTGATGAGGACTATTGCATTTTTAAGTCATGATAGCCAATCTGCTAGCAAACGTATAACTACCAGCCAATCATAGAGCATCCTTTAGGACAGACATTGCACTGCGGTTACTGATACATTGTGGATGTACATATATGTACATCTACTCCCTAGTCAGACTGTTTAGTAATCAGAAGGTATAGATTAAATATCATGCTTTTTCTAGTACATTAAGAGCATCCAAATATTGGATACTTATTACTGTCTTAGTTACACTTCCTGTTAGCCTTTTAAAATTTCTAAAGGAAATAAGCAGATAAAATCTGCAGTAACATGTTCCCTTATAGTACAAATACAAAAAATCATCTTTCACAACAAAGAACATTTGTCAGATATCCAGAGGGTTCATGTTCTTTTAATCTGCGCAGTATTTTTCAAATGTGTGTAAACTGGTTATTCTCCAAAATTCATGCATCTTTTAAGCTCAAGCACGCATGACCATGCCTCAGATGTATGCTTGACAGTTACGACAAACATAAGGTGAATGTGAAAGGCTACAGGTCCAACCGTAGCAAGTCAAATAAACTGATCAAGTCATAATCCATGGTAAACCGAGATTTCTAAAGGTATTATTTTAGTCATTGTATGCTACGCTGTCATTTTGATAATGCAAAGTTAACAAGGACAAACAGATTTAAGTGCGAGACTTTCATTCTAACCCATGAATTCCATTCTTTTTAATGATAATTTGGCTTGCCTACACAGTGTTCTGTAGATCTGAGAAACCATGGGATTAGGCCAAATACTGTCATGGTAACAGAAAGAAAAGGAATCACTTAAAGCAGGTTTCCAATAGCAAGAACCGTTAGCATTCAGTAAGTAGCCTTCAATAGACTTTGACATCTGCTATTCATTTGTTGTTTTTAGGATTGTAGAAAGCAGGATAATTGGAAGTAGTACAGTGTTCTGGGAACATATTGAGTGAAAAGACTCTTAGAGCTTTTTTTTTTTCTCTTTTTTTATATTGGTCTATTTAGCCTTAAAGCATTTAGTATGTACCTGCTTCGTCCATTTAGAAACTGGACAATTTAGTGGAGGGAAAGTCGTCTAAACTCAATTGCATTCAAGCAATGAATAGTCAAAAGAAGGATCTGTGTTTTCTTTTGGGGTTAACTACCCTTCTTTTAGATTTTTAACAAATTGTTTTTGCACGTACCAAGGATAAAATAATGACACAGCTTTGTGTTTGGTTTAAGGGTACGCAAATGTACAGAAAAGAACTGAAAGGAGGTCAAGAGGGTGATCGCCCTGTGCTACTGTAATCTAGAGTTTTGGAACCACTACCAGGACTTGCAGCTTCTTATATAGCCATGGTGATGTCTACAGTGACACTGGGGTATATTCACGAAGTTCCCTAAGTGGCTGAAATGTCAGTTTGCAGCCGCAGCAACCCAGCTATACTCTATTCCCTATTGTAGATGTATGCTGTTCTATGACTTTTTGTATTTTTTGTAAGTAGTATATACCACAATAAAGTCACCCCAGATTAAAATCTTGTGGGCTTCCCACCAGACTGGGGGTGCCACATCAGAGTTTGACTTCTCACTAAAATAGGTGCCTAGCTGTGTCAGCAAGTTTTAAACCAGAAGGGTATCAGTTAACATAGATTCATTTGCCAGTTTATGGTTCCCTGGTATGGAACAAGGACACAATATCTAGGAAGGATTGGGGAATGGGCAGTCCAGGTGGTTGGGTCTATCCTGGCATGGTTCCGGAGCTGCAGGTTAGAGTGGGACAACATCAGCTAATTCATTCGGGAGTAGTGTTGGCATTGGGGGTAAGAAGAATATGTAGTCACAAGCTACATATACCTGCCCTCTAAATTTTCTAAAGTGAAATAAGAAAAGCATATGCCATTGTAGTGATAATACCCTGAAGTGTAAATGTATGTTTGTGGCCTGAAAAGAGCTTCTCTGAGGTTCATCCAGAGTACAACTAAAATGAGATCTTTGTTATATAATGCAAAGTTACACATAGAAATCCAGTATGTACTATAGAACAATGCATATCAAAGTGCTCTGAAAGTTCTTCAAAAACAGAAAATAAAACACTTACCTGACATAGAAGTTATAGAAATTTTTTTTTCCCCATGATCTCACTGATTGGCTGCTTATGCTGTCAATCAGTGGCAGTAAAGTACTTTCAATGAAATCAATGGGAGTATGTTCTTGTCACTGATCGACAGCATAAGTAGTCAATTGTTTATATAGAGCTAGTTGAACAGTTGCCACAGGGCTTCTTACAATACATACATTCCAGTTATGTGATAAGACTAGAATTGAAAGACTAAGACAATCTGATATATTAGTTGGAGAGGGCCCTGCTCACAATCCGTGGAAGGAAAGTCAGGGCCGCATTAACAGTGCACACAGCGTTCCGCTGACCAGGTGCTCACTTGCTTAGCTAGGCGTAGGGAAAGGGACAAGTGCATTTTGGGGGGCTTTGCAGAATCCCCCCATGCATTTGCAAATGAAACAAATGAAAATTGAAATGGACCACATGCAATCAAGTTGACAAAATAGGACAAAAATATTTTTATTACTTGAAGAAGATGTCTTTTCTTGGGCCGAGATAGAAAAAGATGTAACATTTATATATGTCTCTATAGCTACAGTATATATATCTCTTCAGCTTCTCAAATGTCTCTTCAGATTGATTCCATTTAAAGAACAGACCTCTTGGGTTCCAAGAACTTATGTAGTTATATATATTTCTGTCTTGGACCAATATGGTATCCGCTTTTACTCCACTTTTTTGGGGGAGTAATATGACATAAAAATTACTTCAAATTAATACATATTAACAAATACTGTATATTAAATAAGCTAAATGAGCATTAATATGAATATAAGAATCACATAGCTAAAAGGGCATTAATATAAATATAAGAATCACATATATTCTTTATACACAATCAATATGCACAAGGGTTTCTAGCCATGTTTAGATAAAATTTAAAGCAATTAAAAAATACATAAATGTAGGTATGCTCATTTTTGGCTGTGGTAGTATATTTTAAATGGATGAACCTGGTCTTCTGATGTGCATTATGGGAAATAACATTCTAATTTTTGTGTTAATTAAGTTTGTCAGCTTCTGCTTCTGCAATACACTTAGTAAGCTTTTAAGAACTTTTAGAATTTCCATCTCATGACATTAGCATTCTTAAATTTCAAGATTAAATTAAGACCAGAACGTAGGAAGTTGAGAATATAAATTACCAAATAAGAGTTTTTCTTTCCACCTTGACATGAGTTTTTACAGGAAACCTTCATGAAAGGGAAACAAAAATAAGAAACTCTATTAAACAATCTGACTGTTGGGTAATGACTGCATTGTAACCCAAGGTGTGTTGGGCTTAAAGGGGAGCTGTTGTTGTGACAGCTTTTAGCATTATTAAATTCAACTATAAAAGTAACGTACAGCTTGTGCTTTATACCATGGAAGGTGAAGGCTTTCTGAATTAATCAACAATAAGCACCAACTCCAAAAATAAAGTTTAGATAACTTAATGGAATGGATTTATTGTGCAGACCCTAGGAGCAGGAAGCTCAGATGGCCCGTCCCATGATATACACATAATATAGGGGTTATAATAAGTATATACATTACTCATTTTAATTTATATAGCTTGCTGAACTTTAAAAATGATAGATCTTCTTTAGCACCTTCTGCTGTAGCAGAAACATTCCATTGAAAACTACACTGTATGATAAAAAGTATGTGGACAGCCCTCCTAATTGGGTTTGGCAGATGCCAGAGAATGCTACCTACAGGAATGCATAGAGCCTACTGTAAAGTAGGGTTTGAGCTAGGCTCCTTAGTTCAAGTAAAGGGTGATGTTAATGCTACAGCATACAATGACATATCAGACAATTCTAAAACTTTGTGGCACCAGTTTAAGGAGGGCCCTTTCCTGTTCCAGCATGACTGTGCCACTGTGTACAAAGCAAGGTTCATGCAATGTTTGACAAGTTCAGGGGCAGGCTGTCCCATGGGTTGGGGGGGACAAGTGCTGGTCCAGAATTGTTCACACCTTTAGTATGAATTTGAACACCAATTGCGAGCCAGGCCATCCCGTCCAACATCAATGCCTGACCTTACAAATGCTCTTTCAGTCTGAATGGGCAAAATTCCCACAGACCTAGTTCAAAATCTTCCAGAAAGCCCTCCAAAAAGTCTGAAGGCTGTTAGAGCCCACTCCATATAAATGCCCATGGTTTTGGAATGAGATGTCCAACAAGCTAATGTAGGTGTAATGGTCTGGTGTCCAGATACTTTTGATCATATAGTGTATGAGACAGAATAGAAAATAACAGATTACATCATCAAGTCCCATACAGTGCTCTTTATATTATTATTTCTGTCATTACAATATGCTTCACTGAGCTGTATCTAGCAAACATAGCCATTTGTATTAGTTCTGTTTGATATTCTGGTTATGTTTATCATTTTGGAACCATCAGCTACACACAGTAGTCTTAAGGAACTGGAGATTTTGAGGATGATGCAAAAACAATGCTCCACTTTTTAGAATGCATGGCTTGCATGTATATATAAATATACGATATAAATGGACTCTTACCTGCTAGTAATGACTAATGATTAGGTCTGACCAGTGTTAAATAGCAGAACAACATTGCAAATCCTATGTTGGTCCATGTTACAGTGTATATAGTATATCAGTTAGTATATAATGCAATTGCAAAGTTGGTTCTGCATCTTGCAAATGAAGTGTGGTTGATTTACACTATGTTATGGACCAGTTAAAACAGATTTATAAATGAGATTGCCATGCATTGGATGCTCTTTAGCTTAAAGTAATTTGGGCCTCATGCATAGTCTGGCCTAATTATACTACAGCGTTCCACCAAATTGCCTAAATATTCCAATATAAAGGTTGGTAGAATCAACAGATTTTAATATAGCAGAATTGTCATTCTTATATTTTCAGATCATAATATAGTCATACTAATTCCTAAAGACACACAGACAAATATGTCCTTGAGAATTCTGTGGTCGTATACATTTTACTTTCTTAAGAATCCTATGTTCATTTAATCTTTACACTCATGTTCTGTCTTTTGTCTAACACTAAAGTGTTATGTTTAGACAGAGTCTTGAGTATCATGATTTCTCTCAAACCCATTACCTCCTCTAAAGTTACAGATATTACAAACAACCACACTCACATTTTCTGTAATAACTTACCAAATTGTTGTCATTTATGAGTTCTGCATGTTCTCTACTTCAATAAATATAATTTCTGTAAACTTCTGACAAGAAAAAAAAACATTAATTTAAATTGGCTCTTGCCCTGGTATGGTTTTTTTTAGTAAAACATTGCTTTTTTTCACTATGCAGTTATCTTAGTTATTTAGATAATTTGACAGTATATATAAACCATTCATCATATCTAGTTTATTGTTTTCTTCTGTCTGTTGTAATCTTTTGTCATAAATTTAGGGTAGTCTTAGGCCTGTCAACTCCAAGCTTGATTAGTAACGTATTCCAAGATTTCAGAATAGGAAGAACTTTGTGTACATCTGATTTGCTCATGACATCATACTCTGCATTCACATGTTGCTTGATAGCATCCAAACTTTATCCAGTATATGACACACAATGAACAGGTCATTTGCTGAGCCATAGTAACATAGTAACATAGTAATTTTTATTATTCAGGTGACCAATGTACTATAGAAAAATGACATTTTTGTTGCAGGTTGTGGCCCTGATATATCCTGATAGCTTTAAATGATTTCAGTAGCCGATACAACAGCTTCTCTTTGAAGAAATGGAAACCTTTCTAAAGGCTTTGTCAGCAAGAAAGAGATGGGTCAGGAAACTGGACCTTGTTTCATCCCCTGGATGCATAATCTCTTGAGCTCTTCTCATGAATTGGCTCACAAATATGTTGCTCATGTTCTAGTTAAAGAAGAGATTCAGAATTTCAATACACTGCAGTTCCTAAGAACAGATGTACAGACTGCCGACAAACTCCCTCCCTCCCCTCTGTCTGCCTCTTGTTTATAGATTTTCAGCTCACCGTGTCCCTATACTATATGACATATTTACAGAAAAGCTAAATAAGCCAATAGACACTTTAATTCTCTGAAAAACTGAAGCACAGCCAATAGTCACATTTAGTAGATGGCTGGTGCCTTAAAATGCCAACATGTCTATAGCTAAAATATTTTTATGGAGTTAAACACCACTCCATAGTGTGCGTTTGCTAATGTGTGACTTTGCCAAGGGAATACAATGAAAATTTGTTTGGAGGTAAGGATTGTAAATAAACATTATAATTTAGTCAATCTCAAAGTGCCCAGAACAGATAGCACCACTGAGTGAGTAAAATCTTGCTTTAAGTAAGCCAAGTACTCATAACTCAAATATTGACACAAAACTAATACAGCGTAACTGTATAAATCAATATGCTAAAAATATAACATACAATAAAATAACTAAATATGTTTAAGGCATTTAACTATAAAAAAACCCACTTCGTTGTATGGAACTTTCAGATTTCTCCACTGTTTCTCAGTCTCGGGATGAAAGGGCAGATTTTCAGAGACATCCAGTCTAGTGCTGACTCCTTGATATTCTGCTCTAATAATAAATATTATTATTCTGCTCTGATAATAAACAGATATAATATTTAAGCATCCCAAACTGTTTTTTCCTACTGATATCACAACTAAAGCCCCTTTTGGATATCAGTGACCTAATCCAGAGCATCAATACATCCTGATAAGTGTTGTTTTTCATGAAGACTGTTTAGTTGCCATAATTAGCATGTTACCACAACATAATCTTTGTGGGTTACTATATGAAGAGCTTCAAGTACAATTGTCCAATTAGTACCTAAATTAAAAATTAATAACTACAGTATTTAGTTTTATGAGATATATGTGGCTTGACACAACTTGAGCAAGTTTATCAAGGTTCTAGTTGTAAGATTGAATGACTAAACTATAAACTACTCATTCTAAAAAGTCAAGTTGCTGCTATTTTGGAAATTGTCTTCTGTTATCTCCTGTGGAGTTTCACTCAAATGCTTTCAAGTTGAGTCTTGAGTTTGCCATCTAAGTTAGCCGTCCAAGTCCAGACTTTTATGTTTGTCGAGTTTACTTGAAGTGTGGTTGATTTAACAATTGACTTAACTTGTCTTAACACAATTTTTTTTGTAACAGACCTGACCTTCAGTTCAGAATTCATTATGAAAATGTAGGCATTAGGGGTTAACTAGATGATAGATCTCACCACACTAAAGGTTCACAAAAAATTGGCGTCCAGAAAAAATTTCCCATAAACTGTTCCCCATCTACAATGCCATTAACTCATTGTCAGTACCCTTTTACTCTGTTGCATTAAAGTGTTCAGTGTTTATAGTTAATTTTACTGCAACATGGTACTTAGTTTCATTGTGCTAGTAAATGTCACAGTATGCATACATTTTTGTTTGCCATTTAATACTAGACAGAGACTAATGTCACAATGATCCTGGTTTTAATCTGGCTTTATGTAAATTGAACTGGTACATGTAGATACTTCCAGTTTTCTCAGTAGCAGAGAAAAAACACACATATGAAACCATAACTTTATAATATCAAAGTTAATTTAAAGTCACAGGCGGGACTCTTCTGTTATATGATGGAATGCAGAGCTACAGTGTCAGACATTACAAATTTAGTTCACAGAAGTATGGGATACAGATTGTTTCTCTGCAATTTTGTATGTCTGTTTTGAGCAACTAGGTATGAACGTATTAACAAAAAAATCTGAGTTTATGCTTTAACTTAGTACATTCTTTATTAAAAATATTAGCTTGATGTGCCCACAAGCATGAAAAAAATAATTTTTTTTTTAAATTGTATACAAAATAATCCAACAGCACTTCTCATCACACCAGGGAACAAAGGTGGGACCATAAACAACCCCACAGTTTATCAGTGCTACTTCATCAATTAATTAAAAGGAAAAACTATTAAAAACATTTAATGTTCACGATTTATTCCTTGATGTGGAGTAGCTGTAATCCCTTTACTTGGGCAAAATACTTTGGCTGAAACTAGGGGTAATTGATGGAATAATCACAGTGAGGGGGGAGAGAAAAAACAAGGCTAGGAGGATGGAGAGAGGAGAATTTAAAGACAAGTAGAAAGCACTGGCCTCCTGGCTTATTAGAGCCCTTATGTGCTTATACTAAAGTATGATTTTATGATGTTGGGGCCCTGATTGCTACGATAGGAACAGGTCACCCTGTTCACCGTTGTACCTTCATGGGCACCAGTCCTCCAGTCACCCCACAAGCCTTGTACATGTAGGTGGAGAAGAGCAGTCCCTTGGGTAATTGAGACATTATCCATATAAACAAACCATGATTACCTTAAACAGTTGTTAAAATATCTGTATATCTGTTTAAATGTATATATATATATATATATATATATATATATATATTACATGAGCGCTCTGAATGGGGTACTGGTCCAAGATAATTCGAAGAGAGCCAGTCCGACTTAGAAGCCAAGATCTCAGTTGGGTAATTTAATGGGATTTTACATGACCCCACTTTAAAAGTGTAGTCTCTCACACAGTGTGCAAATAGCTACAGTTTATGGAAGAACTCCAGGAAAGGTAACTGTGTGAGATGGTCAGATGTGATTGATGTTGTGAGGTGTGGTTTAGAGTGAGTGCATGAGAGTGTACATGTTAGTGTTTGTTAGTGTGTGTGTGTATTTGTTATAGTCACAGAATCAACCTGTTTGGGTCCCCCTACCAAGGCTGGAGCCAGATTTATTAGTTTGTATATTTGTTAAACTGAGTTTGTGGGCCGGTGCGTATGTTAGATATTGGGAGGGGAAAGGGGATGTGGGACCACTTAGTTGTATCTGTCCCTAGTCTAAAAGGTGACAGTGCTCCCCTGCCCTATATAATGTGTGTCTATATGACACCAGCAAAGCCCTTTTACATAACATGACTAGGTATCCATTATTTATAATTTGCTGTCTTTTTGAATAATATATGTGTTTTCAAAGATCATTGATGGATCAATATATAAATAGTAATGCAAAATCTTACAAAGTCTGTCACTTTGAAAGAATAATTATGATTGATCAGCCCTCAGATTACAAATTGATATATGTTTCTTCTTTGTAACCTTTAACATAACTTTCATGCAGGATTTAAACAACTGAAGTGGTTAATTCACTGATGGGATTGTGTGTATATCTTCCTCTTTCTCTCATTTTCTATTTCAAAACACTTACAGTTTCCACATTATACTGCATTTGTTCTTCAATCCTTATCATAGTGAGTTGTGGAAGTATTTTCAAAAGAGCTTAAATATTAGCACAAGAAATCACAGTCTAAAACTATAGGGTCAGAAGCTTAGATGTAATGTAAGGAAGTTGTACGTTACTGAGCCAGTGGTTGATGAGCAGAGTAGCCTCCCAGCAGCAGGGTCGGACTGGGACTGAAAAGCAGCCCTGGAAACATTTGGAGACCAGCCCCATATAGTTTATCTTGCAGTCGAGCTTTTATACCTACACGCACCCCTTATACATACCCGAGTCACACTATTTGCCGTACAAATAACTATAAAACATTCTTTTTATCACATTATTTGTATTAAAATGCCAGAAAGCACAAGTGTTAAAAGGCCCTAATAAATGAAATACATTACACATAATGGAATCAAAACATTTGCTACTGCAAACATTTTTAGATGAAAAAGTTCCATTTTATTCAGTGGAACAAAACAGCGATCACATTATTCTTCACAATATTCTTGTAAGAAACTTTTATTTCTTTATTAATGCATGTAAACTATTTTTTGATATTTAATAAAAGCTATGATTGAGACATTTTTGTTTTTTGGTTTTATTTCCTTTTATTTGCCAACCTGCCCCCCCAGTTATGCACACCTGCTCCTGGCTTGCCACTCTGACCCTCATATGCCTTATACCCTTCTATATGCCACTCTGTCCCATGATATGCCTTCTAACCCCTATATGCCACTCTGCCTCCAGAAATGCCTTATACCCCATATATACTACTCTGCCATATAGGGGGTTTAAAGGCATTTCATGGGATAGAGTGGCATATAGGGGGGTATAAGGCATTTCTGAGTGGCATAAAGGGGGTTAAAAGGCATATCATGGGGCACTCTGCCTCCAGAAAAGCCTTATGCCCCCCATATAACATAACAACATGGTTTAACATAATTAAATATAATAGCAACAAAGGATGGTTAAAAAAAGCAAAACCTAATGTCCCCTTGATGCTCAGCCAGTTAAATGTCCCTCACGATACTGGCTGAGAATTAAGGGAAGTATAGTACACAGCAGCAGGGAAGTTGTAAAGGCTAATATGAGCATCCTACCAGAATCATACCTTAAAGTGGGCCCATACACTCAAATATTAATTCACTGGAAAGGCTGATTGGGGACAGAGGTGACACTGGGAGGGTCTGATTGGGGACAGAGGTGACACTGGGAGGGGCTGATTGGGGACAGAGGTGACATGGGGGGGTGAAGGGGAACAGATGTGACACTGGGAGGGTCTGATTGGAGACAGAGGTGACACTGGGGAGCTTAATGGAGATAGCAATGACATGGGGGGGCTGATTGGGGACAGAGGTGACACTGGGGAGCTGAATGAGGACAGCAATGACATGGGGGGCTGAAATGCGACAGAGGTGACACTGGGAGGGTCTGATTGGGGACAGAAGTGACACTGGGAGGGTCTGATTGGGAACAGAGGTGACACTGGGAGGGGCTGATTGGGGACAGAGGTGACATGGGGGGATGAAGGGGAACAGAGGTGACACTGGGAGGGTCTGATTGGGAACAGAGGTAACACTGGGAGGGGCTGATTGGGGACAGAGGTGACATGGGGGGATGAAGGGGAACAGAGGTGACACTGGGAGGGTCTGATTGGAGACAGAGGTGACACTGGGGAGCTTAATGGGGATAGCAATGACATGGGGGGGCTGATTGGGGACAGAGGTGACACTGGGGAGCTGAATGAGGACAGCAATGACATGGGGGGCTGAAATGCGACAGAGGTGACACTGGGAGGGTCTGATTGGGGATAGAAGTGACACTGGGAGGGGCTGATTGGGGACAGAGGTGATACTGGGAGGGGCTGATTGGGGACAGAAGACAATGGGGAGCTGAACTTGTGAACACATACAGACAGAGATTTCTTTTTTTGTTTAATCATTTAAAAATAATAATTTAAAAAAGCATTATGCCCCCACGGACACACTTACACACACACATGCCGATTTTTTTTGTTTTTAACAAATACAAAAAAATATTATACAGTATGTACAAAAAATAAATTAGTTTACTGACCTTCTACTTCTTCCACTTTGGGGCTTTTTCATCTTGACCTCCGTCCTCTGTTTTCTATGCTAACAGGATGTCACTGACACGACATCCGGTGCTCCAGCAGTCTGAGTGCGAGGGGGCGGAGCTTTCTCTCCTCACGCTGCTCCCATCACTATGCGGCCATCAGATTGCTGGAAATCTAAATTAAACGGCTGATGCGTGCTGATGCCCAGCCCGCCCCTGGCGCCGGAGGAGGCTTCCAATCCTGTTTGCAGCCGCTCAGCGGCTGTTTTCAATGTTAGTCTGCCGGCCGCTGAGATCACGGACCTGCCGGCCCACCAGGAAATTTCCCGCCATCTCGGTGGGCCAGTCCGGCCCTGCCCAGCAGCGGTAGTAGTAATAGTAGAGGTTATGGCAGTGAGGAAATTCAGAGGTTCATGGCTGTACTGAATACAAGACATGAACAAGGACTAAATATGATATAAAGATTTTACAGCAGGAATAATGATCTGTGTTTGTGCTAAACAATACAATACGTCAATATTAATCACCAGAGGGACCCTCTGATTAATGAACGTCTTTGGAAAGTGGAGGATGGTGGTCAGAATCAGTTTTGTTTTTGAGTAGAGAATATCAGCCAAATGTCACATGACTGTCATCAAACAATGATTACTGGAACTATATGATAAACAGTAATGCATACTTAATCCCCCAAAAGTAGTAATTTTTTACTTAGCTTTATGTTTCATGTGGGAAACTAGTCTTTGCGACCCCGAAGTCTAATCGAGATCAGAACCATGCACGTGACAATATGATGTTTTGTGTAGCGTGTGCCATAATCATGTGAATATGGATGCCATCCAATGCCACTTATGCAAGCGAAATATTGCCAAAAATGCTGCAAAATAAGGCATCTTATATTAGTGCACTACACTACATAGACAACTACCACCCCATAAAGTGGCTGGAATGGTGACATTCAAGTGTAACAAACACCGGATTTACTAAAGACCCCCATGCAATACCTCAACCATAATTTAACTGCTTAACACACATTACTAGGCACAAACTAACTATGGTGCAGCTCTCCTTTTAACAGTATAATATTAAACTGGACAAAAATGTTTTCTTGCCTGTTCAATTGAATTATGTCCTGATACGTACGTTATTTTTTCTGCATAAGTGCAATCTCTAAAGTATTAGGTAGTTTCCAGCTTAACATAACCTAAGTTGTTATCCTTGCTTGAGTTTGTACAGAGACATGCATTAGCCAGTTCCAAATATTTTTTTCCGAGTCACTTTGGCTGGAAGTCAGTTAATTTCCTTTAAGCTGTGAGATAATTAAATTTATTTAATGTGGGTAACAAAAACAAAAATATGAATAAAAGTAAAATGTTAACTGTTTTTACTTTTATAGGTCTCGTGAGTGTCTGGATGGCAAGGGAGAGCACATGTCCTGCTCTGCAATACGGGGCATTCAATAATTGTGTTCCAATGACAATAAAATTAGGGTCTAGTGAAATGGGGAGTATTAACAATGTCAAAGAAATACAGAACTTGTTGAAATGCTTTTGGCATCAGTTCTAGTGGTAAATTAAAAGCATTTGGTGGAATTATTCCACTTGTTGCTACGAAGATTGCCCCTGATCTTATCCTTCTGCCCTAGAATTCCTCTTTTTATCTAACATGTATTTTACGTACATAGAAATGTTTGGTATTTGGTTTCAGAAACTGAAGGAGGCATCCAGTATAACAGATGTTATTCTAGGAATAGAGTATATATTTTTTTTATAATTCTGATTGTAAAGCACTACGCTATATAAATAAATGTAATGTAATAATACTGTTGCTCAAAAGTTTGTTTAACACATTAGGATTTGAACATCCCTCAGAATGATGAACTTAATATATTGATGATAATTACAGTAAATCATAGCTTTGGGTGCTTAAAAAGGACAAAAGTAAGATATTGTTTCATTTTATAAAACACTTACAAGTTGTGTTTAGATATACAAATTCCTGTTTTTTGCTATGAGGAAGGTTGACTTTCTTGGAATCTTTCATCCTAGGAATATATTTTGGCCTTGAAATAGGCACAGTTTGCACTTATCGCCAGATAAAATATCTAAATTGGATAAATTATGTTCCCAGGAACTGCTGGTTACAGAAGCTCATATGAACCCTCAGATAATTACAGAACTGGCTTCCAGGAACAAGATGCCTTTTGTAACTACAAAACATAGCTCTTTGCTTGTGTCCTGACGATACTTATATAACAGTTTTACATTATTTGCACAGTTTTTATGATTAAGTTATCTGTATTGTTTGATCCTATGAATTGCCCACGAAGGTTAGGTTGTCAAAGTCATAGAGGACTTGTGAGGAGATGAATAAAAGAGAGCTCCATATTTATGCCATTGTACAGAACCGTGGAATATCATGGTGCTATATAAAACAATTAATAATAATAGGATAAATTAACGGGATGCGTTTTTTAGGAATATACCAGCTTCGTACACAAAGTATCCTGGGCAGTTGTTTGCAGTTTCTTGTCTGACAGTCTACTCACAGATCATTGTCTTAAAAAGCACTATGATACACTCATACCTAAACCTGTACTTGGTCACAGTCTTCCCTTTTAAATGGGGCTAGCCCCATTCCTACATATCAGTATCCCACCCCTTGACTGCTAGACAAGACAACAGAGCCTAATTATGGCACAAAAACCCGTCCCACCAAAAAAAAACACAACACAACATTGTAGGTAAGGGCTTTGGCCACAGCTTTATTAACGTCATGAACCAGCACATCATAACCATACATAAACATAACCATCTTGCCAGCTGTCGTGTTAACCGACAGGCAGATAACCCAACACTTTACCAAGAGCTCTCGTTCTGGGTACCGTCAGCCTCCACAGAACTCGTCTCCCCAAGCCTCCTCCATCCACTGGATATTCCACATAAAAGGGGCTGGCCGTGACTTCCCGCTGTGACTAAAAGAGAAAAAGAAAAACCAACACCGGCACAGGAAAAAATACAGAACAAATAAATATGAGGGGAGGGCGGGAGGGAAGCTCGTACAGAGTGTCAGGAATGACTGAAACCCTGCTCAGGTAAGCCCACCCTTATTCCCCAAAGAACATTATAGCAACAATGTTGCTACCCACACCTGTGACCGGACCATGAACAGTCATGTTCCCCCTTCCTAACCGTCCAGGGGGGCCCCTTTATTGCAGCCAGGAAAATGGGAGCCCATCCCTAAAAGAAAGACATGGAATCTGGGTTCCAAAGACAGACTGCCCCTTACAAAGAGATATGTCCTGAGCAGTTGAGTGCTGAGATCCTCAAACCCTTGTTCTCAGTTATTGGTTCTGGTAACTTACAGTTGTGAGGGCCTGAAACTATGTGATCTTTTTTATTTGTACTTACCAACAGAGGCTCTGATGTGAGATATTTAGCTGGCTAATAATCAGGCATTACTGTGTACAGCAGTTTCCGTGTTACAGCTGAAATGTCTCTGTCCCTTTAAATGATTGCCAACCTTGGATGAAAAAGGGGTTTTTTTAAGTAACAGAAAACTAAACAAAATATAATTACAGGGCAAGGAAATGCTGCTAATTAATTGCATCTGACATAAACGATCTGCAGGCCATTCTGTGGTTGACTGATAGAGGTTTGGAGTCTGGCAAATCTAAAGTAGTGCCCCGTGCACCAAATTTTGCATACATTCCACAGTAAGATGGTTTACCATGCTTCCGCACATTAGGTACCTATCTTAAAAATGATGCATTTACCCCTAGGTCCTTTACGCTGACCCTTCAGTTACAATCAGTCGTCGTCATTTTTTGGGCACTTGTGATCAGTAAACGGCAATTAACATCGAGCATAATTGTAAAGCCACTTAAAAGCCCTGCTAAACCATATTAATCAAACCACATGTTTCAAATATTCCTCAGAAATTGCTAGAAAACCACATTTAAAATAGAACACTTGATATGTGAATTACTTTTTGTGCATATTTAGTAATATAAAAGATGTGAAGAAAATGGATTGAAATAATGACAGATGCATAGTGTAATAAACTGCAGATGGAACAGAAATATTTTATAAATGCATTCATGGCCTTAACTAAAAAAGATGGAGCATGGTAAGAGACTCAAGGGTTCTTTAAGATGATCAAATGATAACCTGTTGTGCAAAATGCTTAATTTTAAAAAGGTCTATTATTATTATTTTGCACTTAATGGGGCAGTCGTGACCAAATTAGTTTTAACAGGGGGTCAGTAGATGCTTCCTTCACTGTTTCTGTGTCCCTACATGCAGCAACAAGCTGTATATACAAACACACTTTAAATGCAGACTATCTATCTATCTATCTATCTATCTATCTATCTATCTATCTATCTACCTAGATTTAATCTAATTTATCCATCTATCCATCAATATCTGCTATCTATATACCAATGAAATCTGAAGTAAACCAGATATGTATCATGGCAACCTCAACAGCCATTGGCAATGCAGTGTTCAAATGATGTCAAAAGAGAATGGCTATGATGCAGTTGGATGTCACTAGTGATCTGCTTGTCACCTAGAAAAGTTCCAAAATTGAGTTTACAATTACTGTGCAACTCAAACAGTTTAAACCACATCACTGATGTTATTCATTCACCTCTACTCCAACTGGCTGAGACAACAGATCCAGTGATATCAGAAGCTTATTTTGATTAAACGATAAATGAAAAAGGCAGCACAACATGTCATTATTGTATATTTGCTGCTCAATTGAACTGAATAAATTTAGGCAACAAATATTTGACAAAAATATGGATACAATGAGAGCTGAGGAAGAAAGAGGATTATAAGGGTGCATGTGCATCATCAATATGTTGAACATTAGCTGATACCTCAAACATACAAAGAATATTCTGCTCTTTGTGGGACTTGAATAGCTCCAGTTATCCTTCCAATGGATGAACAGTACATAAGGTGTTCAAGTTATATACTATTAAATCTATATTAGAGGTGGCAGAGTTGGACGACTCAAGCCAAGCCTGACCCCATTTATAGTTATAGCTATATAGTTCCAATTAAATTTCAGGATTATTTCCAGAGTAGTAAGTAGACTTGTGCATTCGTCTTCGGGCGAACATGAAAACGAACATGAAGAGTGCATTTTCGTGTTCGTTCCGAAGACACGCCGAAGAGAAGCCGGCGGCGGTAAAACGTAGGCGAAGACGAAGACACACACCACGAAGATCTTCGTGATCGTCTTCGTCTATCACTCTCCCCCCCTTCTAACTTACCGCGGCATCGCGGCAGTTCACGGAAGTGGAAATCCACAGGTTCGCCGTCACGGGTTACAGGGCAATGCGAATGAGCCTACTGTTCGCCTACAGGGACCTCCTCTGGCATCAACCAATTGGTTGATGCCAGAGGAAGACCCTGCAGGTGACCAATAGGCTTACTCGCACGGCCTTTGTAACCCCTGACAGCGAACCTATGGATTTCCGCTCCCGTTAACCCCTTCGATGCTGCGTTAGATAACGGGAGCGGAAATCCCTAGGTTAAAGGGCCGTGCAAGCGACCAATAGGTTCACTCGCACGGCCCCTTAACCCCTTAAGGTGCAACAAGTGCACCAGGAGCCTAAAAGTTTGTACGAGCGACCAACAGAGTCGCCCATACAGACTTTTAAAACCCCAATGCTGCAACTTACCCTGCAGATCCCACTGGTCTCCCTGTTCTATCAGTTAAATGTCCGTACAAGCGACTTTATTGGTTGTTCGTACGGACATTTAACTGATAGAACAGGGAGACCAATGGCATCTGCCGGACAAGTTACGGCACCAGGAGTTTAACAGTCTCTACGAGCGACCCTATTGGTCGCCAGCAGGGGGCTCGTCTGCCATCAACCATTGGCAGACGAGCCCCCTGCTGACGACCAATAGAGTTGCTCATACGGACATTTAAACTCCTGGCGCCAGAGCTGCTGCGGTACGCGTTAACCCCGTATTAACCCCTTAACCGGAAAAAACAAAGAAAAAACGAACACGAAGAATGTCCACGAATATTCACCCGAAGAGAAGACAGGAACAGGCGTATATTTGCGGAATACGAAGATTTTTTTTCCCCTGAAGGCGAGCATGAAGACGAACACGAAGAACCCCCTGGTGCCCAAGTCTAGTAGTAAGTAGTAAGTAAATATCATTCATTTGGACAAGGAGGGACAACAGGAAAAGACTGCTTTTTTATTTCCTCTGATAAGGACGTACACCACATACCTGTAATGATCACTATTAGTCAACATAGGAAGACTTTCATAAAATAATTAGTTTTCATGTATAAACAGCACTTTATGTTACTTTAAAAACATGGCACACAAACAAAAAGTGATACAGAAAAACTGCTATAAACATAACATCAATAGTTTAGTTCTAAATGTCTCATCACTTGATAAGCGATTTGGTAGCCCTATTATTTGAATTCCCACGTGTCATTGATTCCCAGAGAAAATATCCCTCTTAAATAACACTAGAAATTGTCTGAACAGTGTCCAAGCATTTCTCTAACTATGTAACCATGACTGATTGTAAAATGCCAGGGGCGATGCTTGCAGCTAAGCAACAGACTGTGGCATGACAACAAGATAATCAAGGTGTGAGCTTGGAGTCAACATGTAGGTGAAAGTAATGAAACATCTGAAGCAGGAAAGAGCAACGTTCTTGCAAAAGCAATAAAACATGGATATTTTTTTTTAGTCAGATATTAACTAAAATATGTGTTCCACTAAAAATAAATTACAAAATTGCAAAAAGTATGGGAAAATTAATGGAAGTAAAGGTCAGATGAAATTAATTAAAGGATTAATATAAAGAATATTTGCCTGTCCTTTGGAGTACAATTCAGTTTAGCTACACGTATAATCTGATCAATTCGCTGGAAGCTCAGGGCAGAGTTAGTTTCCAATGTATGTAGTAGAAGAATGCTTAGATCTGAAACTTTTTACTGGTCAAGTTTCTGTAAAGTTACAAGGGTGGTGAAAACTACACCCTTGAGAGACAACGTTTTTGGAGGGCCAGAGAATTCTCCTGTTCTAAGGCTGTTTTTTCTTGTATTCTATAACTTTCGTAGTGCCACTGGAAAATTGCTTGTAGTCTTAATACTATGGTTGCCACTTTTTACAGAGCCTTTCCAGGACATTCTTTGTGTTCTATTTACTAATTGGAGAGATGACAGGAGAGTTGTGAATTCAATTCTGTCACTTCACAATCCATTATTAGAAGTGCTGAGCTGGCCCTATTAACTGTACAGTGGATAGGGCCAGCCAGGCTCATTCTGCAGCAGACGTTCATTGGGAAAGGCCTTCCCATTGTATAGTGACTTCAAGGACCTGAAACCACATCTCTCCTGTTAACTATGTTGTCCCTTTAGCGTATATACCTATTTGCGATTCTATCCTTGGGAGTGCGGCAATGGATGTGGTTTAACAGGTGACACCTAACATTGTTTATTTTGTATAGAGAAAAGGGAAACAAAACAAAGAGACAAGAAGAAAACAGTGAAATGGGATGGCAAATTATAAAGGAGATGAGAATGAATAATGAAAGAAAACAGAATTTCACATTTAGAAATATTGGGACCATTGCAAATTTTAATATACATTGATCAGCTGCCATCAAGTAAACCAAAAAAAACTAGGATTAATTCATTATAAAGTAGCCTCTGGTCAAATTTTATCATAATGTCATAGAGTGATTTTATGTTGTTACCTTATCAAATATTCCAATCTGTGGAAAAAATAGGCCATTCAGTAATGAGATTGCTTGGTTACCATGCTATTTAAGTCAATAAGAAGTAAAATGTCTTCATTTCTTAAATGTTCAGTACAAGCAAACTACTGTCCATCAGGCAATTAGACTAATGCACCATTTGTTTTGGGTTAATTATACAAGGTAATAAATAAATCAGGAAAAGCCAATGTATCAGAAGCTGTTTTTTTTCTTCTCTGCCAATGTGGGTCCAAGTGGCTATTTAGGATTGAGATGCTGACTGCACACTTATATCAGTAATATGCATATTGCTCTCTCCTGGAGTTTTGCAACCAAAAAGGACCAGTCACGTTCACAGAAATTCTCCTTACACATGAAGTCTACATGTAGAACAGAATCAAAACTCTAGTGTTCCCTTTAATTTAAATATAGGAAATGTGTATGCCACTTAGCTGTGCCTAGTTGCAGAAGACGACTGGAAAGAGACTGCTTTTTGCTCCTCTGATCTCTCCATGTAGCACTCAAACCATAGCTCTGTCTCAAATGATGTAAACAGAATGCATTTTATTGATGATAGCATTCACTATGAATTGCTTTAACTCCATCACAACCAATGACGTGCCAGGCACATCACGGAAAAACAGTCAGTTAATGACTGATGACATGCCTCCCATGTCATGGCATTAAATGCCTTCTACACTTAAACAGTGTTGCTGCAAGGAATCCCGCCACCTCCGAAAAGTGCAGCAGGGGCCCTGTGTTGGGTGTCAATGTCCGCCATATGCAATATTATTTAAAACAGTGTTGCTGAAATGCCTCGATATCACTGTTCCAGCAAAATGTAAAAAAAAGTCCAAAAATTTGAAAAAAGTTTATTTTATGAGCTAAAATAAGCACCATGTCTTCCCAAATATCGTGGCAAGGAAACAGCTAAATTATCAACATTTGAAATACCCATGGGGTGTCTAGTTTTTAAAAATATATAGTTTGATTGGGTAAATTGAATTAGGCAGCTTCAGAGATCTACCAAATAACACATGGGGGCAGGATGACCAGATTTGACAAAAAGGGAAAAACATAAAATTATTATGTTAATCAAGTCAAAAATTGGGTCTGCATTTAAATATTCAAAATCACCAATGAAATCTAGTATACACCCATAAAGTGAGGATAATAGGATAGACTCACATACAAAATACAAAAAAATATTGGCACCTTTGGTAAATATGAGCAAAGAAGGCTGTGAACATTTTTTGTTATTGTTTAACCCTTTGATCTTCACAAAATAAACAGAAATACTCTGCTCTCATGGATATCAAACAATAGCAAAGGTTGTTGAGTTGAAATGCCCATTTCAACCATCAGGGCAATAGTTAAGAAGTTCCAGTCTACTGCTGCATTCTTTTAAATAATGGAACTTTATTTTATAATGCATTTTAGTTGTTTCAGGAAGTGAAGCAGCTTATGGTTGCATTGTTTATTCTGCGAGACTGTCGACAAAAGAAGTTGGCACTTACAGAGGGGTATTCAGTTTCACTTTGTATTGCAATAAAGATAGGCACTCATCATGTTTGTCAGGAATTAGCCTTCTCCTTTCATTTAAATTTAATCATCCAGTTAAGTTTTACTTGCATTTGTTAGAGCCGAGGCATTCAGAGATGGGTTTATGGTTGAAAAATATCTAATGATTTTGGGTCTGGAGCCGAAAAGCATCATCAGACATCATTATAATTGTTTCCTTGGTAAGATTTAAAATAGGTTTCAATCAGAGTGTCTTGGACTTCCAGCATCCCAGGGCTTTTTGGGACACTGACGGACATCCAGTGCACTGTGACGTACAAAGATAATATTTTCTTTAGAATGTTTAAAATGGATCTTTCTCTGTTTTGATTGAGGTTTCGATTTATATGTTTTCCACATACACAGTAGTACCAACATAGTAAACCAGTGTTTTAAAAAATACCCTTGCAATGCTGGGACACATTTCATTTTATTTTATAAAGCTCTATATTAACTACTAAATGTGAAACCAAACTAGTTCTGAATAAAAGATTCCCAATCTCAAGCACTAGGCAGTTAGCACCACTATTTGCCAAGTGGATTATGGTAGTAATTAATTATGTTCTTTAATCTGTTCTGCCTTTTTTACTTATTTACAGGTAATATAATAACAAATAATAATCAATAATAATAATAATAATCATTATTGAATTAAATTATATATATTTATATATGTTAGTCTTGTGCATTTGTTTTCGTAGAAACTTTATTTTTAAAGAAAATTGCCTGTTTTGTGTGTTCCTATGAATCAACGAAGCAAGGGCAATCTCCGGCGTAACTAGCAAAAAGGAATTGCAAAAGTGTCTGCCTGCCCAGGCCCAGTGCTCTACTACTACTGCTGCACTCAGGGACAGGCTGGGCCAGGGGGCAATTGCCCCCCAGGCGGGCCAGAAGCTAAACTTAACAGCTGCGCGGCCAAGCACTGAAGTGGCCAATTCGGCCACACGACCGTCAGGGTTGTCTTTAATGCGGGGCAAAAGCCTGCAGCACCATGTCCATGGGCCGGCACACCGAGATGCCACTGCAGCAGCGAGTTTTAAAGCGGCCGTAAGACTGCCTACTCTTAATGAATTTAAAGTGGCCAGCATGCATGCGCCATTCCGCCTTTTGAAGAGTTCCTTGTGACAGGGAGAAGAACACCTCAGAGGAGAACAGTCTGCAAGAACAGAAGAGGCCAGCAAAAAAAGTAAGTATTAAAAAAAAATAGGGTGATAGGTGGAAAGGGACCCATATTTAAAGGTGTGGGCAGTCTTGGGACAAAACTTAAATACAAAAATTGGGTGGCTGGGGGTATAAGTACATAACAGGGTGGTTGGGGCATCACATAAATCAATATACAAAGGGGGATGGGTGGCTGGGGGCAATACACATGGGTACATTAACCAGTACAAAAGGTGACATCAATGCACAAGGGAGGGAGGCTAGCTGGAGACATCACATAAATCAATACACAAGGGTGTGGCGACACAAAGGGGCCTGGCTGGGGGCATAAATCCACATTGGGCAATACACAAGGGTGTGAGGGGAATACTTTAAAAACAAAGGGGCAGGAGCCAGCTGGGGCATCAATACACAATGAGCAAAACACACACAAAACAAACCAGTGTGATAAGCATTTCTTAAGCTTTGTGTAGATTAACCCATACTGATGCGGGTGTCGGTGTGGCAGAGCCTGTCCTGGTGTGTGTGCGTTGGTGTCCGTGTGGCAGAGTCTGTTCTGGTGTGCATGTGTTTCTGTCCATGTGGCTGAGCCTGTCCTAGTGTGTGTGTTTGTGTGTTGGTGTGGCAGAACCTGTCCTGGTGTGTGGTTGGGTGTCGGTGTGGCAGAGGCTGTCCTGGTGTGTGTTTAGGTGTCGGTGTGGCAGAGCCTGTCCTGGTGTGTGTGTTTGGGTGTCGGTGTGCCAGAGCCTGTTCTGTTTGTCTGTTTGGGTTTCGGTGTGCCAGAGCCTGTCCTGTTGTGTGTGTTTGGGTGTCGGTGTGCCAGAGCCTTTTCTGGTGTGTATGTGTTGGTGTCAGTGTGGCAGAGCCTGTCCTGGTGTTTGTTTGGGTGTTGGTGTGACAGCGCCTGCCCTGGTGTGTGTGTTTGGGTGTCAGTGTGGCAGAGCCTGTCCTTGTGTGTGACTGGGTGTCGATAGGACAGAGCCTGTCCTGTTTTATTTGGGTGTCGGTGTGCCAGAGCCTGTCCTGCGTGTGTGTTTGGATTTCGGTGTGGCAGAGCCTGTCCTGGTGTGTGTGTTTGGGTGTCGGTGTGGCAGAGCCTATTCTGGTGTGTATGTGTTGGTGTCAGTGTGGCAGAGCCTGTCCAAGTGTGTGTGTTTGGGTGTGGCAGAGCCTGTCCTGGTGTGTGTGTGTTGGTGTCCTTGTGGCAGAAGCTGCCCTGGTGTGTGTTTGGGTGTCGGTATGGCAGAGCCTGTCCTTGTGTGAGTATTTGGGTGTCGGTGTGGCAGAGCCTGTCCTTGTGTGTGTTTGGGTGTCGGTATGGCAGAGCCTGTCCTGATGTGTGTGTTCGTGTGGCAGCGCCTGTCCTGATATGTGTGTGTTTGTGTGGCAGTGTGGCAGAGCCTGTCCTGATGTGTGTGTTTGGGTGTCAGTGTGGCAGAGGCTGTCCTGGTGTGTTTGTGTTTGGGTGTCAGTGTAGCAGAGCTTGTCCTGGTGTGTGCTTGGGTGTCAGTGTGGCAGAGCCTGTCCTGGTGTGTGTGGGTTTGCTTGTCGGTGTGGTAGAGCCTGTCGTGGTGTGTGTGTTTGGGTGTCTGTGTGGAAGAGCCTGTCCTGGTGTGTGTCTGGGTGTTGGTGTGACAGAGCCTGCCCTGGTGTGTGTGTTTGGATGTCAGTGTAGCAGAGCCTGTCCTTGTGTGTGACTGGGTGCCGATAGGACAGAGCCTGTCCTGTTGTATTTGGGTGTCGGTGTGGCAGAGCCTGTCTTTTTGTGTGTATTTGGGTATTGGTGTGGCACTGCCTGTCCTGGTATGTGTGTCTTGGTGTCAGTGTGGCAGAGCCTGTCCTGGTGTGTGTGTTGGTGTCTGTGTGGCAGAGCCTGTCCTGGTGTGAGTGTTTGGGTGTCTGTGTGGCACAGCCTATCCTGGTGTATGTCTGGGTGTTGGTGTGGCAGATCTTGTCCTGGTATGTGTGTCTTGGTGTCAGTGTGGCAGAGCCTGTCCTGGTGTGTGTGTTGGTGTCTGTGTGGCAGAGCCTGTCCTGGTGTGAGTGTTTGGGTGTCTGTGTGGCACAGCCTATCCTGGTGTATGTCTGGGTGTTGGTGTGGCAGATCTTGTCCTGGTGTGTGTGTGTTGGTGTCCATGTGGCAGAGCCTGTCCTGGTGTGTGTGCTTTGGTGTTGGTGTGGCAGACCCTGTCCTGGTGTGTGTGTTTGGGTGTCAGTGTGGCAGAGGCTGTCCTGGTGTGTTTGTGTTTGGGTGTCAGTGTAGCAGAGCTTGTCCTGGTGTGTGCTTGGGTGTCAGTGTGGCAGAGCTGATCCTGGTGTGTGTGGGTTTGCTTGTCGGTGTGGCAGAGCCTGTCCTGATGTGTGTGTTTGTGTGTCAGTGTGGCAGAGCCTGTCCTGATATGTGTGTGTTTGTGTGTTAGTTTGGCAGAGCCTGTCCTGATGTGTGTGTTTTTGTGTTGGTGTGGCAGAGGCTGTCCTGATATGTGTGTGTTTGTGTGTCTGTGTGGCAGAGCCTGTCCTGGTGTGTGTGTTTGGGTGTTGGTGTGAAATAGCCTGCCCTGGTGTGTGTTTGGGTGTCAGTGTGGCAGAGCCTGTCCTGGTATGTGTCTGGGTATTGGTGTGGCAGAGCCTGTCCTGGTGTGTGTGTGTCTGGGTGCCGTTATGGCAGAGCCTGTCCTGGTATGTGTTGGTGTCCGTGTGGCAGAGCCTGTCCTGTTGTGAGTGTTTGGGTGTCGGTATGGCAGAGCCTGTCCTGGTGTGAGTGTTTGGGTGTCGGTATGGCAGAGCCTGTCCTGGTGTGTGTTTGGGTGTCGGTATGGCAAAGCCTGTCCTGGTGTGTGTGTGTTTGTGTGTCTGTGTGGCAGTGCCTGTCGTGATATGTGTGTGTTTGTGTTTCAGTGTGGCAGAGCCTGTCCTGATATGTGTGTGTTTGTGTGTCAGTGTGGCAGAGCCTGTCCTGATATGTGTCTGGGTATTGGTGTAGCAGAGCCTGTCCTGGTGTGTGTGTGTCTGGGTGCCGTTATGGCAGAGCCTGTCCTGGTATGTGTTGGTGTACATCTGGCAGAGCCTGTCCTGTTGTGAGTTTTTGGGTGTCGGTATGGCAGAGCCTGTCCTTGTGTGAGTGTTTGGGTGTCGGTGTGGCAGAGCCAGTCCTTGTGTGTGTTTGGGTGTCGGTATGGCAGAGCCTGTCCTGGTGTGTGTGTGTTTGTGTGTCCGTGTGGCAGCGCCTGTCCTGATATGTGTGTGTTTGTGTGTCAATGTGGCAGAGCCTGTCCTGATGTGTGTGTTTGGGTGTTGGTGTGGCAGAGACTGTCCTGATATGTGTGTGTTTGTGTGTCAGTGTGGCAGAGGCTGTCCTGGTGTGTTTGTGTTTGGGTGTCAGTGTAGCAGAGCTTGTCCTGGTGTGTGCTTGGGTATCAGTGTGGCAGAGCCTGTCCTGGTGTGTGTGGGTTTGCTTGTCGGTGTGGTAGAGCCTGTCGTGGTGTGTGTGTTTGGGTGTCTGTGTGGAAGAGCCTGTCCTGGTGTGTGTTTGGGTGTTGGTGTGACAGAGCCTGCCCTGGTGTGTGTGTTTGGGTGTCAGTGTAGCAGAGCCTGTCCTTGTGTGTGACTGGGTGTCGATATGACAGAGCCTGTCCTGTTGTATTTGGGTGTCGGTGTGGCAGAGCCTATCTTTTTGTGTGTGTTTGGGTGTTGGTGTGGCACTGCCTGACCTGGTGTGTGTGTCTTGGTGTCAGTGTGGCAGAGCCTGTCCTGGTGTGTGTGTTGGTGTCTGTGTGGCAGAGCTTGTCCTAATATGTGGGTTTGGGTGTCAGTGTGGCAGAGCCTGTCCTGGTATGTGTGTTTTGGTGTCAGTTCTGCAGAGCCTGTCCTTGTGTGTGTGTTTGGGTGTCGGTGTGGCAGAGCCTGTCCTGGTGTGTGTGTCTGGGTATCGGTTAAAAAGCATTAGTGGCACTAAATTGTGACTACAGGCATTCCCTGTATGATGACTTTTTTTTAGTGTACGGATGTACTCCCAATCCCATCACATTACATTAATATGCATTAGAAAATCAGGAAAAGGTGGGCATGGATGGTGGGCTGATTCGGTGGTGCAACGGGCTACTTGACTAGACTTGCACCCCCGGCCTTATGCTGCCAGCTCTCCCCTGGTTGCACTTGATCGTCCTAACCTTTTTAAAATTTCTATAATGAAAGGTGAGTCCAGTATGTATCAGGAAGTCACTCCTTGTGGGAATACCCCCCACCAAATGTTGTTCAAAATCAAAAACCACTGACTGTGGCAAAAAGTAAACGGAAATTATGTCTGAAAAATTTGCCATGCCGTGCACATGTCTGATATATCATATGTAGTGTTTTAAATGTATATGTAAAGATGTTTCTTGTATCAGATCTTATCAAGGGGACCTGGACACATTTGTATGCCATCTTTAACTTAATTGTAGCTAATTGTATAACTACCTTGATATCAATTGGCTGCCTAGAGGGATTAAGAGTTACACTCACAAAATGCTTACATGAGTTTAAGTAGTTATGGGATGTAAAAGAGCCAAAAGTACATTATAGAAGGGCCCTGACTCAGTTGTGGTTTGTAGCAGCAAACAGTTGCTTTATATGTGTTTGCTGCAAAATGTAAGAAGCTGTCCTCTCACTGTTTTTTTGTAAAAGGCAGTGAAGCCCTGCATTTTTTTACAGCAACTGCAAAATTTTAAGATTCTTCACCTATTGTTAGCACTTGAAGGCAGGTTTGTCTTTTAAGCATAAGAAAAAAGGGTATCCTCTCTGGGCTCAAGCATTCCACACGGCCAACAACATGCTTCAGTTTTTGTGGCTTGTGATCCTCAAAGGAACACATATCAAGTGGGGGGGGGGGGGTGTTGAAATTAAGAGAGTGTCACCTAGATGGCAAAGAGGAGTATAAAGTATTTTAGCGAGAGGGTTTGTCATTTTTCTTTTTTCTAACCCTGTGAGGGCTCTCACCGGATAATTGGCCTTCTTGCTTTAACTAAACACACTTTACTAATTATATAGTGGATTTTAACACACGTTTTTTATACAGGCATATACATTATGCTTGAAATGCCTATGCTTTGGTTTTACATGAATAAAATGCTGAAGCCTTCCAGAGGCATTGTTTCCTACTTTTTCAGGAAATTATACACTATATTGTAATTACAGCAGGATGATAGCATGCAAATACAAGTTATAGCATAAGAATCCTTCCTTCAATAACTGTTTCATGTAATCAACAAACTGTTTTTATTTTCAGTAGTTATTATCACTTAAGTGCCTTAATAATCCCCAAGAGTTAAAGCAATAAACAAAGACCTCCACCCACTTACATTAAAGTAAATTTTGTTAATTTCCTCTCAAATATATCACATCTTGAATGTTAGTATTGACATGTGCCAATACGATTAAATATTTATTTATTCTAACTGGCTCATCATCTTCAAATTCACTAAAAAGGATGGTTTGCTGTATGTTCATGTAGGGTCTCATTCAGAATGGAGAGGTTGCCTCTTCATAATTAAATGAGAGAGTTAGTTGCAACCCTCGGCACAAATCGCTACCCACCACATGCAAAATAATGTATTATAAGTGGCAATTTCTTCTATTAATTGCACAGGTATTGATGTGTATTGCATTTGTACTATTTTTGATGCAGTACCATGGCAACGGGTTTCTTGACAAAGGCCCCAAGGCAGAGCTCAACTGAAGTAGAAAAGTAAATGTAGGCAGTTAATATAAGGTTTTTTGCTATTGTCATTTTATTTATAAAGTGCCAACAAATTCACTGTCAATTTTCTACAAGAAAGATTAAATCATATTAAAATGAATTAAAACAGCATTTAAAAAGAAATGGTTCTCATAAAAATAATTCCAAAAATTGCCCCACTACTGTTACTGTGTGAAATACTTGCCAAGTAATTGTGTCCTTATTGTCTTTATTGAGGAACACTTAAACCTCAAAAGTGAAGTCAATGTTTTTGCCCTGTGTTCTTGATAATGTCCATCTGTGGTTTCATGTATTAGGACACTGGTCAGGAGGCCAAAGTGTCAATATCTGGAATGAGAAGATGTGGTGCTACCATATATGCAGTAAAAGAGGTCCATACTGTATGAGGTACAGAACTCATACTCCACCACTTATAGTAGGTTCCTCTGAGCTTTAAGAATAGCTTGATAGTGGATATTAATATTCTTACCATGCTTTGGAATATTGGGACCTATTCATTAATAGCTGAGATTAAATAGTTAACTCAACTGATACAACTCAACATATGTTACCATTTACAAAGCGATGTGAATATATATATAAACATTCAAGATGCTTGCATATTCATGCCCAAGAAGTTTACAAATGTGGATTGCAGTTGAAGGCACGCAAGATGGAAGCATATGGGAGGCATTGGCGAGATCATTTCTTCCTCAAGAGGCTACATTTAATCCTATCCCACAGCAACTGAGATGAGGGTAAAGAGGTTGTAGGTGGGCTCCATGCCTCCCCATTTTTGTGTTCTATGGTAGAAGGCGGGGAAGTCCTCAGCCCATCATACCTAATAAGGGTCCATTTATAAATAAAAGTTACTAGGTCATGCTCAAGAAATTCCACTTCACACATCTCCTATATACACTGCTCAAAATAATAAAGGGAACACTTAAACAACACAATGTAACTCGAACTCAATCACACTTCTGTGAAATCACACTGTCCACTCAGGAAGCAACACTGATGGACAATCAATTTCACATGCTGTTGTGCAAATGGAACAGACAACAGGTGGAAATTATAGGCAATTAGCAAGACACCCCCAATAAAGGAGTGGTTCTGCAGGTGGTGACCACAGACCACTTCTCAGTTCCTATGCTTCCTGGCTGATGTTTTGGTCACTTTTGAATGCTGGCGGTGTTTTCACTCTAGTGGTAGCATGAGACGGAGTCTACAACCCACACAAGTGGCTCAGGTAGTGCAGCTCAACGCGAGACTGTCCAGGAGTTGGCGGATGCTTTAGTCCAGGTCTGGGAGGACATCCCTCAGGAGACCATCCGCAACCTCATCAGGAGCATGCCCAGGTGTTGTAGGGAGGTCATACGGGCACGTGGAGGGCACAAACACTACTGAGCCTCATTGTGACGTGTTTTAAGGATTTGATTACATCAAAGTTGGATCAGCCAGTAGTGTGGTTTTTCATTTTGATTTTGAGTGTGACTCCATATCCAGACCTCCATGGGTTGATAAATTTAATTTCCATTGAGAATTTTTGTGTGATTTTGTTGTCAGCACATTCAACTATGTAAAGACGAAAGTATGTCATACGATTAGTTCATTCATTCAGATCTAGGATGTGTAATCTTAGTGTTCCCTTTATTATTTTGAGCAGTATACATCTCTTAAAAATGTGATTCATTCACATTCATTTCTTTTATTTGAGGAATTAACAAAACTATGATGGTTTTACATGGCAATCAACAGCTCACTCACTTGGTAGTTGTCACTTGATATATATGTACATGCATGCCCACATAATTCAATGTAGAAAACCATTTTTTTGTAAAAGAATGAATACAACTTGTTCCTCTTAATGCACTCTAAAAAAATAATATTTTCAGGGATAATCATATGACCACAGGACATGAAAAAAAATCAAATATTGAACACAAGGAATGGAACTGTTCAATACAAACTATTATTTTCTTCCTCGACAAGATTGCGCAAAAATGAACAGTCCAGTTAAAATACTAGTTAAAATACCTCGTGGCCCAGTTGCTACTACCAAGTCACTCTATTTTCTCATTTATAATGGTGCCACATTCCAACATAGTTGTTTTGATATCTTAGTATTAAACAAACAAGAAGTAAATTTTTCAATTTAGAAATTGTGCATTCCTTAAAAAACAGTTCTTTAGCTTTTTTTGTAAATCAGAGCCAGCAAAAGCAAAATGCATAATATAATCTCATAAAATAGCTCGTAAACAGTACTGCTAGGCAACCTGATCTTTGGATTTTATTTTTTTCTACCTCAGTTGCTAGGATACTAGAATATCATATATATTAGCTTTGTGTGAATAACAGAATAATGTAACATGCTTGTGCATGTAAGCCCATTGGAGAACATTAAACCACATCACATAATGTAGACTTTTATAGATCCACAGATGCATTATAGGAATTATACAAACACTTGGTTAAATTCTGAGAGGCTACAATGGACTGAGCATAATGGTTATTTGATATTATCAACTAAAACAATAACATTCTATAAAAAAGATATTGGGTGCTTTTATAAAAATGGCTTGTTACCTGTCTGAACAGCTTATGATGTTATAGTACAGCAATTACATTATTTCTTCTTAATTCATTAAGAATATCTCACAGTTCTGCTGTTCCTGGTGACATAAGTACTATGAAAACCATAGAGATGTACCCAGTGACGTATCCTGGCCTAGGTCGACTAGGGGATAGACCTCCCTCTCAGGGTTAATCCCTCAGTTTCTCCCTCTCAGGTGATTAAACCTGAACAATGGCCAGGTTACAAAGGCCTATTTAAGCTTTCGATGCCAGTTCAAAGATACAGTGTGCCAGGATATGACGTTGTAACTTGGTGCTCTGTTTTATAAAGGTGCTTAAAGTCCCAATGCGGGACAGACCCAGGCAATCTGGGACATGTGGTCACCCTAATGTAGGGACAAAATGTCCCATATGTATTTGTCCCATCCAGGTTTTTTCCAAGCTTGGCTGAACCCATCTCACTGCATATGATATACTTACTGCCCTTGCACTGACCCCTGTGCACATGTTTAAAAAGGGCTTCCATTGATCTTAATCAGTGGCAACATATTTGGACCATGGAGGAGAAGGACAGCTGCAGAGGTACTTTAGGAATCTTGTGGTACCATGAAAATAATTGTCTTTGTTGATGTAGAATTTTCTTACTTCAGCATGCTCCTAAACTGTACTTACTCCTGGAGTCATAAAACTACTTAATTGGATTGTGTCATTTAGTTGGCCTGATTATTAACACCTTAGTTTTTGTTCTACATTGTTCTATATGAAAATTAAAATATCATCATGATGATGTAGATATTTTTGGTTGTTTTTAACAGAAGGTTAAAGAATGGTGCCTAATTTTTCTAGCTTCTTAGCTTATTTACATTTTTCCCATACAGTTAAGTGCACTAAATAAACACATGTAATGGTGCTTACAGGATGTAGTAAGAATTAATCTCCATTTATCACTGGTACCCCCATAACTTCATGCTGACAGTATTTGAATGATTATTTCTAACTATATAATTAAGCTTGAGGGTATTGTTTGTACATTTAAAAAAGAGGATTTGGATTATTTAAACATTAGCAAGAATGTATCACTGTCACAACCACCTTTAAAATAACATCAATTCCTTAATTCCAATTTCTAAATCCCAACTTTTTTTTTGCATGATATGAAAAGCTAAAATAATATTATTTTTTATCCTTGTAATATTACATTGTGAGCCACTAAATGGCTTATATTGTGATTAAAACATTCTGTACCCAAATCCTTTTGTTTATATGGTCAAATGTTTTCGTTTACATCAACTGATGCAAGAAAGGCAAATTATTTCATGTTTTATTGATTGCAAACACTTTGTACTTTTCCCAACTTTGCAGACCTCTTAAGTTTTTCAGTTGTATCTAGTATATACTGTAGTATACTGTATATACTGTAGTATAAAATCTAATATTCGCTTAATAATCTGGTATCATAACTAAATTGTAAATACATGCAGGCTGGCTAAAAGTGGGAGTCTGCACAAAACACTTTTTAATACCATACATTTGACTGCAGGAGAGTCAAGTAGATACGAGTTAAAAAAAGAAAACACCTTATGGATTAATTAACCTCTTTCTTTGGACTGCAAAATGAGGATTGATGGCTTCAATGATCTAATATCTTGGACACTATCCCCTCCATCTCACAATGCAGGAATAAAGGGGTGGGGAGATGCTCAGGATGGGGTGTTGTTCTGTCTGATGGACTGGAAGTGGAAGGCCCTGTGGCATAGTACACTTTAATGCATATAACAACATATAAGCCCCTTTAAATGTTCATGTGGTCCATTTTGCAAATGCACTGAAATGCTTTGGCTTGTAAATGCCCTGCACACACAACCAGTCAGCTCCAGCACTGGCACATGTGTGAAGGTGCTACCATTGATTTTTATGGGAGCACTTTCCAGCCACTAATTGACAGCTTCGAGAAATCAATCCATTTTCTGAAATGTTAGACCATGGAGGAGAAGAGCAGCTGCTGCAGCAGAGCTGCAGCTTCTTGGTTCATTTAAGTGCTTTATTTTGTTTTGGAACAATGCATTTTAATGTACTATAATGTATTCTTCTATAGTGGGAGGTGTCAGGAACATTATACTGTATTCTTGAGTTCTTAGTAAGTAGACCCAAATGCCTGAACTCTTTCAACAGTAAATGTTATATTATTATCATAGCCTGTCTGACAGAACTAACATATACAAATCCCTTTAACTGTCTACTGGCTTTATTCATTAAAGTGGCAGTTTCCTGGAGACTTGCAGTTTCAACTAATCAGCCTTACTGGATGAGTAACTGGCGCCTGCAAAGAGCATTACATTTATAACACAAGATCAGTCATCATGGAGCCATAATTTCTAAGCCTCTTATACAGTGGTACCATACTCAAGATGCCTCTCACAAACTCCATTGTGCCATTGGATTAGAGTATCCTACTATTATATTAATAATATTAACTCACAGGCCACTGCTGTGGGTATTCCAACTACAAAGGTATGTTCCCTTTGATTGTAGCGATATTCATTTTTGGGGGTTTGGTTGCCATGTGACCCAGCAGATTTCGGCATCTTACTATTACCTCTATGTCAAAATCAATTACATTTGCAAAAATTGACCTCCTACAGTATTACCTAGTTATGTAGGGCCAGTTAAAACATGAAACTAAAGTGCCATACATTTCCTGCTTATTGTTTATTTATTGAATGTTTATTCAATGTGGTAAACACTCCATGTTTGCTAAAAGACTACCTAAAATCAGTGTCCTACATCAGGGGAGGTTTCCATACTACCGTTGTTTCTCATTTATTCTTTTCAGCTGCATATCATAATGGGGCTATTAATATTTGCTATGTGGGCATCATATCTAAAAGGATACCATATAAATGTGTGTATATGAACAATTGGGAGTAGGATATACCAAAATCTACTTCCTTGGAAGATTGAGTACAAACAGCAGAACATTGGTAAAGTCATTTGTAGATGATATCTGGCAACTCAGGGGCTCATACGTAGCCTACAGCTTCAAAAAGATGTTGGAGAACTTGTGGTGAACTGGACACTTATGATGCTCATGTGGTGCACATGCCTCAAAATTCAACCATTGTACTCACAGCCCTTTAATATGTAATAGAAACATCTTGCACAAGGTTTCTGTTTTCTAATACCTATGAAATACCTATGAAAATATATCCCATGGTCTCATCCAAATACGTGATTATCTTTGATTAATTAGGAAGCAATGTGTAAAAAGTGACACGACCAGTAGGAGGAGTGGAACAGTGAACAGAAAAAGTAATAAGCTATAATAACTTCCCTGTTTAGTCTGGAATCACAGCTGCAGCCCTTATACAACACTCTCCGGGTGTTGAAGAATTTCAGCAAAAGGTTCGATAGGGGGCGCTCGTGTATTCCGTTCCGTATAAATGAAATGAAAAAATACAAAAGAAAAACAAAAATAAATAGTGCAGGTGTACAAAAATATGATGTGCCCTGCGTGTTGCAGATTTTACACTCACAGTGTTTATGTGGTTCAATGCGTCAAACAGGTGTACTCTCAGGGTCCACGTATGGGGTATATATCCGAGAAAGAAGCAAGAGAGGAACCAATAGTGTATATTGTATATATCGCTAGAGGCGCAACAAGTGGAGTAATACTTACACTAACACCAGTGTAAAGGTGCCCGTAGTAGTTGGTGACGTTTTGGTCACATGCGTATCCTCCTCTGTTTGGTGAATCCGATGATAAATATTGGTGGGTGTGTGGTGCATCAAACAGCCACTGTCCACATGAGATGTGTGGTAAAAAGTATATTTATTCCAAGGTAGCAATGAGCTGGATCTATAACAGATGCAGCTTAAAAAATAGACAAATAAAATAAATAAAATCAATAAAATGGTAATAATACATTTCTGCAATTATATAATTAAATCGGAATATTGGCTCTACTTTTAGAGCTAATATATAATAGAGTAACCAGCTATATTGTTTATATTGTTTTTATTATTTTATTGATTTTATACTTTTTTATATTTTTGCACTGTTTTTCTGTTTCCATACTTACTGTATACAAGTACTGGTGATGATTTACATGATTAGCCATGACAAGCAATAAACATTATTACTTTAAAAATACCTTCTTGAACTAAACAGTCTGAGTGCATTACTTCTATGAAGCATGACTTTTGCAAAGAAGTATGTATATAGTATGTGTAATAGGGCAAAGCTGACCTTATAAATATGTGCAAGAAGTAAACCTACACATTATTACACAAAAAATAAGTTCTATACCTGTGGACAGAATATACTGAAAATATGTACACAATTATTTCTAAATTGTATTAATTTGCGTTGCACAATCTATTATCTTTGCAATTTGGTCACAAGACTATTGTATTATATTTTCATATCATTTTATTTATCTAAGACTTTGTGTAAGTTCTTATTTTTTACAACGCATTTAAAGTTTTAAGGTATAAAAATTAATGTAATCAATCAAAGTAACAAATATACTTATAAAGACACAGTTCCCTTTTATTTTTTCCTTTAATGTTTCAGTTTAAAAAAAAAGAACAAAAAATACATTCTTTCAAAAGCAAAATTTCTGATTTCATTATTCTTGGTCGTATGACAGAGACGAAACAAGCCACACAATAGTGACAGCAGGTTCGGCCTAGATTTGCATTAACTGATACACATTTTGTGTTAGTCATTGCCATATATTATACAACCAATGAGTTCCATAAACATAAAAAGTCAGGTTAGCCATAATATACAACTAATTTCAGAAATATATATTAACTCATATAATAGTGCAAAAAATGAACATTTTAGAATATAGTAACACGGTTCATAAATTAGGACTATGATAATGTTGTTGAAAACTTCCTGACTCAAAGTATCATTATCTGTTTGGAGAAATGAGACACCAACGATGGAAATGGATTCAGTGTATGAACTGATGACCTAGACTGTGGTACATAAATACTGTCATACATGTAACGTTTAACTACTTTTTCTGTTCTTTGTAGGTGTCATCTTAATTTGGGTGAAGCTGAGTCAATGCAAATAAAGCAATGGGTACTGTTAAATATAGCCAGCCAAGTGGGACTATATGGTTAAATCCTGAGGATATGCTTAGGTCCACATAATTACAATATTCATTTTAAACAGTTACATGAAACTGTAACATTTTTTTCCACTCTGCCATACTGGTACTGCAACAGTACTCACTGACTCAATCCTCTTACTGCAGTCTATTGATTTCCTCTATGATACTAAAGGGTTAATGTTTTATTGACAGACACTTAGCACAAAGTAAATTTTAAACCACAGATATAGAATGTTACAGCATGAGGCTCATTTTATCCTGCTTGCGTTATATAAACGTCATCACCCAGCCTACATTTGTAACCCAATATGTACGTCTAATCATTTCTTATGTTGCACATATTTGTTGAAGCTGTACATCAAATCCAAACAGATTTGCTTTTAACAATAAATGTATATATATATATATTTATGTGTTCTGAGAATATACGTTTCACATGGCAGGCAATAAGAGGAATTCATCCATGTTTTTTCAAAAGCTACTCTTGTTCTCATATAGTGTGAAGAATAGTAGCACAAAACAACACTTTACACAGCTTATCAATTTGAGCGCTAATGTCTAAGTGAAACAATGTGGGTGCAAGTAAAAATCAAATGTTTCTGAATGTAGACATTCTAGTACGTTTCACAGAATTATACATTTCACATCTTTCACACCTTCATCCATTTGCAATAAGCTGTCCGGTTTGAGTAGGCACAGATTTTTTTTTTTTAACTTAGTGAATAATGTTGCAAAAGGTTCATAAAAAAGAAAGATAAAATGGTTTTCCGGATAGGACTAAGAAACAGCACACTAATATTCGCACATATATAACTGTATCACGTTTATACTGTGTTTTTAAAACATTGCTAAAAATTTTGTACAATCATTACCAGACCCAAAATGAGACTATTTTCTGTGCTAAAACCTCTGCTCCAGAGGCTATTTTCCATATTTATAATTCGTCCTCAAATCAAACATATTTTACAGTTTCCCTTTTATTTCAATATACTTCATTTATATACATTTATCTACACACGATGCATTTTTCTTTACTGTGCTACATGTTCATATATAATTGAGTTTTATAGTGGTTGAGAGAACTGTAATACATAAACCTTCCTCACTGGTTTTCTAACAGAATAAAAGGAGAGCTTCCTAAGCTATATTAAATGCAATTGTGATACAAGTTCCATATGTGTACTTTCTATAGCTTTGAATATGACACATCATGCCGGTAACATATATAAGCATGCGCTGTCTCCAAGGTTAACATCACAAACATTTTAGAAAGGTTGCCACTTTTTACAATCTAATACAGAGAAATATGAACTTCAATTCATAGTCCACGGAGGAAAAAGTAAAAATAAAAAAAAAAAAAAAAAAAGGCTAACAAACCAACCTTAGGAATGTAAATTTGAGACATTTGGTCATGCTTTGGAGGCCCTTTTTCCAGAACAGGATTCAATCTAGGCCTGTTGCTATATTTGTTACAACAGTTAAAATACATATGTTTTATGTCACATTCACCTGTCCATCTTCGTAGATGTTGTAGCCCATCAATACACACAATGGCTCACGTGCACACTTGTCAAAACTGAACTTTAAATTAGGCTTAAACTGGTGAATATTAGATTGTCCTCTAGGTACAATTCTCAACACTATGTGATGTGGTCTCATAAGATGAGTCGCTTATGACATAATTATAATACTGTATTTACTACATTTAGTAGGAAGGTGAACATAAATTATAGCAGACCTTTCTACCTTATGTTACCATAACAATAAAGAACAACCTACATTAGGATGATTTGTTTGTTTCTGAGTATTATGAACTGAAATGATTTCTTGTGTTTGTGTTGATTTATATTTAGGCAGACAGCTCCATTGACTTGTCTCCTCAACACAGTACTTCTCTTTCTGGTCCACTTTTTCCAGAAGTCCCATACATCATCATAGTCCAGAAATTGGTCATCTTTAGTGCGCAGAGTCAGTACAAACACTATAGGTATGTACAGCAGGAGCCCAACGTTTGTGTCACTTTTTTTATTTTTTCCCTTTTTTCATCCACATTAAAGGCAGGAATACAAGAAGGCATTGTTAGATGCTGTAGGCAGACTTGTATGTCTGCTGATTAATACAGAAGGTTTTAAGGCAGAAGCATAAAGAAAGTGGGAGAGGAGAAACTGAAGAAGAAAAGCAAGAAGGTAAAAAGATATTAGCTCAGCAGAAAAAATGAAAAGAATCAGATAGAATTTAGTAATGGCAAATATTCAGTACTGTGTATTGTACAGATGGAGAAATTAGTGTTGCTTGCCCTTTGAAAGTTTCTCAGCATCTTCGTCGGTAATACTGTTAAGAGTTTATAACACATCTTATGGAGTTCAGCAGGCGTTCACCACGTTCTTACACTAAGCTCATATGGGTAACGTCTTGAGTTTTTAGCCAAGAATATCAAGGTATACTGGAGATGCCTTGGACAAGTTCTGAAGGAGGATGTGTATTTCCTTGATGTTTAGCCTCATATGAGGCTCCCTCTGCCAACAACCAAGCATTAAGTCATAGATTTCCTTTGGGCAAGTTCGGGGTCTCTGTAAGACTCGTCCTTGAGTAATACATTCGATTACCTAAAATTTAGAGAGTCATGTTTATTTAAGAATAGAGCCAAACAACATCCCTACATCATAAATTAAGATTTGTAAACATTAGATAGCATTTTAATTAATAGCTATTCATTTGATAGTATTTTAATACGTTAAATTACATGTTATCAATCTGCATCTTAACTATCCTTTTTTAATATATGAATATACAAACCTCGTTGTTTGATAGCTGATACCAGGGTTGTTTTCCATAAGTAAAAATTTCCCATAAAACCACCCCTAAACTCCAAACATCGCTTTCTGTGGTGAACTTCCTGTACATGATACTCTCAGGGGGCATCCAGCGAATGGGTAACATCGTATGCCCTCCAACCTAAAAGAAATAATGAGAAAAAATGTATTACTGTACAGCAGAGCAATCTGCTATAAAAGTGAAGTTGTAAATACTTTATATACAAATATTAGTTGGTTTTTTTACTGTAATTTAAAGACATTGACTGCAAAAAAATCAACAATGTGCGTCCAAACAGATTGTAAACTCACAAGAGCAGGGCCCTCTTCTCCTTCTGTAAAAGTATGTTTAATGTATGTTAATGATATATAAATAGTCTTAATTATTTTCACTGTACTCTATTGTAACAGCTCTACCAAATATGCTGTCGCAATATAAATAAATCTAATGTCATTTAATTTACAAAGCAAGTCATATTTCTTGAGAACATTTTAGGTTCTTTTAATAGCCAGGTAACTTGAGGTGTCTACATACTGAGTGCCAATATTTCGGAACAGCCAGGAATTTTCATTCACAAACAGAACCAAAGAGCAAAAGCCATTAAGCGATGATTAATTATCTTAAGTTTTATTATTCATAAAATATTAATAAGAGATTTTATCCTTATTCATCTGAAACTTGTCTATGCTTGTTTTATTTGTAAATTGCCTTCTTTAAAATTTAATGAACGCTTTGAACTGGTAGCTGCTTTGAAAATAGAAGTGCGTCCTTAGAAAAATCTGACTTAATGCATTATCTCAGTGCTTGATGTTTTTGTAACAGTGATGTAATGGTTTGGATAGTACAAGCAAATAGAGACTGGCTATTTGATACTATTGCATGTTAGGAACCTTTCAAAGGCTGTCAAATTTTGTATAAATTGAAAACTAATATTCCTCTGACTTCACTAGTCAATCCCTCAGAATTAGGCACATTTATTTTTAAGATCATGAAGCTGTCAACACCCTGATACATGAGATACTCTACAGGAAAAAAGTTCTCGAAGTCAAAACAAGAACGCACACATAAAGTAAGCCATGGAAAATTATGATAAAATTATATTATTTATTGTACACAGGCAGTACTTTCATAAACTTTTTTTGTCATATGCAAATATTCAAATTGAAATGTGCAAGCATAACCAATCAATAAACATTAATAACTTCTAAATAAAACCCTGAACTAAAATACTGTTCAAAAAGTTGCGTTTGAAAGATAGGGAATGCATGGTAATGAAATTAAAATTTCCCCACAGACAAGTAAACATATTTTCCTAATGGCTTTGAATATGTAACATATTGGGAAGAAGCATTGACTGTGACAATAGGAAAAAAACATTTCAAGATTGTGCTCAGCTGGACTGGCTATGAACCAAATAACAATCCAGGCACCCCTACACAAACATGCCATGTATTTATACCATTTGTGCCATGTAAGATCACTTGTGCAAGTATCTCAAACATTGTGGAGGCTTCTGCTACACTTCTGCACCACACCATAACTACTGGTGGCCAGACCTGGAGATTTTCTGCATATGACGCAAAGTCTCCAGGTGAAATGCTGTTTCCTCGGATCCTCGAGCCACACACACTCACGCTCCCCAACCACTCCCAACTGATGTAAAGCGCTACTGCAGCTCGCTCTGCCCCATGTGGCTAACCAAACCCCATCATGACTCTTTAGTCTGCAAAGCCCTGCCTCCTCACAAAGCCACTCCCTCAGAGGAGAGCTCCAGGCAGCCTGGTAAGCTTCCGTTGCCCCTGACCTGTCCAGTCACCCCAGGCAGCTGCTTGACTCACCTGGCACTAAGGCCTTGGTGCTCACAGACTGCATAATGATGGCTTTCCAACAACAGGAATTGCACTGTTTTACTACAAACAGAGGATAAATTGCAAACAATGAATATCAAATATTCCTATTATGTATGTAAAAACATTTTAATGTAAAATCAATCAAAGTTGTGTAAAGCCCCTAAACACGTGACACACTCAATATAAACAATGTTGCTCATCTATCACAAGCTTTTTTTTTTTTTTTATTAATGCTGCTTCCTGCTATGTCCACTTAATCTGTTCAATAAAGATTAACTCACTTTATTGCATATTATGACAAGGAAATTTACAGAAAACCGCACAGACCATGTTACTGATATAACCACATCTTTAAGAGTCTGGAAAATGAATAAGGGGCACTTTTAAACAATAACAGCCTCTCTTGAGCCAACACTCACATTTTTATCATGGGCTTCGGTTTGTGGTTAGGGGAGTTATTAGAATAATCTCATAAGAGCATCTGGAACTAACCTCAAAATCCAAAGCAACAATGGGGCAATTGTATGACCACAATACTAATGAATAAATAACAATACAATCAGAGTGCTTGCCTATTTGGATGGACTGCCTCCACTTACTTTTTTTGTTAGCTCTCTGGTTTTTAGTAGGTAATAATAGTCTTTTTTTTTTTTGGCCAAATGGATTATCACGTATGGGTGTTCTCACTGTTTAGTCTATAGGATTTAGCTACAGCCTCACTATCCATGAGACGCAAAATCTTCTATTAAACTATAGCTAACATAACAAAGATATAGTAAGGAGTCCCATGACATTTTACCCACAAGCTTGCTATACATAAATAACAGTTGTATCTAGACAAACTATGTGAACCCTGCCCACAGTCTAAAAAGAACAGTTAAACATATACTATTGGTGGAATTGGAGCCATACAATGAAGAACATGCAATGTGGAACATGTTGGAATGGACTAGGGCATTGCTGACCCTTATTCTCTCTTGCAGTATCCCTTAAAAAGAGTCACTCTATGGACATGCTTGTTCACATCTATGCAAAATATGGGTCTGATTCCTTGTTTCTGGGCTAGATTCACAATTGTATAACGGTAATTGTGTAAATAATTTTTTGCTGTTCATAATGACACATTGTAAACATTTTAGCCACTTTCATTTTATTATCTAGGGTCACAAGGCCCTTAGTAAGAAGCCTGATAAAATGTTTCTAAAAAGTTTTAACAATTTCAAGGTATTTGCAGTAGTGAATTGGTAAAAAAAATGTAGACTATGATGGTAAAGCCACTAGGGGGAGCCATAGTTAAATTATTTTAAAAGTTTGAGTTTACAATCAAAGATGTATGTAGGCATATCTAAGATGCATGTGTAACCAACTACAGCACAGTAAACTGAGAAGAAATTGATGTAGGAATTTCAATAAAACGATTCAACTTATTGTGGGTAATGGCTGTGTGTTTTACTGCAATAAATCTTAAACCTCTGTTATTGTCTGGTCGATTTGCAACTTTCGGACTCTATATGTTCATCTATGCAATATTAATATAAATTTTGTGACCCTGTACCAATTTATCATTAGCTAACTTGGTATTCAGTCATCCAGAGTGCTCTCCCTCAAGGAGATAGCACACTCATCAAACTAATATGTACAAACCCCACCTGACCTTGATCTGATCAGTTATCATAACAGTTATAATGCACACACACACACAGACTAAAAAAGAGAGAAACCAAAAAAAATTATTTTTGCCCAGGCTTTCAAAGCTCAATGGTATAAGAATACAGGCCACTGAGCTTTGGGCTGACGCAAGCCATAGTACAAGCCTCATTAGTGGTAGCTGTCTAGCCAGCATTGAGCATGGCAAAGCCCAGATGAAAGTGTTGAGATGTTTCATTGCTCCACATTAACGTCATCTCTTATTTAATTTTACCCTCAGTCCTTCCTGTTTTAAAGCGAACCCAAAGTATTCAACTTCCCGTTTATAATTGCCTCTCCCTGCTTTCCTGTACGTTAAATTCCCACTGTGAGTGTGTGTGGTGAAAAGTTAAAATTGTGCCCCCTAACTCTGCATGTAGATAAATCCAGTTGATTTTGTGCTATATGACATTTATGCAGGTTTGTCACACTGATATTTATTACCGCAACACAACCTATCTGAATAGTCACTAGAACCTTGCCGATACACATGCAGCTTATATAAACAACCTGTTCCAGCATGCCTACAACAATAAATATTGAATACATAGGGACACTGTAATAGTGGCACTGCATATTAATTGCAAATCTAATGACTTTTTCCCATCTCCACCTCCCTGATGCCGCGCTATTATAAGTAGAGCAGGTTGGCTGCCATGGAAACTGGGGCCCAGATAGCTCAGGACCCATGGAATCGACAACTGCAGAGTGATTGCGAGCAGACATTAACCCCTTTGCTGGAATCTTTAGTGCAGTAAACGGGTGATACAACAAGCAGCGAGAAAGGTTTGGTTTAATCTAAGCTTCAGAGGGTTAACAAACTGAGCAAGGGTCCCATCCTTTCCCTTAATCTAGTTCTGTTTTGCAAAGTAACTTGCAGACAGGTGAACGTACAAGCAAAAATGGATTAAATTACTAGTTTAATAATGCATTGGTGTTAATGGTAAATAACCCCGACCAACGTAAATAACCAATAAATTATTGGAATCGTAGTTTGATGAACATTTTTTGTTGAGATGGCCAGATGTATTTTAATACTAGAACTCCTACCAGAAGCACACTCCCACTGTGCGTATCCCTGTGAGCGCCACACCGCATATGACATCATAGCACCCACACACTTACATATACACACACCACTCTAACATCAAACACTTATACATCCATACACACAGCCCCTCCAACTTCATCCACTAAAACAAAGCCACTCACCATACTCTTACACATATAAACATGTATGCATACAGCCATGCATGCACCCACACTCTAACACCATACACCTAAAGTACATGCACACATAATCTAATACTATACACTTACATACACGCACAGCCATTCTAACAATATACACTTACACATATATACATGCACACATTCACTCTCTCTGATGGTGCATGCAGCTGACAAACATCCCCCTCCCTTAGCCTCTTACATGTTTAGCTCCAATTTATCTACCGTGAAAGTAATTTCAGTTATTTAAACATATTTTAAAACATTGTATACAAAAAACAAAAACTGTCTGCGCTTCTTACCCTAATAAAGTTGGCAGCAAATATATAAACATAATATAAATGAGAGGTTTTGGTTATATGAATTGGCCAAAGCATAATTAAGCTCACCCGCCACGTCAAGGCACACTCTCAATAGGGTGAGAACCTACTCTCACCTCCTACATAGTGGGCACACAAAGCAGTTTATACTGCTACCAAACGACTATGTTTGGTAGGCCTCGTATTATACATTTGTATTATTTGAGCCTGTGACTAGCTTAGCGCACCGCCATTTTTTCTTTTCCCTGTTTGCACATATTTGAGGTTGTTGGCTCCTCATCGGTCTGGTTGCAGCTTGCTGTCCAGGGGTTAATAGGGAGGAGGTTTAATTGCACCTCCCCCAACACATTAATAAGGTTTTGGTAGCAGTATAAACTGCATTGTGTGCCCACTATGTAGGAGGTGAGAGTAGGTTCTCACCCTATTGAGAGTGTGCCTTGACGTGGCAGGTGAGCTTAATTATGCTTTGGCCAATTCATATAACCAAAACCTCTCATTTATATTATGTTTATATATTTGTTGCCAACTTTATTAGGGTAAGAAGCGCAGACAGTTTTTGTTTTTTGTATACATTGTACAGCCAATACACTGTTTTTGCAGCATGCTTACACCTGTTTGGTAGGCCTTGTATTATACATTTGTATTATTTGAGCCTGTGACTAGCTTAGCGCACCGACATTTTTTCTTTTCCATATTTAAAAACATTATGAACTATACTGGTGTTCTCTCATCATTTGGTCCCAGCCCATTACATGATGTCATTGGCCACAGTGGTATTAGGAACTATGTGTATTCATGTGTATCTTACTTATGACTAATGTGTTCTTCAAATACACTTTAAAATTCAGGGTTTGTCCCTATTCCGAACAAATAATATTAGGGCCAGAACCCGACATGTGCAATGTGCTCAAAAATGGCACCATAAAATATGAGGCTTTTAATTATTTCCAGGGCTCGTTTTAATTCCCAGTCCAGCTCTTGTAGAGTTTGCTGGGTATTGTGTTTAACAGCCCAGGAGTCATTAATAGGTCTGGTTAAATGCATGGGAATCCATATAGCTAAAGAGTCATAGGTTCAGGATAGGGGTGTTTGGGCTCTAGAGTTAGCATGCCAGAAAGCATGTCATGATTCAGCATTAATAAGGGGCTGCTTGATTGGGCATGAAATATCATTAACATACACAGTGCCCTGGGTTCAGGCCAGTGTGGATTGGGCAACAGAAACTAGACCTAGGAATGGGATGGGCTTGTGAGCAGGAATCATGTATAAAATGTAGAATTTCAGTGACTTCAGACCTCTTTTGATAAATCTGTCACATTGATTTGTTTCCCTTCCTCCTGTTTGTTTCAGTGTTGGCAGGGAGGGTCCCTCAGGGTTGGCATCAGTGTCGATCTTGTCTAAGGTATGGCTAATTTGGGTGGCACTAAATCAAGTAGCTAAGTGCAGAATGCATAATGGGTTGCGTCTCTGGTGAGTGGCATGCAGTGTGTCCATCATGCAGCGGATGTTACGCTGGTGGCTATGCCTATGTTATCAGCACGTTTAAGCAAACAAGTTTAATTAGTTGATTCATATATTTTATTACAGCTTGTTTGCCTTACAATAAATTGTCACAGTGTCATCACGCCTTTATGTCTGCACCTTTATTTTAATATATGTAATTTAATGAGCATATTGACAATGCATCCATCAATATATCGTATGCTCTTTAAGTAAGAGAGAGGAATTTTCATAACCGAAGTTACACTGCATATAAAAAGTAAATCTGCTGCATTAAATATGTTGAACACTATGGTGATGAAATAACTATTAAACATGTTTAGATTTTTTTGGTTCATTTGTGAAATTCCTCTAGTGGTCTGCTTAATATTTTTCTTTTGCACATGATTGAAAATGCAGTGATATAGTAGGAATGCAACATTGTAATGTTAGTTGGCATTACACTGCTTCTTCTTGAAATCATATCATGTCGCACTCCCATCATGCTGTAGTCCTACCCACGTTTGGCATGCCTATGCTGAATTGCAATAGACAGCCAGTCAGACATGTCTTGCTGTCCTGTTATATACGTATACAAACATTTTAACACAAATTACTTGGCAAATAATAAAAATATGATTTTTTTCAAAGCAGTTTGCTGCAAGGATGATCTGAATCTCAAAAGGCAGGCAACCTTCTGTATTATGTTCACTTTGTTGCTGTTACAGGATAGGAAAAGACCCCTTGACTCTTCAGATTGCAACACTTCTATGTGTCTGTTAAATAAAATTAATCTCTGACATCAGAAAGCCAAACCAAATAAATTTGCCCTCCTTTAGTATTGTACGAATATATTCATGATATTTATAAAGATCTTGTTACATCGACATGGCAGACAGGGAACCAAGGAGCATGTACTGTATATTAGCAGGGAAAATGGGAAGCTATCCAGGGCCTTGGAGGTTTATTCACAGTTGCCCCCTTCCCCAATATTTGGCTTTCAATGTTCTGGCAGACTCCTGTAGGTGAGTGTGATTAGAGGCAGAGAAACTGCAGGATGCATGGTTGCCAACTTTCCAATTTTTCCAGTGGCGGTTCCGGGTTTCTGGGAAATCAGCAGTTTTGGGTGTTAGGTGCAGGGCCAGTTGGGGAGATCATGAACCTGACTCTAACAGGCCCAAAATTAAGGAAGCATAAGGTATGTTCATTCCTCTGCCTAAGTGCTCTCTCAAACATGTGTCTACAATTAATGCCACTGAAGAACAAAAGCCACACACACCGTGAAGAAACAAACCTCCCAAACCCACCACAGGACTTAAACAAGAAAAAAAAGAAAATGGAGACCAGTGAGAGATGGGGAGAAAGGGGGAAGTCAAAGAGAAATGAGAGAGAAAATGAGGAGGATAGATAAAGAGAAAGGAGAGAGAGAGAACGAGAAAGTGTGATGACCCAGGGTTAATAAGTGCCATCTGTAGTTGTTATTGTGTGATTTTTGTATGTCTCAGTATATTGTGCTTTTTGTTCCCCTCATGTACTGCCCTGTCCATATTCCACATGCCCTGCCACAGACTTTAACCCTGTATAGCCTGGACACCCTCAACCCCACCAGAGTTTCATGGAGTTAACCCACGGGGGGTAAGGTATTGGGGTTGGTTCGGAGAGGGAGCCTCCTACAGATCCCTGGTCGCTGGGACCGCCAGGAGAGCTAAATTTAATCTATGTAGTACAGCACTTACTGTGTTAGTGATGAATACTGGATTGGTAATGTTAAAATCAATCAGACTGACTCCAAGTCATGATTTACAGAAAATCATTGAGTCTTGAATCATTGAATCATCCAAATTAAGGTTTTCAAGGATGCGTTTGTTTTTGCTTTATGTCAGTTATATCAATTAGTTATCAATCCCCTTGTACAATTATGATGGTCAAATAATAATTGCAATAACAATGCAAGCATGGTACACTGCAAGTCTGCGACTATTAAAAAATACTGCTTTTTATAAAACACAATTAAATAATAGAAAGCCTGGATTCCGTGTCCAGTATTTATGATACCTAGAAAAAAGTACATACAAATACCAAACACATCAGTTTCCACCCACTGACATCACATTTGTTATTACATCATTAGTAGTCACAGAGCTTATATGTCATGACATTTGTAAGGTATATGTGGGAGAGGATGGTAGATGAGCTGAAAAAAACTTTAAAGATTTGCATGAGTGTTCCTTAGTTCCTGTTTATCCTAGTGTGGTGTATATGCAGTACATCCAGTGTTCAAGAAAGTTGTGTGTCTCCTTTTGGACCCTAAGCAGCAGTACCAGCCTGAGCAGACATTAGATGTTCTGTACATGATTATTAGATGTGAAGTATGATTTTCCCCCTTTATGTTTTCTTTTTATTTTGGGAAACTTCCATGTCACCTTTCATACTGCAGAATTCATCATGAATTCATACTGTAGATGTATATTGTGGAAGCCTTTGCTTAGCTAGTGTTGCTCTACCTTCTGAGGTGGTGCGCAAGATTCTGACATCATATCTTGGAACTCTGTCCAAAGAGGACACACAGTGCAAGGGAACCGGTATGTCCAGGGCGGCTGGGATGCTGCTGTGGGCAAGGTCTAGGACACCACATATAATGAATACATGACTTTATCTCTCCATATGTCTCCATATCACACATACTTTTTTCACCACAAGCAGAACCTTATAGTTACAAATACACTCTCCCCTAACATCTTCAGCCTCCACTCCTCCGTGCCCAAGTCGTCCTGCAGGTAAACTCACCTTGTCTTATCTTCTTCAGATAATTGTTTCATTGCACAGAACCCTGTGATCACAACTGTCCTGTGTAATTTCTGAAAAATTCCCCACTTTCTTATCCGTGTTAACATTACTGATGAAAGCAAAAATGAATAAACCTAGACACACTATTACATTAATTTGAAGACCTAGAAATACAGTCATTTATTTTATGGAACTTTAAATCTATATACTGAGATTGCCAAGATAGCCATGAAAAAGTGAAAGTAACTTTATTCTGTATAAACTGTGGCAATGTCAGAAGATTAGGTGTGGCACATACTAGCACCTTTACTTTTATTACAGTACTTTGCATGGCAGCAAGCAGCCATATTAAACTGCTTGCTCCAGGGACCAATCTCTGCCTAATGGAAGGGATTGTATTTTTATTTTTTATCATTTTTGTTACTGAAGCTACTGATCGGAAGTCCAGCTTCTCTTTTTTCCACCCTGCACCAATCCTTGGCTGTTGATGCTTTATTACCTTCTTGCTCAGCTGCAGGCCTTGTCTGGGTGGCTGTTGGATTAGAAGATGCATCAGTGTGTAATGCCTTTGATAATACCTGTTCTGACTACAAACATGTAGGATTTAGGGGGGGGGGGCATCACTAATTCATATGGTGAAATCAATAATTAGACAATCTAAAAACACAAGTTTGTTACACAATGCATTATAAGGTTAATTTATGAGGAATATTAGACTCACTGGGGCCCTGAGCAGCTGCTTATTAAATATAATAATGCTACCATAATAATTATTATAATTCTTGAAGAAAATAGGTATATTTCTGCTAATTCATAAAACAAAGTTATTGAAAATGTTGATAAAATGTGTTAGTACCTTTGTTTGGCCCCTCATGTTTTCAAGCAATGGTTTTCATAATATACCTCTGCTATGTTAATTGTAAGCTTATATGGGAATTATGGTTTGATTTTTTTTCTCCCTAGCTAATAATGGCAACATAATTACATTAAATAGATGCTCAAAGGGAAAACCTCTGTGATTAATTTATTTTAGTACTACAAGAACCGCCCATTTAAGCTTTTTAAGAATCTTTGTTTTGTTAGAAAAACACACAATCCCTATTGTCTTATTTTAGTGTGATTAACCCTCTGAGGCTCACATTTATGTTTTGCTGTGATGGAACATGGTTTCCTAGCAACCACTAAATTGTGTCTCTCTTGTGTGGAGTGATTTAGAGATGCTCAAGGTATGAATTCAGCAGCTACCAGGCAACCTAGCCCTAATACGCATTCCATAATATGCAGGAAATAAATGGTCAAAAACAGAAAGCTTACAATTCTGTCTTATAGCTGATATAGAACATAACACTAACACTCTACAAAAGATAACTAGCAGAAAAAGATCCCTTTGCAAAGATTGTACGTTTCATTTATCATTAGAATTGATGTCTCTGCTTTTGTTTGTTATCGGTCAAGAACAATTTTTAGCATATCTCCCAAGTGTCCCTCATGAGACAGTGTCTCATTGGGTTCCCTATGCCCCACTTTCCCACTAGGAACTCAGAATGAATGCTTGGTATAATTTGCTACTTGTAAATGCTTTACTTTCGTCTCCTAGCACATGCACTACATACTCAACAACTAAATATGCTATTTATATATTTTGCTTAAAAACTAGTTTTATTTTATCATGCTGATAAAATAACATTGCATTGGCAGCATTCATACATGTTTTACAAACATGCTTGTTCTTTTAAAAACTAGTTTGATTGAAACTCGAATTTTGGTAAATTTGTCAATTTGTACAAAGCCCACGAAAATGAGGCCAACCCCCCCCCCCCCAGGAATCAGACGAAAATGAGGCAACAATCTCAGAATTTGCATCTGAAATTTGTGGGTCCACATTCACTCACGGTCTCAAGCTCGCATTCTTATTAATCTCTGTCTTTTATGCTCTTTGAATGAGAGCTTCTACAAACCTCTTCCGCGTCTTATTCTGCATCTTCTTTTGCATCTTCTTTTTCTGCATCTTCTTTGTTCTACCCTATTTCTCTTAATTCGATCTTGAATCTTGAATCTTTAATCTGGTATCATCTTTCTTTGTCCGCATGTCCACAACATACCCCGGCAACTTCCGCCAAAATGGCAATGATCCCCCCCTCCTCCCGATTCTCCAATTGGGGAAGAGGACTTCACAGAAAATACTAACTGAGGGCAATATGGTGGCGCTTGCGATGACGTCAACTCTATGATGACCCATAAATCCTTCAACACATTTTAGGGAACTTTGATCAGTAGTATAGTGAGGTTATTTAAAAAAAAATCTAATTAATATTATTGAAGATCATGATTTTTATATTTTAGTAATTTAGATTTGGCTAAGCATTTGTTCGTTTTTAGTATGATGGATTTTAAAACCTTCGGAAAACAATAGTATGATTTTTCTGAAAGGTACTGATGAGCCGGTAATAAACCCTGAATAAAGTACAAAAGTGCAATTTATATAAAGAACATTTAAAAGGCAATTTTTTTTGCATATGGATTTTTTGGGTCATCTATGGCTTAAATTTATATATATTGGAATTACTAAACACAAATGCATATCATTCTGGATAGCTAGACAAACTGGGTGTGCTATACAGCTGATGCATTTCATTACTTTCATTTTGTTTTATGAGAAAATAAAATATATAAGGTCAAAACTAATAAACATAAAATAATGTAATAATGATATTCTTAATTATAACTTTAACTTTACTTTTTTTTTTTAGCTAAAAGTTCATATTTAAAATTATGTTGTGGATTAGATTTGCCATTTTCCAGACACTAATAGTCATTGGATCTGTAGCTCATTTTCCTCCATTGTCATGCATTTTTTAAAGTTAACTACCTTTAACATATATATAGATAGATAGATATACACCCAAACATGTGCATTTTCCATTCATCCAATTCTTTTCAATGGAGTGTTTTTAGGGTATATACAATAAGAAAACTTTTTGTAATCCTGCTTACCCAACAAACAAATATTATTATTCTAATAAACAATAAAAAACGTACTAGTAACCTTTACGAATACACAGTTTCTCCATGTAAAGGTACAAAAAATATGTATCCCTGCAAAAACAAAGTATATGTGTATTGTCATGTCTTCAGAGCCTTTGATATTATTAGAAATAATGTTTCCAAAAGGAAAACTTTGGAAAAAATAGAATATGATATACAGTTAATTATTAAGAGTACTCCTTTATCTTGAAAGCAATATTTATGTATTTATTCTTTTTTTTTGTGAGAGACTTTGTGTCTTTGCCATCCATTTTAAATGCTTCCTTCTGATAATGCTCCATGTTATCTAATAATAATCTGTTCTTCTAAGAACTAGAACCCCAACTGAATAGATACAAGCTGCAGTGACCTGCCATTTCCTGCTGCCTTCAATGCAAATGTTATCTTATTGTGAGGGTATTATTATCACAGCTGTAGTGAAGTGGAGGTGGCACCCATGTATTTTCCTCTGCAGGGTGCTTAGTAACACACAGTCGTAGCAGTGCCGGTCCTTCTCTAAACATGATCGTGCCTAAATTGTAATTCACTTGTACAGATAATAATAAAAAAAGTAATAGATTTCAGCTTTGTTTAAAAAAGGTACAACATCTGTTCAATATCTGAATCTGCTTCTAGGTTAATGCACATAGCTGATTTATGCCTAATGTCCTACTTTTTGGTGAAACACAAAGCTTCTCTGAAGCTGGTACTATTATCATTTGTTAGTAACTACTTCTCTAATTACTGGGCATTCACAAGGTGTTTATTGTTATACCAATGGCTTATCATTATGCAAACCTGCCACCTTGCATTTAGCTGCCCCATAATACAAATGGACATAATTAAGTAGCATTTTCGCACATCCTCCAAAATGCTAAGAGATTTTCAGTTGTTTAGATCCAAAACTGGATATGCACATGGAGAAGGAGGCACGCCACAAAGCTTTCATGGCCTCATACAATTTTTGTTAGATAATTGGGCTCTACAGACCTATACAAATATATCAGCTTTGGGTAGAACAAAGAAACACAAGGGATTCAATACCTAGAAGCACATACAATGTTAATTCATCCTAGATGACCAGTGAAGCCGGCTATGTGTCGTGTCACTTTCAACATTGGAGAAGGGTACTAAATAGTTCAAAGGTATAGTACTCCACATACTGTTCAGTAAAACATGCACTTTTTACAGCAACACCAGTTGCTTGAAAATAAAAATAAAAAATATATGGTCATCTAAGGAATATCTACATTACAAAGCAGTTAATGTTATATAAAGCGCAACTGTTTCTTCAGGGAAAAATAATTTCAAGACAAAATACATCTTGATCTCAGCGCTGTTCCTTTTACTATATGTATCTCATTAAATGCATCTTCATGAAGCAATTAATGTGGACATAAAAGACATTGCCTCATCGCCATTATAATTAGAGTGATGATCTACTTACTCTGTAATAGTCAGTGCTGTACACATCTCTTGACATGCCAAAGTCTCCAATCTTCACCAGAAGATTTTCTCCAACCAGACAGTTCCTTGTGGCGAGATCTCGGTGAACAAAGTGCTGGGAAGCCAGGTAGACCATACCTGCTGCAATCTGCTGAGCTATGTAAAGCATCTGGGATTGAGTGAGTTCTGCTGGACGGTTTCCTTCTGCCATGAGGACTGCATCTGGTCCATGGGCTCTGAATACAACACACAAATCAATCAATTTAAATAGATTTAAAAAGATATTAAATGTCAAAGAACAAATGCATACAGTGACTATGTACTTATTATGTAATGGTCAGTGATCACTAGGATATGTTCATCACAGGCAAATGCTCCATCTTTCTTCTTTTTTTGGACTAGAAATTAAAAGCTTATATGCAATGTTATTTTCAATGGCTTTGTTATTTTTTTCCATTCAGCGGATTCTCTTTTCTTAAAAACGCATTTAAATGGAATAAAATTAAATTAGAGGTACCCCAAAATCTGTCCGACCAGTTGTAAATGAGCTACACTCATCACCATATTTAGTTAACTAAAAAATATGTACACATAGTACACGAAAAAGGGTATTGCAGAAAAAAAAATGTATACTTGACTCTTAAAATAAAATTATAATTTATAATATATAAAATGCAGACGGCTTCTTTTTCTGTATTCCAGGGGATAGTGTTGCCTGATAACTGAGCTTTTAATTTCACATATTTGCAATGTTCAACCTAAATTCCTTATCTTTGCATTTTTCCTTTGGAGTCCTGTAATCCTAGTCTCCCACAGTGTGCAGCTGGAGAAAGCCACAACAATTTTCACTTTGCTTCCTGCACTCCCCCGAATAATTCTCCCTACCATGAACTCTATGCACAGACATTGCTTTTGACCTTCAACATGTGGTCTGGTTTTTGAAACATGAATCTATGCAGCAGGAAACCTCTGCATCTATCTCATCTCTAGATTTAGTAAGGTCTCCAATGCTTTCCCCTTGATAGCCTTTGGTGGTGCTGCAGGGTAAGGAATAGGATGTCTGCCTAAACAATTTGCTTTATTGTATTACAGAGCATGAATGATTTGAAAGTAGGGAGACTTGTGAAAACTACACTGACTGAGTTCAATATAATTAATTTGAGAATATAGTACTGTTAAACTTGGAGGCACCAAATATATAGTCAAGTTAATCACTATTTGATACATATACTGTACACCTCTCAATTTACGCAGCGTTTCTTACAGTACATATGTATGTCAAAAGCTATGAGAAAAGTAGAAATGACAGACTTAAGTTTAACCCATTCTTTATTGTCCTGATCTGTTCTTTTTGTAGTTTGTCTTGTACATAAATTATGAAACAATGGATATACAATCTGGAAAATCTCTTTGTAAAGCTTTGTTAATATTTGTAAGTAGCCATGGTGCCAGGTTTGCTATAGTGTTAATCATATACATTTCTAGCTCATTCAATTATTTAGAATTTCAGAGCCACCAGCTCTCCTAGTGCACTCTTCAGGAGCTTGATATTCAAATGTTTGATCATAGACCTCACATGGCATATGTGGGTGTTTTAGCATAAGATGACATAGACAAAAATGATGGTGAACCAAAAGTAGACATGACTCCACCCAGTCATTTGTTTGGCATTAGGTATTGTGGCTCCAAGAGTAGGCCATAGAAGGTATTAATACTTGCTATGGCTTAGCTAGAGCAATACAATGTATCATTCCCATTTTGATTCTTACACATCTGTTACACATCTGTTTCTGCTCTACTGTTTTTGTATCCTTAATTGTCAATTGACAGTGATATTACATTATTGAACCTTGTAACTCAACATGGAATTGAAAAACATAATGTGTTTATTTTACTATTACATTGTTAATGTGGCAAAATAATCTGCATAATTTCAGATACAATTACATACAATAACATAATTGCATTTGTAATTTTAATGCTTTTGGTGTGTGAAGTATATACAGAGCTAAATAAAAATTAGGAAACAACCTAAATAATGGCACAAACATACATGTGTATTTATAAATGTATACATACAAGGCTGATTCAGTCATTGAAAAGAGATACTAAAAACATTGGCAAATGTCAAAAAAAATACATTAATTCTACTATTTCTCTTTTTTTAACCACTGGTGAGTTTCATCATAAGTTGTAAATGCAAACGGAATAATAATTCAGAACACGAGACCCAGCTGCTGTCAAGATTCCCCCCAAAACAAGCAAAATTATAGGAAAAACATTATTGTGTCCATTGTGTTGGAGTATAAGGGGCAGGACATACAGTGTTTTGCACACAAGTACTTTTTGCAACTAAATCTCTCATGAAGGATTGAGTTTAGTATTCATAACAAAATTACATCACTGATTAATGCTAATCCGTGATTGTAGCAGGTGGTAAGGTCACTTGCAGGCCAAAACACAGTGGACAATATTGGAACCCCACTTCACTAGTCATTTGAAGGACCAACACTGGCAAGTTTGTGAATCAGCACAAGGGCAGCAGAACAACATGGCTTATCGTAGGTTCCACAAAATGTAATACATTTATTTATTTTTCTTTTGTTGGTAACTCACCTCAGGAACTTGTTCAGATCGCCATGCTTCATATACTCAAAGACCATGATGAGTGGATCTCCTTCCACACAAACACCATAAAAAGTCACAATATGCTCATGCTGTAAGTTTGTTAGCAACTCAGCCTCCCGATGAAAGTCTTTTCGCGCATTGTCACTGGCATCTTTTAGCGTCTGTAAAACATAATTTAGGGTACCCACATGTAACTTTGTAAGTAAAAAGTAAAATATTTATATAGTATTATATATAGTATTATATATATATGATACACAATTACTGCAGAGCTATAGAAAATTATATATATATATTTTTATTTATTTAGGCGCAATGGTGATGGAGTGGAGATTTCTGTGTTTTGAAACGGTAATATATTCCACTTAGTCATTAGAAAAAAAAAGCATTACAAAAGCAACTATGCATCCTAGTTTGTAAGCGCACATCAAAGCGGTTAGTGTTGCTAAGCAACCGGTAAATGGCAAGTAACAGAGGCCAAAGAAGAGCATGATGCCTGTGCTGATAATTTCACATGGAACATTGTATAATAGTATATATTAATAGTATAAGAGTATATATTTTTTATATATATATATATATATATATATATTATATATATATATACCTATCCAGAGAGAAAATGTCTGAACAGAATAATTATGCTGCTTTATCAGCAAATAACTGTGTGCTATTTGATGAAAGAGTTAAAGATTTATGGTAAAAACAATAAAAGAGCACCTATAGCGCAATATCAACAAGTAAGGCCTGCTGTAACATAGACACATAGAACATGATAGCAGATTAGAACTATTTGGTCCATCTAGTTTGCCCATTTCTCCTTTCTGTCCATTAATACTCAAGCCTTCCTTAAACCCAAAACCTTAATCCATGTAATGGTTTGTAATCCAATGTAACCTGCGCTGAAAGCATATTCACTTATCCAGCTACTTGGGTGGCTAATACAGGGTATGAGTACCTAACTGCGCTACTGTAGGCTGTTTTGGGTAGTGTATGTACACAGAACAAAAGCACAAGTTGTAGCTGTGGAGCAGGGCTCATTAACTAATTGTGTGGTTAAGTGATTACTAAGTTAATTTCTCATACAATGCAAATGAAATATTAAAGTTATATGATGCACCTTCTGCATCAGCTGGGCCCAACTGACGCATTTTCCACTTAGTTCACTAAGTGGATACAGTCATCTACATTTTATATTTATTCAGCAAAATAGTTGTTCATATTTCTTTATTATTCCAGTTCTTTAGTCCTAGAACTAAATCCATGCTCCACTTCTATTAGTTTGTATCCTCACTGCCCTTCTTCCCCAAATCCTCCACCAAACCTGTGGACTGCCATGTCCCTCACTTTTAATACCAAATTCCATTATGGATTTTATTCCAAATAAAATCTGGCCACAAATTATTATGAAAACAAAAACATTAAAGAAACAAATCATCTCAGATGTGCAGATAGTGTATTTTAGAGGCGCTACTTTTCTTGCTACAATTTGTAGTTTGGGGGAGTGCTTATGTAATCCCTAGTGGAGTTGCTGATCAGCCTTCTCCAATGAATGTATTAGGTGATAGCACATATAGGGTGCAGTGCTAACAAGTCTCTAGTGACAACTACATGTATTGTCGCCCCGTCTTACCACTGAGTGGCATAAAAAGCAGATTGACAGACAATGGCAGGGAACGGTTACATGAAGTGAGAATAAGTGAATGGCATACACATGGTAAAAAGTAAAATAAGAAAATTGGGCTAGATAAAGCAAGTAAGGGGAACTAAAGGTAAAATACGAAGAATGGATGATAAACTTTCTGATGTTGAAAAACTTTTTTCAGCAAAGAATATAGGGTACCCATTTTAAGACAACAATAATGTTTTGCATTTTGCAAATATAGGTTGGCTAAACGATGTTGACAAAAACCCAAGGACTAGAAAAATGTGGGTTATTTTCCAGCAGGAAGAATAGGCAGACTAGATGGGTCTGAATGTGTTTTAATGTGCCATCAAATTATATTGTTTGTTGCCTTTAGAATTCTATTGACAGAAAAAAAGAATAAACCTTACCTTTACTGCAACTAGGATTTTATCTTGTTCAGGGCTAAGGTTGTAGCACTCTGCCAGAAACACTTTTCCAAATGCCCCTTCCCCAAGTTCTCTCTTCAGAACAATGTTGTGCCTCTTTATATGCTGAACAACTATAAAAAATTTAAATACAAATTAACGTTCAATAAATTACCGATACAATAAGAAATCAGCTACTCCCTGGAAACAAAATGTCCTTCCAAATCAGTCATCATAACCCTCCAAATGTAGGTTTTTTGGAATAACATTTGCACAGGCATCATATTAACATTTAAAACTAATTAACAGTCTTAAATATTTGCTAACATTCAAGTAAATGCATCTAGAAAAAAGATCCTATTTGAGTGATCCTTGGAGAAAAGTTTCTTAATTCACTAGAAGTCGTCATTATTAAATTGGCAACTAACATAAAAGAACCTCTGCAGGTCTGACTCAGATATGGTTGCAGGGTCCTTTTGTTTTAGGTCTGGTAGAATAAAAAAATCTAGATAACGTTCACACACAAAATTACACTCACTTTTATCTTTCAACCTTAGTAAAAAATAACCTAATAAAAATAAGAGGTTCCAGTTCTTGTCACCTTATTTGAGTTAATGAGATTGTAAAACACAAGTTACATTTTCTATTACAGAAATAGTCATCTATAGAAAGATCTTGTCCATGGTAAAAGATTAATTACAAAAAAATATTTTGTTAATATTTTTTATGCATGAGCACAGACAAAAAGATCAGTTAATGGCAGGGGATGTTAATAGCAAGGCTTTAGCAGAGGACAAGTGATTGTTATGGAGTGGAAGAATAGGGTGTTTCAATGAACACATTATTATTCTCATATTGCTCACAATTACAAATTAAATAAATATCCACTTGTTCATTTATGTAGTATGTTGCTAACTGAACAAGTTCTGCTGTGATTCGGAAGTAAAGCCAAGCATCTGCACCAATCTTGAAAGAGACTGACATTCAGTTCTAAAATCAGCCAGATTGCAATATAAATATAGAAAGTTAATCTAAGCTCAGGGAAAAGTTGCAAATTCCTGCTTAGCTGTCAAAGAACCAGATTTAGAAATATGTTGATGAATTAAACTAAATGTATTTTAAGGATCATTGTAAAGTATTATTTTTAAAAAAGTTTCATAACATCTGTGACAACAAATGTTCTCATCAATCATTATTAATTGCTTCTAAAAATAGCCCAGCCATCTGAAGTCCCAATCAGTACCATTCTTTATCGAATATCAAATCTAAAAAGCATACACTATATCATAATGTGAGATTGTTTGTTTGGTTTGGATAACATATGACAGAGATTCTGGCAGGCATGGAACAACAACACAAAAGATAAATACTACTTAAGAAAAAAGTAATAGTTTGGATACTGACATTTGCCTGAAACATGTATAACTAAAGAAATAAAGTAGAACTGTCATTTATGGCTTAACCCCTTCAATCCCAGGGGTTTTTGGTACCTTAAAGCCCAGAGCACTTTTGCCATTTTTGGGGTATGTCGGTTTAGCGATGATTCTCTTTTTACTGTGAATAGTGTACCCATATAAACTATATATTGTTTTTTCAAGGAGAGATAGAGCTTTCGTTTGATACCATAGTTGGATGATTAGCTATAAATTTAGAATGAGAAATGTAGTAAAAACTAGCGAATTAGAAAAATAAACTAATTTTTTTTTTACATTTTCCCTCTGAATCCTCACAAAATTAGGTAAAGTGATGGAAAGTCCCCTCCAAGTTTATTAATTCAGGTGTACTGATTTCAGAAATACCTAATTTATATCGATTTTCCAGACTTTCCCAGCACCAGGGAGCATACTATAAGGTGTACAATTTTGTATAATTTTTATGCCTATGGCTTAACGGGTTTGGGGGTTGTGAACGGGGGCAGAAGGGTTATACTGGCTAGATGTTATGATAGGGCAATGGGAAGTAAGGTTTTTTAATAATTTTTTTATTATCTTTTTTATATATACAATGACATCACAGCTCACATTATAATTTTTTTTTGTATTATATATATTATTATTTTAATGATTTATTTAATATTATTTTTTAAATGAATTAACTTTTTTTTTTTTTCTGCTTTTCTGTTTCAGGACGGGAGGGGGAGTGAGAGAGATGGTTTCTCACTCCCCTCCCCGCGATCCCCCTGCACCGATCACACTGTGATCTCTATGCAGGTCCTCACAGACCTGCATAGAGATCGCAGCGTCTCTGTGCCTCATCGGAGGGCAGGATATCCCCGCAGGGAATGCCCGATCGCGCGTTTGCAACTGCGCGATCGGGCACTTTCAACTGTAACAGCTTACCGGCTTTCATGCCGGAAGCTGTTACGGGAGATCGGGCAGCAGAAAGCCGGCGATGCCGGCTTCTGCTGCCAGGGGGGAGTCCTGTCGTTTGACAGCCTGGTCTCCCGTGCAGCGGCAGGGATGTGTCCCTGACGCTGCACGAAGGGCTGGACGTACCGGGACGTCCATAGGGGTTTCTTTGTGGGCGTTTTTTGGACGTCCCGGTACGTCTATAGGGGAATGAAGGGGTTAAACTGTCTCAAACAGGATGTGGTCCTCATGCAACATTGATGCTTCAGGATGTTCTGTGGTAGGTAGATGAACTCCCTAGGTGGAATTTCTACCTTTTTTCCATTGCTGGCAGCTATGACGTAATAATTTATAATGTGTCTCTGCATTTCTAAATCTGTTCTACAGGCTCTATGATATGTTGTGATGTGGCTGACCATTGTTAAGTGAACTTTTATCTTTTAAATGTTTACAATGCATAGGTTTCCTGCAGGCAAATGTCACTGTTTTATTCATTAATTTCTCATTCTTTACTCTGTTTTTCCTCATTCTGGGCAAAATCTCCATAAAACTAGACAATGAGTTCTGGAACCCTCAAGTTTAGTGTGTGCTAAACTCTGGGTAACTCATGTTAAATGTTCAGTACCGTGTGGGTGCCAAAAGGAGTAATTGAAAAAATTAGCATTCACTGAGTACCACTTCTTCTGAAATCACACATGCAACTCATTGGAGTCTGAGGGGCTTGGTTAGTTTCCGGAGCAAGACCTGATTCCATGAACTTCTGAACCTTATTGAATATATCCCTAGGCATTTATCTAAGGTGACACAGGGGGCAAGTGTGGACGGCTTAACAGTAGATCCCAATTCATGACCAAGTCCCTTCCATATTTGGTTATTGTATGCATTTCTGACCATTCTCCTTTCACTTCTTACCTGTATCACTATAAATACTATTTAAAACAAAAAAAAGCCATAGCAGAATTTCCATACTCAGTGGCCATAGCTGGGCTGTAAACCTTGTTTTCTTAAAGCTTCCTTGAGTGAAAGCGATCATAAATTTGTTTTATTCAATGCAGTTTGCTTTAAGACCAATGATTGCATGTCTGGATGTTAAAATTAATTAGCATTTGCTTCCTTTGCTCTGATAACCATGAATGTGGCATTTTGATTTACAAGCATGCTTTAAATCAATAGTAAAAAAAATCATACACACAAATACACAAAAGCAAACGTCATTCCTTTGAACAATGTTACTGCTACAAGTCCAATATGTTGGTGAAAACCATATGAATACATTCTTTGTTATCACAATTTGAAATTAATATTTTTAATTTAGAAACATTCTAAAATAATCACACTAATTGCAAAAGGAAAGTGATTACTTTAACAATGTAAAATAAAGACATAGTATAATTCAGTTTTTTCTTCAATAATAGCTTAATACCGTAGCGTGGAATAAAGATTAATACATGTGGGGCCTAAATGTTGAAGGTGCCTATTAACACTGGCTGGCAGTATTAATGTGTATTTGTACCATTACCCATAGCCAACCTCAGTTCACATAATTTCACATCGAGGGGGATGGATACAGCCAAAACCTTTTCATATGGTGTCGAAGAAGAAATACAGAAAAAAGGGGGCATTGGAATTCAGCGAACACTTAGTCCGTCAGTTGGAGCAGTGATCCTTGACGGCTTTGTGCCGTCTGTCCACGTAATGTTCCTTTTTGTATTGGTTGGGTTGGTGGTCGGTGCCAGGAGAGTGCGTAGGTAGATGCTTTTGTTCTTTAAGTCGGGGTCTGCACAAGGTAGGAGTAAAGGGCAGTAACAGGGAATGTGTCAGCTGCATGGATTATAGCAGATGGAGGGATAGAGTGACTATGTGTGTATGGATGTAACGTATTTGGTGGTCAGACCAAATATTGATTTGATTTAGGTTTTTCTTTTGTCACCCACTTTGCATTTTGTTAAATAATAAAAATAAACTATGCCTAAAATGTTTGCACAGTATTGTATGTGTAGGTGTATGGTGATAGTGTGTGTATGTATGTGTATTGTGGGTGGGTGTATGTATGTATGTATGTATGTATGTATGTGTAGTGGTTTTAGAATGAATGTGTTAGTTGCAGTGGTATATGAGCTGTTAGCTTTTGTGTGTAAGTGTACTGTGGTAGCATGTGTGGCATCTGTGAGGGTATTCTGCTAGCATGTGTACTGTGTACCGTAAACAGTGTGTTTTAGTATTTGATGTGAGCATATTGATGTGTGTGTGTTAGTGTGTCAGCATATAGTGTTAACGTGTCAGGGATAAGATTGGCCATTTGAAATGTAGTGTCATATGCAAGTCAGATCTACTTGATTGCTCACAGACAGGTATATTAGATTATGAGAGGAGGGAAGCTTGATCTGTATTTAAAACATGTGGGTCACACCTACTGAGTGTTCTGCCACATGGTTCTAGGTTCTACCACAGCCTAGGCTAGCATCATTATAATATAAAATAATGTATTTTAAAAAGTAGTATGCTTTAATGGTTATTGTACCATAGGTATTCACTAGTGTGAGGTCACATTAATGGAAGTAAGAATACAAGAGCTTACATTTCAAAACTAGCAAGGCCACACATTTATATACAGCCTTTTGCCTTAAGTGATATATCTGTCTTATTAAACTTCCTGTCCAAGCTTCCTGTGGATCGGATAATGCCTTTAGCCTTTGAACTTGAGAGTTTCCACTCGAATGCTAAAAAGTCTCTGCTATACATTGCACAGGGTGCCAAATTAATGTTGACTGTGCATCATACTGTACTTTCCTAGCATGATCACTAGAATGCCAATCACTGGAAAGAGATAGAAGCATAGTGAGATTTCTTGTTTTTACTTAAATAATTTCTGCATATATATTTATATATATATGTTTCCTTTTTTGGATGCAAATTCCCACAGAAATGTTCATAAGCAAATTTACATTTGGTTGTTTTTACAAGGACTTTTAACGTCCATTAAAAAAATTGCCAAACAACAAAATTCTGTCGTTTTTATCAGAAAGCTCAGTGCAAGTGTATGATTTTGCGTAAAATTTCAACTGTCCCTAGTTAAATTTAATATTAAATCATAAATCCACATTCTCATGTAGTTCTCAAATACATCTACAGCATACTTCTGCTGTGACCGTGCATTAGGATTTATGAAGCACAATCAAGTTCTACGCCTGTTGCAGCCTAAGTGCCAGTACAATTAACTCAACTATTAAAACAACTAAATCCCTGTTAGTGTTCAGATAAATGCAGTCTGGCCAATAGATTTTCATAAGAAGAGAAGTTGGGAAGCTGGCAGAGCTGACTAATTATTAACTATTAATTTTATGGTGATGGTGGAAACATACCTATTATGTTCTATAAAAGCTTAATAGATGTCACAGTAAATCATGTTAACCATACTTTCCTACATACTTTTGGCTGTAGAACAATGTTGAACTTGAATCTATGCTGAACTTGCAACTCAACAGAAATGTCCCTCGAGGGTCTCCATAGACATGATACTTACAGGGTACGAACTTACTCCCTTTCCTAACAATCAAGTATGTGCATGGCTTCTAGCTAAACATTTTTTAACGGGGGCACAAATTGTTTTTTTATCATAACAAATTGATTTAGAAAGAGGTAAGGAAATGTCAACAAAATGGTTTATGTTGCTTAAGTCTTTTTTATTTTATTTAAGGTGATAAACCATTCTGTTTTCTAAACAAAATGTGATATAAGAGTTTTGTATTATAGATGTTAAAACAATTAAAATCAAAGTTAGCTGTGCCAGTGAAGCACCAAAGCTCATTATTGCAGTACAGCACTACTTAGACTTATTTAAAATGTGTTATGACTAAGCCAAGCTTATTGTAACATTCTTCAAATGTTTAAAATAGGTCATAATATTTTCCAATGTATCACTGTTGTTTTGTAGTTGTGATTTTATACATTTATGGTAATTTGTGTGAAAAACCTTCAACATGTTACATTAAAATACCTTGGCTATTTAAAATTTTAGATAACTGATTTATTGTAAGGCACCTCGCCATTTGCATTATGTATTCTGTATGGCCCGCTCAGTCCTTCTAGTGGTAGAACTTTAACTGAATTGGCCCTTTATAATACATAATGAAGTCAGGTGATTAAAAATGCAGATCTCCTGCTTTAGTGAATAATGCTCACTCGCTCTCTGTACATTATGCTACAGAAGACAAAGGATGAGGTGAATTTTGGCTACATGTGTACTAGTCTCCATGCTAATCACTAAAGTACATTAGCTCAAAGTATGCTTTTGCTCTATACATTCAGTAGCGATTCTGGATAGCACAGTGTACACTTTGAAAAGACCAACCATCTCTGGATGATAGATGTGGACTTAATGGAATGGGGATGGTCTGGCCAAATGTTTTAAGAGATACAGGAATGGGAGGAAAGGTTTTCCTCACTACGAGCTGTGGTCGTTGGAGGATATACACTTTGGAGTAGTGTATCCACATGAGTGCATGGGCATGAAAAGCACTAGAGTGGAATACATTTAAAATCTTACTCTTTCAAGTAAAGAGTCAATTTATTAAGGTAACATGGCCACCAGAACATGGTTTTTAGCACTGGGTGAGCACAGTGTGTGCCATAGTTGCAATTTTGTCCTTTAGTCAACTCAGAAGACCTGGAATAAGCATTTATCCCACTGATAGCTTTATACCACTTGTGGCTGTGAGACTATCACTGGGTCTACTTACTAATGGGAGTCTTTTAGTAGTTTTAATAAACAGATATTGGCCCAGGGTGATTAAGCCCTTTTGTTTTTGGAATCTGTAATTGGATCCCATCACAGTTCAATAGGACTTCCCATGTTAACTTTTATGGAAACAATAAATATACTTTAAAAGCTAAACAAGTGTTTTAAGAAGATGACAAAAGTTGCCAGCCACACTCAGTATCCCGCAATTCTGACCTGCAATTCCCTTAATTCTGTCCAGAGATCTTTCTTAGTCAAATTGCGGTTAGAATCCCCTTCAAATCCAGCAAAGCACATTCGATTATGTGGCTGTCAGGATTAAATCCAGTAGAAGCGAAAGGGAAGGTTATGATGAGCAAATTGTCTTAGCAAAAAGCAATTTGAAACATCTTTAATCATATGCTTTTGCTGTAAAAAGAAAGATGATGATGCCAAAGTGCTCAGTAATATGCCTTAAAATTAATAGCTTCCCAAAAGAAAAAAATACAAAAATACAATTTTACATTTATTATATCAGATAATTAACTGTTATAAAGTTGATTACTTAATTACAAATATAGCCTCAGTAAGTTTTCTTAATATGATTTGTTTTAACAGACTTTAATCTTTATGTGCCAGAAGGCTTATACTTTTCTGGTCATATAAGCCATCTGTTACTCTCCATTTCTTTTTGTACTATGTTTAAAATCTCATCTTGAATGCTCCAGTATTCCACTGTCATTTTAAAATCTATCTGTGGGTCAGTTAGAATGCTTGAAAATGTAGAATTTTTAAGTTGCTTTAGTCAATGTAAATAACATTGATAACAAGTAGCTAGTTCCTCCACCATGATGAAGCCCCACGAAAATCATGTGTAGTTTTTCGGTTTCCTTTTGCTCTCTTTTCAGTTTCTGACACTCCAGCTGGATGCATGTCAGTAATAATATTGTCACCATTGGAAGCAGATGGCATGTTTTAGCATGGTAGCTTATGGCATCACACCTGATATCTCACTAGTAGTTCTTGTATTTTGATCCGGGGTGATGACACGTACATGATGTCACTCTGTAGAGAGCTAGGCTTTCTTCCGGTAATTTATGAGCACATGTTGAGACTTTTTCATAATCCTAAAGATGCTCGTGACATCGGAAAATGAAATTAGCTGAATATCTAGCCATCATGTGCAATTATAATCAACAAATATATTCTGAAAATGAATTGCATTGACAATTCAGTGAAAGATGTGAATGCCAAGATTTAAATTCAGCAGACATCTATTTTTTAAATACATATTTCCATATTGAAGCAAACGTTATGCACGTGTTTTAATATGCCTTGAACTCATCCTAGATTGTTATGGATACCTCAAGAACTGGGATTACAGCCATTGGCCAGACCTTTCTCGTTCAGTAATAGGGATGTATTTCACGTCCATAATGCTTATGTTTTAGCTGCTGCAGCAATGTCATCCAAAAAGCAAAGATGTTTCTGAATATAATCTGTACTTTTGTACTCATTTATTCTGTGCAGTCCTCTTGTACAATGATAATATGTCTGCCAGTAATTGTAATAACCATAAGAGGTCCACAGTAGAACAAGAATAATTATCTAAAGATTATTTTTGAGGAGGGTGGTATGTTACTAGTTACATTATTATATGTATTATATTTCACAGTCTACTCCTTGTTTTCTTTTCCAAAGTCTCTGGTTCTAAAAAAGCCCCTCAATATTCTGTACCTCTTTATGTTTTTCTCATATCTCACTACCATACCAGAGTTTGCCTCTGAGTCCCAGGGGTATTGCCCCATCTCAGGGTATCTGGGTGAAGGAGCAGATTCTCATGGTCACATAGTCTGGAGCTGACGCCTTACTATACAACACTGCTGTAATCATCAATGAGGTTGCCAATTGGCACTTCTGCTTCAAGTATGTTATGGTTAATATCCTTGCTTAAATGCAGGTGACTTAATTAAGTGCATATTTAAATAATGACAGGTTAAGTTTCCAAGAAGACCAGCATCCCAGCCATTAGATTAACACATCTGGCAAGTCACTACATATAATTTTCAAGAGGGCTATCAAAGAGTTAATATTTCAAGAGTTTCAGGGTCATTATTCTTTTAAAAAGTTCTAGCCATGAAAGCATTTAAGTTTGGCTGATGATCAATAAAACTGATGTCTGGTTGAATTGCTTAATTTACCTAGCTTTGCTTACAATGATGGTAAATTATTCCTGAAATGTGTATTTTATTGGTTCAGATACTAATAGCATGATTTATGCCAACTGGTCAACTTTAAATTGCTGTACAAAGTAATCACAGTAAATTGAAAAGGTTACATCATTCATCCAAAAAGGCACAGGAACATCCACATTTAAACGAAAATGGGTTGATGGGGTTTCTGGAACACAATGCTTTCCATGTATTACAAATGGACAATGGACAATTGTGGAGACAGTTCTTTATACTAAAGGCAATACATACTTAGGAAGGCTATAATAAAAAAAACAATCACCCATAAATAGTAGTATTTCTGAGCCACTGAGGGATTATTAAATAAACTTCAAAGTAGGAATGCAAAATGCTTCCCCTAATTTTAGGGCACAGTTGGATTCAAAGCATGAATATTAGTGTTCTACAGCCTTAAAAGTCACAATAATGTGTAAGTAAGCTCCAGAGGTTCCTTCTTTAATGAATGAATGGATTAATTAATTTATTACATACATTGTAATCTATAGGTTACACTTAACATAAGAAGTTTCAGTTAAGCCCTATCCCTAGCCCACATCTAACAAGTACCCTTCTTTGGCCATTATTAGATACAGAACAGGTACATTCCGTGCAATTATATAAAATACATAATTAGTTAACTCAAATCACTTTGTGATGGCAGTTGTATTAAAGTTACAGAATAATTTTTAACACATCTAATTTTATGTGTCCTTTGTAAGAATTAGAAATGCCTTGTAGCGTTAGGTTATTCTAATTATTAAAACATGGTTTCAATTGGTAATTTAACACTATATTTGTTGTTTAATATATTTTATGGTTCCATTCATGGTTCTACTTTAATATTAGGGTCTTTTGTTCAGGTGCAATACATTATATATATCATTTTCTATGGCACGTAAGCAAAATACCCAATGCAAATGTCTAATAAATAATACTTATTAGTTGTAACCAGGTCTTGGATATCTCTCTCTAATGGAAACCATTGATTGACTGTTACAAATAGAGGTCTGTCATCTAAAATGTACAAATGGTCCAATCATTAAACTATTGAAATATATTACATTGTCACTGCATCTGTCTCCTAATAGTTGGAGGTCCCTGGAGCAGTAAATCTGTACTTTATGCACAAATAAATTTACTTTGGGCATGTATTGGGACACCTTAAAAGGTTTTATACTATGGAAGAAAACTTTAATAATAATTTAGCCTTATGTTGCCAAAACCCATTAACCCTGTCTCTATAGCTTTATTAACAAAATCAATCTTACACCTGACTAATGTGTTTCCGGTTTACGGGTATCACCAAGATCAAAGCATATAAAATGATCTATGTGCCATTTTTGCTACTGAAATATTACTAATAAGTCATGAGTCAAAATATAACCGCATAAAAGCAACACTCACAAATCACACCAGGGTACAATTTTATATATAAATAAATACAATGAAAATCTAAATTAGTTTAACCGTTGACAAAAACTTATACTTAACAAAAACGTGTTTATAAAAAGCAGTTGTGGTGCCAAATTTTAAGTATTTAAACTAGACCTGGGCACCAGGGGGCTCTTCGTGTTTGTCTTCGTGGTCGTCTTTGGGGGGAAAAAAAATCTTCGTATTCCGCGAATATTCGCCTGTTCCTGTCTTCTCTTCGGGGGAATATTCGTGGACATTCTTCGTGTTCGGTTTTTCTTTGTTTTTTCCGGTTAAGGGGTTAATACAGGGTTAACGCGTACCGCAGCAGCTCTGGCGCCAGGAGTTTAAATGTCCGTATGAGCAACTCTATTGGTCGTCAGCAGGGGGCTCGTCTGCCAATGGTTGATGGCAGACGAGCCCCCTGCTGGCGACCAATAGGGTCGCCCGTACAGACTTTTAGGCTCCTGGTGCTGTAACTTACCCTGCAGATCCCACTGGTCTCCCTGTTCTATCAGTTAAATGTCCATACGAACGACCAAGAAAGTCGCTCGTACGGACATTTAACTGATAGAACAGGGAGACCAGTGGGATCTGCAGGGTAAGTTGCAGCATTGGGGTTTTAAAAAGTCTGTACGAGCGACTCTGTCTAATGTAAACCCATTACATTTTCCTATCATCAACAATTTTCTATTAGCATTCAATGATCATGTTCTAAAAAAATTATGTACCACCTTTGAGTAAATCTGTGATAAACATACAATTTATCTTGCAGGGCATAAAATGGTGAAATGATTATATATACAAATGATTATATATACAAATTAATATTTTTTTATTAATTATTAAGGAACGAAGCAAGGCAAATACTGCCAAATACTTACAGGTATCTGGTTTAAGGTGGCTGTTGGTTATTCCAAAATACTGAGGGTTTTCAATAACAGGGATTTTTGTCATGCCAATAATTACTGCATCAGGTCCACCTTCTGAAGAAGACGGTGTGTTACTTCCATTAGATATATGATGGAGAGGGCTGGCTGAGTCATCATCATTGCTAATCACTGAAGAAGGTCCTGGAAATTAGAAAAACATTTGAAGAACATTAAATTTGCCCTCATCTTTGACACTTTTTTCCCTTGAATTATAACAGGTGATGCCTCAATGAGGTCTTCAGACACAGTCTCTAAACACAGTCCATATCCTTATTGTACATATTACATCAATGGGTAAGAGAAAGGATCAGTGCACTCAATTAAAACCAAAGTCCAGAATTAGGTTTTTTATACAGATCCCTTAAAAAAGTAAAACACATGTAATGCTTTAGAATGCTTTTACATAAGGAACATTTAGGATTATTCGTATTTCCAAATACTTGATTTTTTTGCGTGTCTCAAAAGTGAATCCATGATTACAGCTATTAACATATACCAAAATAGGGGGGGGGGTGTAATTATAAAACACTACATATACAATATATATGTTTTATTTTTTTTTATTTTTATTTTTTTTTAACTACATAATATGTACTTATCTCTTTGAAGTAAAGACTGTGATTGAAATATGATTTCAAAATAACAGCTGAACTGGCAGTTAGTTTTCATTCTTTAATATTAGCCCCTGCTGACGATATATATATTATTAGCCCCTGCTGCCAATATGTATAAATATTAGCCCCTGCTGCCAATATATATTAATATTAGCCCCCGCTGCCAATATATATATTAATATCAGCCCCTGCTGCCAATATATATTAATATCAGATGCTGCTGCAAATATATTTTAATATTTGCCCCATGCTGCCAATATATATAAATATAAGACCCTGCTGCCAATATATATTATATTGAAAAAAAATTGGACCCCAGGAAAGCATTTCCTTGGGCCCCGCTCCAAGCCTCCTAGCATGCAATCACTCCTACCACTACCACACCATAAAAACAAAATATTTGCCACACTGACTGTAGACTGTGCTGACTCTTACAGTCTTCCCTCCTTCTGACCCTATCGTGACATTGAGAGGTCTTCTCACCCGTAATTATATCATCCCCAGAGTCCCCTTGACCCCTCATTCACTAAGCCATATCTCTCTTTTACTTACTTCCTGTAGTTTGGGTGTAGATCAAATAAACAACACATTTAAACAGCAATGCAGATATAGATCAACTGAATAAGACATAAAAACTCTGTATTTGCAGGTATACATAATTAATGTATGGAAACAGCATAGCAGATATAGACCAACAGAATAACACAAAAACCCAGCTTTTGAGGTATAGATCAATTGGAATTCACATAAAAACTCAGCATTAACGGTATATAAACCCCCTAAATCACAGGCATAGATCACAGGCTGCACACCTCAAAGGCCAGTTCTGGCATTTACACTGCCCACATAAAACCTGACCACCACCCAAATTACAAATGTAGGACGTGCCATCTTTGTCCCCAAACAGCCCAGCGCACGACATCTTTGTCCCCAAACAGCCTGCCCATCTTTGTCCCGTAAACACGCTACATGTGCCATCTTTGTCCCATAAAACCCTGCATCTGCCACATCTACATATGAATTCATACTCTCACTCATTCACACGATTCATCCACACATTAAGTAATTTATTCTCCCACTTATTAACACAATGCATCCACACATTAATTCATTAATTCTCTCACTCATTCGGACTCTTTATTTCAATATTTTTATTACCCTCTTTTCTCACTATCTATCCCCTCTCCCCGTCTTCTCACTTTGTACCCCCCTTTTCTCACTATCTACCCCTTCCCCCCCCTTTTCATACTATCTACCACCTCTCTCCCCTTTTCTCACTATCTCCCCCCTTTCCCCCATTTTCTCACTATCTACCCCCTCTCCCCCTTCTCACTATCTACCCCCTTTTACCCCCTTCTCACTATCTAGCATCTCCCCCCTTTGTAGTTCACTTACCTTGTAGAAGTCCTGCAGTGGGAGCGGGAGACCTCTGTCACTCATTGAACACCTTTAAGATTAATTAAAAAAATGCTGATTGTGAGCCAGACCTTTTACAATATAAGTGCCTGGCCTTAAAAAATGCTCTCTTGGCTGAACGGAGACACACTCCAAAATCTTATGTAAAGAATTCCTAGAATAGTGGAGGCTGTTATTGCCTCAAAGTGTGGGACAACTCCATATTAATGCCCATGGTTTTGGAATGGGACATCAAGCAAACTGATAGGTGTGATAGTAGGCTGTCCTCATGCTTTTGGTCAAATAGTGTATATATATATATATATATATATATATATATATAATTTTAATTTGCTTTTAGATAAAAATTAGGTATGTGAGTGGGTACATGGCTTACGGCAACAAGGACAGGACAAACTTGGCATTTTGTTGTTCACATCTACTTTTAGTCTACGTTGGCAGCTGTCAAATATTGATCACAACACTATTATCTTTTGTATGTGCAATGTTATACCCTAAAATGTATCTATATATTATAATACATTAGCGGCAAACAGTTCTTTTTCGGGTCTGAATGTTTGCCAGCCATTTTTGCATTTGTAATTATTGGAAATATGTTTGGTGAGGCCCAGCACTTGTGGGTCATACATCCCTAAGAGTAAAAATCACTTCCTGACGTTATAAAATGTATTTAAAGGCATTTCTCTTACGAATTGTAAGTGCTCTCAAAGGTTCTATTTCTGTTTAATGGGTTGTATCTAAATAAACAATGTCAAGTATTATACTCAGAGATACATTTCTCTTTTAGACATTACCTCTCTAAAGTAATTATTATTTTCTTGACATGACCGTTAAGGGTAGTTTGTTTTGCTGTAAAATTAACTCCCTAAATAGTGTCTGGAGGTATTTTACTATAAGGACTGCAGCGCCTGTATATATTGAAGTGCAGCCTTTACCAGTCAGGGGAGATATATTTTACAGACTTATATTTAACTTTTAGGTATACAATGTATGTATCACTACATATTTACATATACACCAATATACACTATACAGACAAACGTATTGGGACACCTGACCATTATACCAACAGAGACATTGATGACATCACATTCTAAATACATAGACGTTAATATGTAGTTGGTCTCCTCTTTGCTGCTATAATAGCAAATTCCATAAAGACATGGTTGGATGAGCTTGGTGTGGAAGAACTTGACCGGCCTGCACAGAGCTCTGACCTCTTAAATGCTGGGAGGGAGGGTGAAAGCTGAAGTTTCGGTGGAAGTAGGTTCCAGAGATATGGGGCCTGAGTGAAATCTTGTAGTGGAAAAAAAAAAGTATGGAGGAGCAGTGTTTTTGAGGGCCTTGTTTGTTAGTACAAGGATTTTAAATGTAATTCTTAATGTAACTTAAGGTAATAGGGAGCCAGTGGAGGATTTAACAGAGTGGGGAAGCAGAAGAAGAGTGTTGTGCAAGGAAGATAAGCCTAGCAGCAGTATTTAGGACAGACTGCATAGGAGAGAGTTTCATAAGCTTTTAGGCCCTCAGAGGCAGGGCCGGCCTTTGGGGTGTGCGACTTGTGCAACCGCACAGGGCGCCACACTCCAGGGGGCGCCGCCGCCACCGTAGCGTACCGCTGCCGCCAGCAGCGTACCTAGCGGGGGGGGCGAGCGGCACCCCTCCAGAGACGGACAGCTATGTCCGCCGCTGGAGGAGCAGGCTCGCAAGGAAGCGGTATCGGAGGTCTTTAACAGACCTCCGGCTCCCTTGAGTGATTTTAAGCCAGTTCAAGGATCTCCCTTGAACCCGGCTTAACATCACTCAAGGGAGCCGGAGGTCTGTTAAAGACCTCCGATACCGCTGCCTTGTGACCCGCGCGGCAACAGCTGCTGTGCGCCGGGGTTTGTTGTCAGATCCCGGCGCACAACACTGAAGCCGCGCCCACCGCTGTCCGTGCCCTCTGACCAAGAAGAAGACAGAAGAACTGAAGAAGAAGAACGAAGAGGAGGAAAAGGAGCTGTAAGGAGAAAAGAGGAAAGGTAGGAAAGCATTCAGTGAGAGTGGATTGGTATATGTGTGGATTGGTATGTGTGTGGATTGGTATATATGTGTGGATTAGTGTATATGTGTGGATTGGTATATATGTGTGGATTGGTATATATGTGTGGATTGGTATATGTGTGGATTGGTATATATGTGTGGATTGGTATATATGTGTGGATTGGTATACGTGTGGATTGGTATACGTGTGGATTGGTATACGTGTGGATTGGTATACGTGTGGATTGGTATACGTGTGGATTGGTATGTGTGTGGGTTGGTATGTGTGTGGATTGGTATATATGTGTGGATTAGTATGTGTGTGGATTGGTAAATGTGGATTGGTATATATGTGTGGATTAGTGTATACGTGTGGATTGGTATATATGTGTGGATTGGTATATATGTGTGGATTAGTGTATATGTGTGGATTGGTATATACGTGTGGATTGGTATACGTGTGGATTGGTATACGTGTGGATTGGTATACGTGTAGATTGGTATACGTGTGGATTGGTATACGTGTGGATTGGTATACGTGTAGATTGGTATGCGTGTGGATTGGTAAATGTGTGAGAGTGATGGGTGTTATGCTGTACCATTTCCAATGTCTTTTTTCATGATCTAATTATGCTCTAAAAGTACATCATAACTAACATCATTCTATACTGTTCCATACAGTGGCAGAGCTGGGAGGCAGAGGCCTTGCACCCCCACCGCAGGACTCCTGAAAGGTAAGTGAACTTCAAAGAGGGAAAGGGTAGATAGTTAGGAGGGCGTATATAGGGAGAAGGGAGTGAGACAGGGGAAAGGGGGTAGATAGGGAGAAGGGAGTGAGAAGGGGTAGATACGGCAGAAGAGAGTGAGAAGGGGTAGATAGGGCAATCATACTTCTATCATGCCAAGTCTGCGAGTAAATCCTGGAATCTGGGTATGCCTGGGCATGATAGGAATGTGATTGCTGTTAATCATATATATATATGATATATATAGACTTGAAAACCGAAGTTGTTTGTGTGGTTATTTGGAAAGTCCCTGGAGTGCCGGTAACTATTTTTGGACTTTATATATATATAATATATTTGGCCAGGTAAATGCTGCACTTTCGGTTTCAGTCCAGAATTCGTTTCGGTGCATCCCTACTACTAAGCCAGACAATTAAGTGGTAGGCCTAGACCACATCAATGTTTGGCGTAGTATATAGTGATTGGGGTTTTGTTACAAGTTTTGTTACAAGTTTTTATTCCTTTCTTTTTTTGGGATGGGGGGGGCCAGAGGAGTAGTCCGCACAGGGCGCCAGAACACCTAAGGCCGGCTCTGCTCAGAGGTCTCTTCTTCCAGAAGTAAAAAGATGTCCCCTATATTTTAGTAGTTAGAAAAACACTTTGAGTTACTATGGAAACACATTGCCGCCTACCTACATACTATGCAGCCAGTAAACACATCAGCTTTCAACAAACCTATAGATAAATGTGACAAATCATGACACACAGCTAAATGCTTGTTTATTTGACAAATGAGCTGGTTTACATGAAATCTAAATCCCATTCTCTTAATGACTAAATCATATTACAGCCACAAACTTGTTGTGGAGCACAACATGCAGGAATCACAAATGCGAAAACAATAACCTGAACTGAAAAAAAAGATGCCACAACATGCCCTCATGAGTCATGTAGGCAGAATCTGAATCACTGCTAAATGTTGCAAATAGAGATTTAGCTCTCTTTTATCCTGATTAAATGGGTCACCTAATCACTTGTTACGATGATCTGAGTAACTATTGTTTGACACCATTCAAGTGCTGCCACAAGGGATCCACCATGATGTCTAATGCCAGGGGTGCTTGCACTGTGTGGTCTACTACAATATAACACATTGATTTGCTCGCCATTTGTATAACAGTAAATGCATGACTAAAAGAGAATTCTAATTAAATCTGCTACCAAATCATATGTCATATGGACTATTTCTCATGATGGTGCTACCATGTACGCAGATTAAACCTTCAGCTGCACCTAAAAAGGTTAGTAAATAAGTGTTAGGTGACTTAGTTTAGATGTTTACCTTTTTCATCACTCATACCTGTGAAAATGCGCCTAGTGGCATTTTCTGGACTAGGGTAGTAGATCTGGGGGCAGTAGCCCCTCTGGCACAAGATTGGGGACTGATTGCCCTAATGGGCATGTTGGGGAGATCAGAAATTCTCTTGTTACAGGGCAATTTACACTAAATAGGCCTATGTATAGCCAATGCAGCCTCCATAGCATGAGGTATCTGAGTGACAGGTCCTTAAGTAGTAGAGAACCAGTACGTGACATCATATACGAGCACACAGCAGAGAAGATGGTGGTGCAGAAATAAGTTACAGGGTGTCTGGTAAGCTAATTCAGGTCCAGGACAAACCACAGCCTAAATGCACCACTGATATGGTACCTCCTATATATTTATACATATGTATGTGTAATTTATATTTATATAAATAATATATATTTAAATTTACATGTTTACATGTTTCAAAAATGATATGCAACCTTCCAAAACATTTCATCATATACACTAACACATAGACATAGGAGAATGTTTAAAGCATCTACAAAAAATACGTTTCTGGAATTATGCTTAAAATTCCGAAAAAACAAACAAATGTTGAAAACAAATGTTAACCAAAGGGAATTCCTTGCATGATTTAGGTACTTGTGTATTGACGGTACTGTGGTTGTAAAATTTGTGAGATACTTTAATAAATAATTTGGTAAGAAGTCAGTATAATACATGATTGACATAGCATCAGGAAGTACATATCAAAACTAAAAGGCTGCTAGATCACCATTTATAGAGTCTATTTGGAGATACTGGTATGTTCAAAAAGATGTGAACATTTCTTTAAGTGCATAACTGGCATATTTTATTCTGAAGACGTTTTTGGTAACACGTTCCTAATCGGAGTCTCCCAGGATTGTCGAAAGGTCATAATTATGATGTATGTGACTTTTCTGTAAAGTAAGTTAATCGAAAATGTGACAAATTGTGAACAAGTGACAAGGTCCAGAAAGTTTTTCTTTCACGGAACAGCCCTCAAACACTGATGTTTAGTATGATTGAAGATTGAAGGTACTGTTGATGGATGATGTCACTTGTAGTCCAACAGCTGGGTGACAGAGCACAGCTAACCTATTTTTCAAAAATAAAAAAATAACGCTGTGCTGGCATATGTGTTTAAAGTATTCTCAGGAAATAGCTGTATATACATTGTGTAAGCACATCCATCTTGTGTTTTGTGTACTCACAACATGGGATTGTCTCAGATCAATCCCAGAATGGAATTTGCATCCTAGTTAAGTTAACTCTGTCAACACTAAGTAAGTAGAAGCACTCACAGGTAAATGAAAGATAAGATACATTAAACAGTTTCTGCCAAACCAGATATCTGATATATATGTTTCTGATTTTAATCTTAAATCAAACTAAGGCAGCTATGAATGGAAGATGAAGTATTTAGGAAAGGTTGGATTAAGAAAAAAAACAGGACTGTGAGTAGAAATTGAATAAATTCTGAGTAATGATTGTACCGATGTAAAAATAAGAATGCTTGTGTTGCTCATTAACATTAATAACATCTACAATTGTTTGTGTTCCTGCAATAAAAAATATACCTGACCAAGAGACGCGGTTCGCATAAGATGATGTCTTGGGCCTGAATTATCAATGCTGCAGAGGATTCTTTTCCTTTGTGCCCTGTTCTATCATGTTGTATGTATGACATCACTGATGATGTATGTACACTTAGGAACAATGCTTGTTTAATGAGAATCATGTCTTTCTATTGTTACTCTAACAAAAGTAACCCTAGAAAGTAACAGTGTCATTGACCTTTATGTAGGTTGCTTAATTTAACCTAGTTCTTTTTGACCTTTACATTATACCCTATATTTCCATTACTTTGCATGTTTGCCTTCATTTCATTCCCCTTCTCAATTACATAATCTTCATCTTGTATGGCCATTTATATACCAAATTTATAACCAAAATATGCAGCTTTTACATGTTTCTTCATGTACCAATCTATTTCTTATAGCACCTTCAGACACTAACTGCCTGTCTAATCAATATTATTAATCTCTTCATACTTTATTCAGTCTGTTCTGGGAGATCACACTGCAAAATCAGTTGTATCCACTATATATATATATATATATAATATGTGTATATATAAATATATATATATATATACACTCACTGGCCACTTTATTAGGTACACCTTACTTTGACCCTCTTTTGCCTTCAGAACTGCCGTCATTCTTTGTGGCACTGGAAACATTTTCGGCTGCACATTCATGACGCAAATCTCCCGTTCCGCCACATCCCGAAGGTGCTCTATTAGATTGAGATCTCGTGATTTTGGAGGCCATTGGAGTACAGTGAGCTCATTGTTATGTTCATGAAACCAGTTTGAGATGACGTGTGCTTTATGACATGGTGCATTATCCTGGTGGAAGTAGGCATCAGAAGATGTGGTCATTAAGAGATGGGCATGGTCAACAACAATACTCAGGTAGGCTGTTGCTTTTAAACAATGTTTAATTGGTACTAAGGGGCCCAAAGTGTGCCAAGAAAATTTCCCCCACACCATTACACCACCACCACCAGCCTGAACCGTTGATACAACGCAGGATGGATCCATGGTTTTACGTTGTTTACGCCAAAGTCTGACCCTGCCATCTGAATGTCACAGCTGGAACCGAGACTTCTTCCAGTCTTCCATTGTCCAATTTTCGTGAGCCTGTGCGAATTGTAGCCTCAGTTTCTGTGGTCTTCTGCTGCTGTAGCCCATCTGCTTCAAGGTTTGACGTGTTGTGTGTTCAGAGATGGTATTCTGCATACCTTGGTTGTAATTAGTGGTTATTTGAGTTACTGTTGCCTTTCTGTCATCTCGAACCAGTCTGCCCATTTTCCTCTGACCTCTGACACCAACAAGGTATTTTTGTCCACATAACTGCCGCTCACTGGATATTTTCTTTTTTTTGGACCATTCTCTGTAAACCCTAGAAATGGTTGTGCGTGAAAATCCCAGTAGGTCAGCAGTTTCTAAAAATTCTCACACCACCCAGTCTCGGAACCAACAACCATGCCATGTTAAAAGTCACTTAAATCCCCTTTGTTCCCCATTCTGATGCTCGGTTTGAACTTCAGCAACTTGTCTTGATTAGCTATTTGTGTTAACGAGCAATTGAACAGGTTTACCTCATTTTGTGGCCATCCATTATTGTCACACCTTCAGATGATGCAACAAGGTCCTTTTGCAAAGAGTTTTAAGAAATGTCTTGTGTTTTACAACCTATCACACCTTTTAAATTTACCCTCAAATTTATTTCTCAGGCCTTCATTCCCAAACACAGCTGTGTTTACTGTTACACCCTTTTGTTGATAAAACCATTTAATTGACTATTGAAGCCTAACTCCTTCACGTCTACATTTCCCTTTATATTTTTATATGTGCTTTTCTTTGCCTGTCAATCTACCGAACAATGACTTCATATATATATATATATATATATATATATATATGAAGTCCAAAATTAACAATTGCACTCCAAATGCCAAGTTTATGCCCAGTGCCAAATAGCTGTAGCAGTAAATAATATAAAGTCCAAAAATAGTTACCGGCACTCCAGGGACTTTCCAAATAACCACACAAACAACTTCGGTTTTCAAGTCAACGTTTCAGTCTTGTTTATTACAGACTTTCATCAGGACATATATATATATATATATATATATATATATATATCTATACCGTATATTGCCTATATCATTTATACTTCACAAAAAGAGGCACAGATTATTTTCAGTTCATGTACAAATTGAAGTGTCACTCCACTTTTATCAAGTGGACTGAAACATCTATCTGTACATGAATTACAAATAAATTGTGAACATATATTGAGAACTGTTTGGAGGTTGAGTGCACAATTATTGGAAGAACATATATATATATATATATATATATATATTTCTGCTTGATAAAATGCATGTATACATGTGTGATATATAATTAGATTTGTTTGTTCATTAATGAAATCAGAACAATTGGTACTGCATACTTGGAATTCATCAAACATTTCTTTATTCTGGTCATTAGGTGGCGGTGAAAGTTTAATAACAGGGCAACTGGAAGTGTGCTTTCAAATCCCTGTATCACTTGTTAACTGGTTACAATTTATGGGGTAATAAAAGAGCATATACACCAGCTTTTAGTCAGCATGTGTGTTCCATTGTGAGCTATGGAATCCTCCTTACCCAAGGCTTATTCTCTAATGTGGGTGGATATTGTAAAGCATTGTTTATCTGACTATATAGTCTGTATATAAAAATGTCTACAAAAAGGTTTGTTTGCTACATACCCTATAACAAATGGGACTTCTTGGAAACACTGTGTGGAAACAATTTTATCTTAATACAACTAGTGTTTATATCCACCTAGACAAGCATGAAACCCCAAAAAATCAGATTTTATCCATTTTAAATAAGAAACATCACTATACCATAGTTTGGCGAGCCAATGCTGGCTTGAGCCGAACATATTTTCTGGCTTGTGAAGAGAGAAATATAAGCCTGGGCTTAACCCCTTCTTCTTGTTAGGGTTTTGATCCTTGCCAACATCTGCATGGCTTTCAACTTTCCTCTTGTTTCCTTCTGTATCATTTGTGTCCATACTTGCTTGTTCACAGCTCACTGAGCCAGGCATTGGGGTCTCACTGGGTCTGGTGTGGCTTGTACCCAACAATGGCCAGCATGCCAACCCCTACTCCTTTTTAATATATGACTTCAAAAAACACAACCTGATCTCACATACTACTGTCTCATGGAAAACAACCTTACTCATGCAAAGCAGTCCAACAGAAACCTGACTTCATATTTGATGAAAGTGTAATATCCCCTCACAGATCCTGCAGTGGTGTGAATTTAAGGCATACCCACATTGTTTGACAGCTTCCTATTAGTTGTTTGATGTCTCTTCACGCGTTCTGGAGCTCACATGTGATCTATTTACCACATGAGAGTCATGTGTTTAAGATTGGGGAGAATTACCATTACTTTTATACATCCATGTATAAAAGATCACTCTTGAATACTAGTCTGCGCAGGACTCAAAAGGTATAAAATTTCACTTTTGTAATGTCAGAAAGTAAGCAGAACACCATACACACAACGTGTTATTACGACACTATAACAGTATTCTCAGTGCCTTCACATCATGAGCACAGTTTGATTCCATGAAAACACAAGTACTGTTACCAGGAGGGGGGAAAAAAACAAAAGTTACCTTCTGAGCTTTTCTAATTTGTGGAATCAAATCTACCTCTGGCAATTTTATTTTGTACAATTGCATTTTCACACATGGTTGCAGACGGCACCTAGAATGAGAATTTTCCCAGTGTCCATGTTCTTCTTATTCTTTAATTTGTACAAGCAAAACAGTACTATTTATTGTATTTAGCAAAATGCTATATCTCTTCTGACTTTAATTCATTCATATTCACTCTGTGCAAAGTGCTAATGTGTAAAGATACCACTGTATGTTCACATCCCAAAACAGGATTGTAGAAGCTAATTAGAACTAAGTATAGAATCCAAGGGCTGTTTCTCTCCAATTGGTTGAACTTGATTTTTATTTGGAACAATATAACCTATAGTCCATATTAATATTTATCGAAATGTATTGCATTAGATGACATATGTTGTGGCATATTATGTTCAAAATAATTGTCTATGGATCTTTATATATGGTATGTGCCGATAATTAATATCCTTGCCAATGAAAATATCTTTCTGCAAATTCTGAATTTGCATAAGGGTGCTTTCATCTTTCCATCAATTAAATTCTTAGTAAAACAAAGTAACATTTGAATAAATGTTTTAAAGTTAATACTAACCATCTTTTCTGGTGGTTATAAAAGTAACATTTGAAGTCAATGGATTCTGCAAACAATTAAATAAACGCTAGATTAAAAGCTATAACGTCCATGCGTCCAAAGCATGTTAGAGACATGGCATGAATATTACAAAGCCTTGCTTTGTAGGTAAAGAAATTACAGTCACTCTTCACAAATGTGCTATATCATGCCTTGCCAAAAAAGTAATTACTGTCTACCTCACACACTGACAATGTAGCTTCTACACTTTATTAATTGCAAATCTTTTGGATCTCTGCCTCCTTCTGGATACGTTGTTACGGCACTTGCGGTGGCTCACTAAGTGCATAGTCTGTGTTTAAAGATTAGTGATGAATTATGTTAAAACCTCTTTTTTGTGTAGGTTAACTCAGCGAAACGCTCTTAAAGACATAAACTTCAGTCATTTATTTAAGGATATCCACTACATGTAAGTCCAGATTTTAGGTCAACTAATTAGAGGACTGTCTGTCATTTTATAATCCTTGCCTAATGGAGAATGCACATAATGGACACAAGAAAGAAACTGATCCCTGTTGAAACATGGTTTGGTGAGTGAAAGGTGACCCCTGGGCTAAAGGTGAATAGGTTACATTGGCCTCTTTATGTTAAGGACAAAGAGTATTGTCTTATTCTCAGTAATGTGTCAGCCCTGTAAGTGTGAAACCCGCTTCTTTTATGACATCATACAAGAGACACAAATTGCACACTAAGACAATTATACACAACCATAAGATGCAAGACGGATCATTTTGGAGACTGTGGTTTTCAACTCCTAAAAGCCATTTAGTGGCATTACAGCCTAGGCACAACTTACCTTCAAAACTGGAAAAAAACAAACTTCTTAAACTCATGATATGTTTTAAAAGTAAATAGCAATGTGTTTTTTTTTTCTTTAAATCAATTTGAAGTATGAAAAAAGGATGATGCAATTAAGGAATACACCAATGTCAACACAGTGATTAGAAATGATTGTAAATTAAATATTAAAGGTTTTTTTTATACAAACTTATGATGAACTCACACCCAAGTGAGAGTAAGGTAAGAAAAAGGTCACTTCAATATACACAACTGTCCAAAAGTTTGTGGTCATTTAGGAATGCCTTTGTTTTTGAAAGAAAAGCAAATTTCATCTATTAAAATAACATGAAACACAGCGTATATATTGTTAATATTGTAAATGACTATTGTAGTTGGAAATGGCAGATTTTTTATGGAATATCTTCACAGAGGCCCTTTATCAGCAACGTCACTTTTGTGCTCCAATGGCACGTTGTGTCGCTAATCCAAGCTTAAGTCCAAAAGACTAATTGATCATTAGAAAATCCTTTTACAACTATGTTAACACAGCAAGAGATTTCCTTGTTTTGAACCCAAACTTTTGAACGGTAGTGTACGTGCTAGGGACGTTGCAAGTTGGGGCCAACTAATTTAGGGTTTTTAAATCATAATAATATATTGTTTTGCAAAGATTTTGTCATTATTTACATAAAACACAGATTTTACTGCGGAATGTGACTTTTTTTTTCTCCTGCTGTTGCAATGATGCTCACTTTGCTGAGCCAAATTCCACCTGTGAATAAGGCAGTTCTAGTTCAACAAGAACTCTTGAGATTTGTATTAGCTCTATTTACATCAGGGATCAGAGTATCTACCGACTGAGTAAATGGAGGAGGTAGTAAGGGGCGATATTTGCTACGTATCTTAATAATTTCACAGATATAGTTTCTTTGAGGTTCTACACAGTAATCACTTGACTTAGGTCAGTGATCTCCAAACCATTCCTTGAGGGTTGTAATCCTACCACAGTTTTAGCTTTATTCTATATGTAATTAACTTTGTGTATCACCAAGCAATGGTGTAATTATTACTCTGAAATACTAGTATCTCTTCTGCCCTTAAGGTCTGAATGTGGACAGCCCAGATTCGGGCAATTTTGTATAAAGGCACTTGAATAATCTTTCTCACTGTAGGATGTTGGACTTTTATTTTTTTGGAAGTGGCCTTATAACCCATCTGAGATGTGTTTTCTTAGATGGGTTATAAGGCCACACCACTAACTTTGGTGGTGTGTTAACACACACCTGAATGCTCCAGATCAGCAAACAGCTAAAACTCTGAGGTGGTCACACTTGCTGATGATTAATTAATCAAGGGCATTTGATTAGCAGCACCTGCCTGTTACTGAGCATCGTAATTTCTTCTCCCCTAATGGACAGGGGTTTATTAATTATTGTATCCCCATCCCACCTTGTATGGGATGGGGAGTGAGGAGGAGGCACTACTATGACATATATGATCACAACTGGTAGACAAGAAGTACACAACGTTAGATACATAAAACTAAGGTTATGCATTTGGAAAGTCAAGTCACACACATGAAATTCAGGTTTTTCATGGGAAGCATATGCAAAAAATAATCTTGGTGGAGAGAAGGGAGAGAGATGTGATAGAAACATTTAGGTAAATAAAAGGGTCCAACAAAGTGTAATTTAAAAGGGGAATTGGTATGACAAGAGGTCATAGCCTAAAACTAGAGGCTAGTAGATAAATTGAGTAACCTTCCAGCAGAATTAATAAAACTTAGTACAGTGGGGGAATTTAAACATGTCTGGAATAGGCTATCTTGAATATAGGAAAAGGTCCGGGTTCAAATAAGGTTTTACGTTTTTACAGTAGGTAAAAGTGGGCAGATGAGATGGTCTAAATGATTCTTATCTGCCATCAAAGTCTATAATTAATCATATCCTTTAAAAAAGAGGTAACTTGTTTACATGCTTAATGTGGTATATGTTTTTACAACAGTAAGGGTACTTAAGAAGTACTAAATTAAACTAGCTGACATATTCATGAACTTCCAAAATTGTTAGTTTTCCCAACAAAAGTATGAACAATTCTAATGATGAAATTAAAACAAGGTGGCATGTTCTTCCAGAACAAAAATGTCTCTATGGCCAAGAAAGACTTCTTCTATTCTAAGGCAAAACTGCAAAAGACATGCTATCAATATTTTTTGTTTTCATTTGGGCTCTTGCCATGTTACCAAACCTGGAACAATGTAATTCAATAGATTTGTGTTACTTTTTTCACTCTAATTAACTATGCAACTATGTGACAAAAGATAATTTATTTGGGACAAAATGTGCTGTTTTCAGGAGACTCTAGAACATTGCGTTCCTTTACACTTGTTCCTGACAAACAGATGGACATAACCACCCTTTTGAAAGATCTAATCTCTAGCGTCTTTTGCTATAAGCTTGTGTTGGCGGGAAGAGACATTTTGCGTTCTAGGAGATTAGGTTTTTGCCCAGCGTTTACCTCCAAAATAATAAAAAAAGCTGTAGTGAATAAATTTGAAATGTGGGCAACAAAACTACATTGTAACTTTATTTTCTTTTAAATATCATTGTTGGTTGGTCTTGCTAATTATAACTATTTTGAATGGGGGATAGTAATAGCATATTGAAAAAACTTTTCCATCCTGATAATTTTGTATTCCAATTGAGGGATGTTCACTGTGGTTTATGACCCTTCTGAAACCATCACAATATTTGTTGAGCTTGAAATGTAAATACACAAGAACAAAAACAAAACCCAAGTTTTCAGCCCTAAGGATTCCTTATAGCTTAAAAAACACTTCCTTGACAGTTGTTCTTAGCTCTTTGCTCCCATTTAACCAATATGTTTATCTGTCAATGCCAGACAAATACATCAGTAGTAACCTCTTTACTGCGGGTCTGTGTCTTAAACGCACCATCCAAGGGAATTATAAAGAGTTATTGTTTGATTAAAATGTGTATCATACTTGGGAATCTTTCTGACACAGCTCAATTAAAACTGAGAAAAACACCAATTTGAGATCATTAATTGTTTTGTAAGGGAAAGCATACTTACTACAGGCATTTACATCCAAGAAAACTTAAGAAATGTGGTTTTTTTATGTGAACAATTTATTCTTGCACAGGAAAAACTGCACTTTAAATATTGGAAAGGATAGCCAGAGACTTATACCAAAACATACAAATTGTTTATTTTATTTATAATAAAGTTATAGCAAATATGCCATTAGACAAGTTAGATTAGTGAAGGCAAGGTGATTGAACCAACCAACTTGATCGTTGGCACATTAACAAATGTCCAAATGTATGTGTATAGCTTCTAATTACTAGGTTAATAACTATAATATAATATTGTTATCTGTCTCTTTAGACTTTGGAAGATAATCTCTATACTTTGACGAAACAAGGATCTGAGTTTGTATGAAAAATGTTTTTACTGTAAGTTTACAGAAATAATAATAAAGATCACACGTCATAGACAGATCAAAATCACAATCCACAGGTGAATGGCAACAGTCTCCTAAAATCATGTTATGAAAAATAAGGGTAAAATATGTGATACAAACCTTGTATTATGTGTGTGTGTATGGATGGAATTGGGTTGTTAGTCAGAGGGAAACTATCATTGAACATAACTGAAACCCTCTAACCCTCTGTATCCCTGAAGGCAGTAAAAATAGCGTTGTGTAGATTTTATTTTAACCAATGCGAAGTCCCACAACATTTTACGGTTTTCAGTGGATTAAACGCCCAGATTTTTACTTTATCTTTTATACATAATTATTTCTTCATTTTTAACAACATACTACCAATTCTGCAGAACAGCATGCCATTGACCTTAATTAGAGGTGGATATATGTATAGAGGGCTATTTATAAAGGGCAATTCTGATGCAAAGTTTTAAACTGGTCTTTTCACCATAGTAATCTGTGTCTTCACTCTTGATTAGACCATTCCATTGATCTCTATGCAGTTTTGCATTAGACCTGCTCTTTATAAACTACACCCATTTTCTGTTGTGGAGCTGGTAGCATTTCTTAAAGAGAGTAAACAGCATTGTACTAATTCACACAACACTACCAAAAGCATTGGGGGGAAATGATAGTTTTCCTCTAATGAACCTCAAATATACTAATTACACAAGATGAGATTTTGTAAGTACAATGTATATTTTATTAAAATACATCATAGTAATAAATAATAACCCTGAAAACACAATGGAATGAGAATCACCCCCATCCACAAAAACCCAATAATTAATTGTGTCATTATTATGTAGTATGTTAGACTACATTATGGTTATTTGGTCAGTTTAGTATTCATTCAAAGCACAACTAGGGGTTAGTCACAATGTATGTAACTTATGTACATTTACTGTACCAAATACTACCTCGGGCCATGAGAGGTATCAGAGGCAGAGGCTTTATTGTTCACAAATAATAGAAAATATTGTGATCCACTTCGGGGATGCACTAGTCATTAAGCAACTGCTCCAAGCAAAAGTCCCTCTCCTGCACATGCCACCTACCCATCCAGGGGCACTGAATGAAACAAAACAAAACCTAAAAGAAACACAAAATAACAGTTGAAAAAACATGAGTAAAACAAAGCAAACAAAATGAATATGTAAAAACAAAGCAGATAAGGAAGCGGAACAGAAAACGAGGAAAAAAAAAACATTTCATATAATAATAAGGAGAGAACCATAAACAAAACAAGGAATGTTGCAGTCACTCATTGAGAATGAATGCATTGATAAAGAATGAACATGTGCTACATACAAATATTTCTGTATGTCAAAACTAAATGGACTGTATTATTCCTGGGAAAAAGTCACTATGAATTTATGGCCTTCAATAGCAGTGGAAAGCCTGTTATTCATCTCTCACCAAATATATTATGGTATTCTTCATGCTTCCTTATACCTTACTGCCATGTAAATGCTTCTAGATTGCCTCCTTCCTGGAGCCAAACTGGTAAGAAAGGATATATATATGCAACAAGCTCGGAACCCAATGATATGTTCTACACGGCTGTCTTACATTGAAAGTGAACAACACTAAAATGTAAATAAAACAGATGTATTGTTCCATGAAATAAGAGTGATTTTGTATTACCTACAGCCAATGAGTCTTTGGTGACCATTGATTGTCTATGTTGTAATACCTATCTGCCCCTTGAAGACCATCCTACTACAGAACTTCTTGTTTATTTAGCATCACAAATGTTACCCTGCAAATAAAAAAGCAGGCTATGTATAAAGACTGTTTTTGTGCCAAGTGAAAAAAGCAATGCAATCACCCGAATGTTTTTGCAGATTCTCCAACTTTGAAGCAGAAGCACCCTGTACGCGTAAACCCCAAAGTGCCATATTGCCATTGGGTATTTGAACGGCATAAACTAGTCCTTAAGTAGTTCAATGAAAGACAGGTTTTAAAGAAGAAGATTTTTTTTGGGGGGGGGGTTATGAATATGATTTTGGATCATATTAAAAAATGTGCCTATTTATACAAAACACACAGAACTCAACTTTAATAAGTAAAACAGTATACTTATAGAATACTGGCATTTGCTGATAATGAATTCCTTGGAATAAGTTTACCGATCTTCCGACATAACCCCATGGGGGATTTTCCAGGGAACCCCACCTGCATTGACTAAGAGACTGTTTTTCTGCTGTCAGTACGTCGTTAACTAAATCCCTTAGTTACTTGTTACTATCAATATGCCTGCTGCATTCCAGGCCCTTCAAATAGGGAAAAGGTTAATTTCACATAATCACTGTCGGTTTTTTAAAGTTTTTATTTTTTATTTCTTTATTTACTTACAGGGTAGCTTTAAGGCAAAGGGCTTATCCTTCATCGATTATATCAGTAAAGACTAAACCCTCCATATGCAAATTTTCCGCAGAATCAAGATCATACCCTTTATAGCACATAGAAAAACAATAATCAAAGACAGCAGTCATATTGGGCAAACAATACTTTGAGTACTTCAAATTCTCATTAACATCAAATGTTGATGTTAATGCAATGAACAATAAGGAAAGCTGTATGACCACACTGGATCTGAAGTATTACCATTTGGCAGAAAGGATTTAAATAAGCCTAATGTAATCTCTGTGCCTAACCCATAAGATTTTACAGAATGTTCAATGTTTTTTATATAATTGACATTTCTCTTACTACCTAAGGCACTGTTGCACCTATGAATCTCAACCAAATGCATGTCGTACGTGAAAGATCTCAAGAGGGTGGATACAAAATTCCTTTACTCTTAAACAATCATTGTAGCTTATAATGATAAGCCAAGAAAAACAAAGTTGTCTTAACTAATCAAAGTGGATAGAAATTGCATTCCACATCAACTGTTTATGTTGCAAGTTCAGAATTGCCAAACAGTCTCAGAGGGGGCAAAAGATTTAAGGTATACTTAGGTATGCCATACTTGAAATAAATTAGAGGTATCATTAAACTCTCATAGACATAGCAATTAAAGACATCAACGCAGAACTCAACTTTGTAGAGACAGCCTAGTGTCCTATACACCTCCAGCAAAGAACAGTGCATTATAAAGTACATTGTAAGTACTTTAATACACATTCTTTAACTGAGTAGCTTTAGGAGAAATCAAAGGGAGTGCTTTGTGCACATCCAAGAGGGCTTCTTGTTAGACCCCCTGGAACCACTTGAGCTGGCTGGTGATGTGGTTGGCGGAATACATCTCCTTCAAGCCAAGGAGCTGAGGGTTGGGAAAGCATTCTGAGGAATCCCTCCATGCGCACTTATAGAGGAAGTAAAGAATCTCAGTGACACTCATCTATCGTACGCATTAAAGAGTATAGGATGGCTGAATAGTCGCCTTAAACGAAAGAAAAACACCGGTGCATATGTGTGTTCAAATGGCATACCAATACACTTAAAATACATATACTGTGTATATATATATATATATATATATATATATATATATAGAACAAATAGTAGATATATGACCTAAACTAATAAATATTTTTGCACTTTAATATGAAGTCCTGCGAGTGCACCTATTTTTTCTATGGATGTCTAATTACATGTTCAGTGTTCAATTGCTTTCACTGCCCCTTTATGTAGCAGGCCTGCACAATTACATAGGAAAGAGAATTTAGCTACTGATAAACAGTAAACACAAGTGGAGAAGAACTTTTTATCTTTATGGTTTGAGCCAATAAAGATATAACCTTTTTTGCTGAGTTTTGTTTGCTAATTATGAAATAGTGCCATCCTGTACCTGATCCCAGACAAAAATCTCAATGTATTGATTATTTAACAAACGTTATCTTTCTGTAAGATATACGAATTGATATTAAAAAACCCCTCTCCTTTGCAGCTATAACAGTTTCCACTCTTCTGGGAAGACTTTCCACAGGATTTTGGAGTGTTTCTGTGGGAATTTTGTCCCCATTCATCCAGTAGAACATTTGGACCGTCCAGGTTCACCCTTGTTCTGTCTGCCTTAATATTTTTGATGTATAATAATTTTTGCATCAAAAGGACTTGGAGATTGAAATATAGGCAATCGCTAAATACCCCATGCAGTTTTAATCTGATTGAATTCAACATAAAAACAGTACCTAAAGACTTAGAGATACAATAAAAGAGCACACAATATTTCACATTATTTCTGTACTAGAAAGTATATACAGTGCCTTTGAAAAAACAATATTTACTGGCTGTGAATAACACCCTGCTGGTGATAACAACCAAGATAAAACTGGCTATTATCTGTTATAGTTACACTAGCGGCATACTTGTAGTATGTGAGTTTCCCTATTGAATTTCCTTCTTAACAACTTGTATAATAGTGAGGACTGAAGGAGAGTTGTAGTTTCAACTCCCCAAACTAACTCTGCATTGGAGAGAAGCTCACTGGGATTAATCCTTCAATCCTTCCTCCTGCAACTCTCCTTTAACGCCATCTTTATCATGCCTGGGAACTCTAAGATCAGGGTGAGGGACCAGAGTCTCAGGGTCGCAGTCTAGAGATGACTCCATATTCTACAAGGATGATACCCGAGCCTCCCAACTAGTGTTTTTTCTACCAGCATGTCATAGATCAAATCCATCCTTCAACGCAGGCGGAAAAAAAATGAGGACCACTATATGTTTACAAATTTGTCGAGACACTACATACAATTCTGGCTAGGGGCTATTATAGGGTTAATATTTAAAGAGTCTCAGGACCAGCTCCCATGTATGCTAACAACGTCTTGTACATTTTCTTTTAGTTGTTTTACAACCTTCACAGTTTTCCAGAGCGAGGATGCTTTTATTCATTCAATGTGATATTTTTAAGATATTACGATTTGTATAGTTAAAAGGCAACACCCATACTCAGTGCACTACTGAGATTAATAAGACAAAGAAAGAAGCCTTTATATTTTTTAAAGGATTTATTTCAAAAGCGGATACGCTATATTCTCACATTTATACTGTCCTATATCTGCCTGATAAGGCTGCCGTGGTTCTACCGTATTTAAAATCAATGCAACGAAATCTGTCTGCAATTTGTATTTAAATGATGCAGGTCATTCTCAGACATTTCCAGGAAAAAAAAACTTAATCCTGTTTCTGGCAGGCAATTGCCCTTACTTTGATTTTGATTGTAAAGGTTTGTAACACTACGTATAACACCGGGACCGAAAGAATGTTTTTTTGCTCTGCCCTAAAGACTTATTAACCCCTGCATAATTCGCCTTCTGTACATGCAATGCTTGCTAAGATAATTGACAAAAATGGAAAGAGAATTATACAAAACTATCTTAGGTTTATTTTTGAAACAGTATCATCCAGCATGGGAACACTAAAATGGGGTGATTTTCACATCTGTTTTAGGAATGAAAGTTAAAAAAAAAAAAAAAATTAAAAAAATAATGAAAAGTAGGCAATCCTTGATTTAATATAACTTTAAAAATATCGTTCTTACAGTAAATGTATTGACAGCAAATTTATTTATAAAGATAATATAGATACGTCCCTAGTGTGTATATATATATATATATCGGTATATATATTAATAAAAGTTTATTTTAGTGTATTTCTAGTATATTCCTACTAAACAGATTACAAGCCTGCAAAAAACATACAATAGAGACTAGACAGTACAGTTATCAATGTAGAATGTATATATGGAGATAACAACTCCACTTAAAGTGACATTTTAACATTTATACGCGCTGTCTCATTGAGGATTCAGTTATTTAGCCGTTTGGACCACTAATTAACCCAGTTCATAAAACTTGGAAGAGGTCAGGAAAAATGACTTATCTTTTGTTCCAAACACCCCGTAAAGTTATCTTGACGTATAATTAATCATATTTTACAGCCTAGCCTGTCACGTCAGCATTTTTGAAGATGAAAGAATTGCATTTAAGTTAAACAGAGCTGTCATATGAGACTCTAATGACCTTAGCTGGGCCTGTGCTGGAGTATCCACGCTCTAAACCCCTACCACAGCATGAGCATTTCATTTCTTTCTACTCGACACAAAGCAGATCTCACCTTACATATACATGGTATGAAAGCGTAGCATATATTGTTTTTATAGCGTATAAAACAGATTTGTGAATGAGAGTTACTATCGGGTCCTCTGTCTCAGTGCGTGATGGCCATTAGATTTTACAGGGCCCTTTTTTCTACAGCTGCTTGAGCTGCGGCACTTGTACTCTTCTCTATTGATCAGTACATATCAAGGACATTTAAAAAAAGCTGAAGCAGAGACCTTCTCTGAGGAGTCGGAGCTGCGGGCCTGTTTAGCACAAGTCATAATGCATAGGAAATAGGTGGCATAGTATAGAAGAATGTGCTGATCCAGTGTAATTGCTGCAGTACCCTACATTTCTGGAAGCCTTATTTAGCACGTTCCAATTTCAATTTAAAGGTACATGCAGACATGTTAGCTAATTAAATAGATGCTAATGAGAAGAATGCTAAAACTCTGATGCAGGGCCGGCCTTAGGGGTGTGCGACCTGTGCGGCCGCACAGGGCGCCATGGTAGCAGGGGCGCCTGCCCGGGACTTATATTAAAGCATCGGGTTTTTGGTTTTTTTTTGTTTTTTTTTAAACTCTATTTAACATCATTCATGTTAAATAAAGTTTAAAAAAAAAACAAAAAAAACCCGATGCTTTAATCTAAGTCCCGGGCAGGGGCGCCAAGCGGTTGCTCGTGAAGTTCTCAGCAACTGCTCGGCGCCCCTTACTCTCCGTGACTCCATCGCAGTGCCGGCCTCTCACGTTGAGCGCCGGACTATTCCGACGCTCAACATGAAATGCCGGCAGCACGGCAGAGCGAGAAGACGGATGCCTCCCGCTCTCACCGCAGGACTCCGGCAACAAGGTAAGTGAGGGGGGGTGTAGTTTAAAGGGGCAGGGGGGGTGTAGTTTCAAGGGGCAGAGGGGGGGTGTAGTTTCAAGGGGCAAAGGGGGGTAGTTTGGGGGGGTGTAGTTTGAAGGGGCAGAGGGGGGGTAGTTTGAAGGAGCAGAGGGGGGTAGTTTGGGGGGGTGTAGTTTGAAGGGGCAGTGGGGGGTTGTTTGAAGGGGCAGAGGGGGGTAGTTTGGGGGGGTGTAGTTTGAAGGGGCAGAGTGGGGGTAGTTTGAAGGGGCAGAGGGGGTAGTTTGAGGGGGGGGGTAGTTTGAAGGGGCAGAGGTAGTTTGAGGGGGGTAGTCTGAAGGGGCAGAGGGGGGTAGTTTGACGGTTCAGAGAGGGGGGGTAGTGAGGGGGGGCGCCAGAGGAGTAGTCCGCACAGGGCGCCACAACGCCTAAGGCCGGCTCTGCCCTGAAGAATATCTAGGAATCATTACTTTGCCCCCCAAAATAAATATGCATTAAAAATGTAATATAGAAATGCTATTCTTTTAATTCTATTTTATATCAGTAAAGATATTAATAGGTTTTTTAAACAGCAAAAGTACAAACAGACAACATGTTCCAAGTAGCAGTAATGAAACACTTGCAATCACCAGGCTTCTTCGATCCAGATAAAAAGTACAACTCCACCGAAAAAGAGGCAAGTGCTGAGCAAACCACCGGGTGGGATTCGAACCCCTTCCCCAGAAAGCACACAATCCATAAAGGTAAGCGGCACTCAGAATCCGCAAACAACAAAGCATATAGATACCAATGTCTATTCTTAATCAAGTATACAAAAAGACATAAGGAGGCCTCTTGCCAATGGTCGCAATTTCGTTAAGGACTGGCCTTGGTCTTCAACCAAATTGCGTCCTTGGTCCTTACTTCCTTAAAATCGGAACCCATGTCCATTGCTTTGTCTCCGTTCATGGGTCTCCGTGCGTGACATGAAGTTCACAAAGGGACCCATGAAACATCAAACTACCTTAACTTTAAAAAAACACATTTAACTCCTGGTGCGAGCATCAATATGTTCAAATATGCTTCAGGACGAATCTGTTAAATGTGCTCACGTGGTCTTACCTAGTAATGTTATAAAATAAAGTCTTTAGAGTTCTTAGAGATGTTAAGGGATATATATGACCACAGGTCTCCAAATGGCCAATGCTGGACTATAAGATACCCTTATTGTCCTTATTGATGTATATGATGTAGTTATGGTGTAATAACGTACTCATCTTTTATGTGTTGTGCAATAAACGTATTTGTAACCACTGTTTCTGGATGAAAAAAGAAAAAGTTCCAGTAACAACTATTGATTTTTATTATATTTTTCTTAACACATGGAAAATACGAATTGTGGGGTTTTTTAACATTATTTTTTGTTTTCATGACTTTTCTATGACATTTGATGTTAGTGTTAATGCTATATTGCTTATTAGGCTGGAATAATCCGTAAATCATTGAACAAACTGATTATCGTATCAGCCATACACAAATAAGTTAACAAGAAGCTATCAGTTACATTTATATGCAGAATGTACATGTGGCAGGGTCATGTAGTTCATTGTTGTACAGGGTATAAGGGCCATGGATTTTTTAAACAGGTTTTATTGATCTGATTTGTAGGCATCCATTCTGATTTTTAGAAATCCTTTTATTTCTCATTCTACAGTTACTAGCGCATGACTTGGTGGCCTCAGAACTCAGCAGGGTCAGGGTTCTCAATATCATGACAACACTAGGGAATAAGTGGCAATAAATATGGCAGATGGGTAGGAATAGGTATATTTCTATATTTCTCCTTTTAGGTGTGTAAAGATACGTAGACCATGTATCTTCAATACTTTGCTGCTGTTAGAAATAAAAAATTAAGGATTTAATTATAACAATAGACAAAATGAAAAAAATAATGAACATAACAAAAGGATTGCTATCCACCACACCAATAGAGATCTTAACAAACTATATAAGGGATCTGGACCTAACCAAATGGAAATATACAAATATTAAATGTATTTCCGATCTATATAATATACGATCCCTTTTATCCTGGTTCTCTATTCAATCGAAGGGGGAGCTCCCCAATTCAGAATTATTTAATTATATTAGGATAAAGCATTTCCTTAAAACAGTTGATTATATAAACCTTCCAATACTTGAAGAATTCTTAAAAAAACATCATAAAACTAGATTAATCCATCGATTAACTATGTTAAAATACAACTTAGAAGCAGATAACAGCATCTCTATTAAAGAAAAATGGGAACAGGATACTGGAGAGATTTATTCAAAAGAAAAATGGTTACATGCTTATACAGAAATTAAGAAATACTCACACTGTTTAGGGATGCATGAACTCCATTATAAAATTATTCATAGATGGTATAGAACACCAGTTCAAATCTCTAAATATGACAAACAAACCTCTAAACTTTGTTGGAGGTGTGGTAAAGAAAACGGTACAATTTTTCATATGTGGTGGGGATGTGAAGAAGTGAGAAAAATAGTAGAAACTCTCTTCAAAGTAATTAATGAATTAGTTGGCTGCAAAATTGAGCCTTCCCCTCAAATTTTTATTCTACATATGGATCTCACGAAATTTAATAAAATACATAGAAACTTTATAATACAACTATTATTAGCCTGCAAATTAGTTATCGCAAAGAATTGGAAAAAGAGTGGGGGAATATCCTGGGATGAGATCCAAGCTCAGATCCACTTTCAATGTAAAATGGAGAAAGGCTACTATGGAAGCATAGCTAAAAATAATAAATATAGAGATATATGGAAACCCTGGATAATCCATAATTAATATGGCGCTAAATAAAGGGAAAAAACAAAAAATAAACAAAATTATAATACTTAAATAAGAGATATCCTTATATTTGTACAAGGAATGTGTGTTATTAGGAATTTGCAATAATCTAACTAATATATAAATTTTTGCCTGCAATTAAAAGATTACGTCTAAATAACATGAGAAAGGGACATTATATATATTTTATTCCTATGTAATGTGCAATATGTTTGTATGTGGAAGTCCTCCGTGGAATTGTGAAATTGTATGTATATTTATGTATATTTATTATGTATGAGTCTATTTTTGTAGTTATATAAACTAATAAAAATTAAAATTTAAAAAAAAAAAAAAAAAAAAAAAAGAAATAAAAAATAAAATAGACAATACAAATATTACTATGTGAGTCACCTCTTCATTCATCTTCCGAGTCCTTGAGTATCTATGGCTAATCCTCCATTGACTTATGGGCACTTTAAAAAGTTAAGTCATCTACAAGGAACTAATATTTTAATGGCATGTTACTCTGAACATGGCTGTTATCCAGAAACTTTGTAATATATTATTAATATTATTTCTGAAAATGTACTATGTCTGCATTGTTGATGTCACACAGGGGTGTTCTGCTTATTTGTCTCCAGATAAAAGAGTAAACCGTTTAAAACATTGAATACCCAAGCACTACAACATGAAGCAACAGTATAGAAAAGAGTTTGATTTTATGGCCATACCCAATTTATATTGTACAGTTTTGCGGGCATTTGTTGAACTTTAAATACTCTAATCGACAAAGGAATAAATTATAATTATAGTGATCAAAACCATAACTGCATTTTTTGGTTGAATCAGTATCTTTTAAAGGATTTGCACATCACATTATGCCATTTTGACAGAATAATCTTGATGCATAATCTATATAAGCATTAAGTCAAATCAGACAATACTTAAGAAAATCAATTGTTAACATATTAAAATAAGATTTCATTTTAAACACATGGTTTGTTTCCTTTTAGCAACAACAGGGGGCTCTTGCTTGACTTAGTCTCGGTATATTGCATTATATCTTCTACTGCTAATTCACTATATAAGCAATCATGAAGAAGAATATCCATAACTCTTTTGTTATTGAATGGGGACCATATATTGCAGTTATTGCTATTATTTATGATTTACCAACATGCATTCATGTCATAAATATGCCCGAGATATCCATTCACCAAAGGAAAGGAAGCTGACCTGGATCTCCTTGTTACCTTAGACCCTGGCAAGTTGATGGAAATGCAATGTTGCTGGACTTTCGGGAAACACAACTCTTAAGTTCATTCCCCACTGAGCTCAATGCTGAATGAACTTGTGGCGAATCACAAAAGTCAGGAGTTTTTTTGCAGCTGGAGAGTTCATTGATCTCTCGTGTTTTGTTAGTTTGAAGAAGTTCAAGTTTAGCTTTTGGTAAATGCGGGTTAAGCCAATTTAGGACAACTTAGCAGCCCACACATTACAATATTATCAGAAAATCTGAAGAGGTAGCTATGACCCACACCAAAAATATATTTGTAACAGTACATTTGCCAAAATAACATATGTGAAAATCAATTCAGTCATTGTAAACAATATGGTTCCTCAAAACTCTGAGGTGATGACCCATTAACTTAAAGCTCTAAACAAAATAAAATTAAATTATATTATCTTTAAGAGTCTGCAAACAGTTATGTGCTGTCAGCTATGTACTGGGAGTGCGTGTTGTATTGTTCTACAGTGAATGCCAACCAAAAAAAAAAAGTATCAGGTTAATTGCATCTAAATTATGGTCTCAGAGTCTCTTCTCGCAATTTAGTTAATTTCTTGTGGGAAAAGATAAACAATTTACTAAATGATGCACAACACTTATAAACATGATGAAATATATAATTAATTCACAAATGAAGATTGTAAGTGGTTAACTCACCCTCATTCACACTCTTTCACACTCTCATTCACTCACTCTAAATGTCTCCCTACTTCTCCACCGACTGCTTCTGTGACCCTGTCTCCAGAGAGCAACATTTCCGAGCTCTCTGCTCTGTTTTCATTTATTTCGTTGGGGCCCCTCCTCATTTTCAGACAATGGTATGAATTAGCAAACTTGGCAAGTTTTGTTAAAATTCGTACAAATCTGAATGCACAGGTCTAGTAGGTATAAAGAATTAGAGGCTATAACTCCTTTGTTTGTTTGCATTAAATGTTCAGTAGTGATTGAGGGATAGTAAAGCCATGTGACAAGTGTTAGAAAATTAGGACATAAGTAATATTAATTTTCCATGTTTTACTATAGGATGGTCTAAGCTAAGTCAGTAATTATAAGGATACCTGTGAGTTCCAAACATTTTTACAATTCATTGTCTATCTTTCTCAAAAGAAAAGCTATGGTAATCCAACTCTGTTTTAGTAGTTATAGTTACAGGCAAACATATAACATGTAACTTAGTCCACTTATAAATTTATCATTACTGAAACAAATGACCAAATTTTCTAAAACGCTCTTGTCATTTTATTTATTAAATGTAAAATATTGTAAAATTAACAAGCCCCTTACATGATATGACAAAATATTTGCAAAATATGGCAACAGCAGAGTGAATCCAGAGACCCTCAAATGTTGGCCACCATCTAAGAAGCAACAAATGTCTCTGTAAGATCCTGCTTTGAATTTACACAAATAGTCATACATCTGTAGCTTGGTTACCTGCTGTAACCATCAACTTCAAATGAAATACATAAAGCAGCATAAATTATGTCCTCCTTGTTAATCTCTACCGTATGCTTCATATAGGGCCTCCCTCGCCACGTAGTATTTTGCTCAAATATCTTTCTGATACTTATGTGTTAATCTACAGTTACAAAAAACAAGAACGCAGGATTTATATATAAAAAGTAATAAAGATAGCTGTAAAAGCTTGGTTACTATGGTTATAAGACCACTTTTCAAACTTTATACCAGAATTACTCCTCAAGAATAGAAGGTTTAAGTAAATGGCTCGACTAACCAGCCTTAGTATACTTAGTATATAGTAATCAGGGGGTACCAAAAGGTTTGGCACCTGTCACCATTCCAATTTAATACCTCAGTATACTAAAGATAGGAACTCAGGGGCAAAACAAACTAGCAAGGAAGTGGAACCAGGCACACAACATGTGTGTTTTAGTATTTCATGTTTCTATACAATTACCCACAAGCACATATATTCACCTATACATGACACAATTGCTCAGACTGATCAGACTGAACAGGTGTAGAATATTTATAATGGTGACATCATATACAACATACATAATTTCCATCTCATATACAAATACTTGTTAAACTCAACAAGTCCTACACCCTAGGACTTCTTTTAGCCACTGAAAAATACCATACTACTCTTATTTGGTTTGAGAACCTAGTGTACTTAATCCTTAGAAAGTAACTCACTGTTCTCCCAAGGTTAATGAAATGTCAAAATACCCATTAATATGTTTGATAAATCTAAAATGATGACACCGTGGGAGACCTTTGGTTCTAGTTCAATGTCTACCCCATGTTCTGGAAAAACATTTCTATACTGCTCACAGTTTTTATTACTTCAGGACAATGGAAGAATGGGGGAGAAATGAAACGCTGATAAATAAAACGTAAAAAACATTTTTCTATAGATTTTTCTTTAAATGAGACAAAAATCTTTTACTTTCTGAATAAAACCAAATTAAGAGATTTCACTTTCTTGATCTAAGACCATTCAAAGCTTCGCTGTGGATTTGATAGAAGCAGATCTTAGAATCAAGACATCAGACCGATTTAGATCAGATCTGCATCAGATGATTAATTTAAAGTTAACATGGATTACAACATTGCATAATTCTTAAAATTTTCCATTAAGAATAAGCATTTTTACTCCAAATACACTGATACATTTAGGTCTTTATTCCTTTAAATATATAGAGAATTGATCAAGCAACTGTTACATAGATGTCTATGTTTTGCCTATGGGAATATTACAGTCCTTTTTGAAGAATGTTTTTCAGATGTTACACTGGTTCACCTTTTACTGTTTGTAGTAACTACTCATTTTTTATGATCTGTTGCCCAGACAATATTTAAACAACAACCATACAAAGGATAAACCTGTTTTAAGTTCACATGGGCCTACCAGAATAAATTCAACATTTTCTTATAATGTTTCAATTACAGTTGTGTAACTGGAAGTTATTTTTTGTCTATGTTGTTGTAGTACCGTTACTAGACAGTAAAAAAATGCTAGAAGGCGGAAAAAGAACAGGTTTCAAATTAAGGAACCTTTATCAATTCAACTCAATTGATTTGACGAAAAGTAGGTGGATTACGTAAAAAAATTGATGAGAATAATCACATACTCTTTTATAAATGAATAATTTATAGACTGCCTTCCAAACATTTTATTTATTCTAAGCATCTGATTCTAAATCAGAACAGGAACAGCAAGTTTTTTTTCTTTTTTTAAGTAAAAAGCAAACATTAGCAGCAACCTTGATCACTGTATGTGCTGGCCAAAAAGAAAGCAAGGTCACCAGACCTTTTTAAATCTTTAATAACTATGGCACCTCCCATTGCATGACTCTTATTTGACATATTGCATACTATATTTTATATGATTAATATTAGTGGTTATGATTGACAAACTATTGATTATATACAAGCAGAAATTCAGGTATGTGCGTCATAACACATAGTCCGAGAGTAATCTGCACAAAATTATACATCCAACAGACTCTCCCCTGTAACATTATATGATAATGATGTTCACTAAAAGCTGGTTGATTGTCTCTTAACCAGTGACAACCAACAGCTGTTGCGGGGCATTAAAAGGGTTAAATGTCAAAAGTATACATACCACTATATTTAACAACCATACAAGACTACCTAATAAATGGGGAAATTCCAAGAAATTATTATTGTAAACTATAAATCTCATTCTTCTCAGACTGTTGCAGCTTGCCTAAGAACAATGTAGGTCATAGTTTAGGGAAACTGTGATGTCATAGGTTCGCATATCTGTGGTCCTTAAACAGAAGAGCCGCTTCCATTACAATTGTATTCTGTGAGGAGTAATTTAAATCTCATTGTTTTTTTAGACGCAGCTATTTTAGGATCCTTGTGATTGTTTGCCCGAAATGTAATGCAAACAATCACAAGGAAGCCATTAAACCTCAACTAACTACATCTCATTTTCAAAATGTACTGTTAATTAAACATTAACCATCAATTGAGTCTGGTACATAGCAAATTTAATTTAGGCCGCCTTAGTGCAGTTTAAGTGGTTATAAAGCTTAAAATGTTACATTACATTATTGGCAGAGCACTAGCTAAGAAATATATTTTAATAAGAAGAAATTATTCATGTTTAATTAAGCTTTTTCCTGAACACGATGACTGCTTTTGCTCTTGAGACTGCAGTTAAAGGCAGTTTTCATACCCAGATAGGTATCTGTAATCCCATGTTTACTCTCATAGCAAAATTTGCCTTTTTTATTCACTCTTAGAAGAGATTAAACGGGATAATACTTATGTTTTGAGAAACGGCTCATATGCCACATATGGGTTCATCATATTATGTCAAATCTGATATTTCTGAAAAACCCACAGCTACTGGGCCTCAATTTAAATGGTTTACTGGCTCTCAACTGGGCCCTACTTAGTGCTAATTGGGCCCCTAGCGCACCTCTATCTGCATGACCCCTGACAGACTGTATTTGGCCAGTCAGCAAGAAGATAACAGTGGTTGCTATGGTGATAAGACTACTCTTCAAACTTTGCACCAGAATCACTTTTTTGGGGCTTTGCTCAATTAACCACAGTTTGTAGCTCTTTGTGTACCAATGAGGGGTGTATTGCTGTAGGGTGATTCTGTTAAAAGTGTGGATTTGTATACCAAGAAGACTATGAAAACGCAGATTGGGCAATTAAGTTATTATGTATTTCCAACAATGCATGGGGTTCTATATTTCTGTGAAATGTCTTCCTATTCTGCCTCAGTGATTCTCCCCCATAAGGCACCTGGATACATCATGCTAATCTCCTTTTATTTCTGAAAAAGGTTTCTATACAGTTATTTGTATTCCGAAAGCGTATGTGTCTGTGTCAGGAAGGTTGCCATAGCAACTATATTTCCTGCTCCGTGCCTGCTGAATAAAACATGTCACCCCCATTCCACACATGTAAAGATAGCTAAAATATGAGCTACTTAAGAGAAATCTAAAAATGTAACTGTTTCTCAGACCACCAGTCAGTCTCTCGAAGTGAAGTGTCAGCTTATGAACCTAGTGTTATGTTCCAATATATATATATATATACCTAGATTGTCCCTCTCTTATTTATATTTATATCATGAAAAACAGCAAGATAAAAGAAATTTGACAACACATCAAATATTTCAACGGTGTTTAAAAAACAACAACAACAACAAAACATCCAGACCACATTTATGGAGGATTAATCAGTTAAGCTGAAGGCAAACATCTGTCAACATGTGCTCTCCTAAGTCGATCTACCATTGAAGAAGAGTTGAATCTTTCATCTCGTTGATATCAGGGCGTCTTTAAACATAAGGAGGTCCAAAGCAAATTCCCCAGTGGGATCCACTCAAACTCAACTGTATTTGAGTGGAGGTTTGTGCAGCTATCAGCAATGAACACTCCACTAACAATTCCTCCAGCATGCTGGGATATGACATAACCCAGTACGCTTAATTAGCAGTGGGAACAACGCATACTTGATCTACTTGATTATTCAAATACTTTAATCTACTTCTTGTCTTCTTTACACATAAGGGGGGCAAAAACACAGTTAGCTTTTTTAAAGCTCCAGTTTGAAAGCTTCAGCTTCAAAGCTTAAGTAGAACATCCCCACGGTGCTCTGCTATTTGGGCCATGTTTGGTAAGGTGGTGAGTATATCACATATATGTGCACTTGTTGACTGAGTGCATCTCCTGAAGGCAAAGGACCTGGGGTGGGGGGGCACTGAAAATGAATAGTAGGGATTCTGATGAAGTTCCTCAAAACATTTGCATGTAGAGAAAAGTGTTAATTTAAAAGTAACAGCTATTATAGGCATTAAAATATTGAAAACCAATTTTAAACCCTTAATGACAAAGCCCATACGGGCTCAAAATGCATTGTTTTCAATGGGTTTAGGGACCGCCCATTGTCCTTAAGGAATCAATTAACTTTTTTGATTTTTATTTATGTTATTTCCACGCAAAAATAAATATAAAAACAATCGTTTTGAACGCTCTACTGATACTTGAACAAACTGGAGAGAATATACTGCTTTAAAAAAAAAAAATACTGACAAATTTATACCAAGTGCCATGACATCCACCGAATACAGCGAAAACATTAACAGTGGCAAATCACTGTCCTCCTTTAGAACCTGATCGGGATCGTTTGCAAAGTGTTTCTTAATTCCAGTGGAGAAGATTAAACCTCGACCTAGCTCTGACCACATTTACTGCAGTCCTTTGGGGAGTACTTAAATATTTAAAAATGCTCTGTGTGAACCTCATAAAAAGTTCAAATGAAAATAAAGGCTTCGAGATCTTTCCAGCTTGGATGTACTTTGCCAGCTGAAAAGAAGTAACCTTTAATCTAGGCCATGATTTCAAGGATCGGGTCTACAATTCCCCCAAAAATCTGTCATATCAGTTGAAACCTATACCATTCCAGCTGCTGTAGCCTTCAATGATTCTCGGTCAGCTTCTGCTATGGACTACCACTCTGCTTCTCTCCCTTAATCACTTCTTTCTTTAACTGTTTTCATCCATGGGTAGATATCTAATTTTCTCATGTATTATAGGTATCAATGCACATCTGGTGTCGGGAATATGATATTTTAATACGAACCTGCGTCCAGGCTGCAATTCTCAAGGGTGTGCCTTAAATTTCCCTTCCTATGATCATGTTCAAAATTTTGTGATTAGTTTTTTTTCAGCGTAGTAAAAAAAAAATCGCAGTTCTTAAACATAAAATAAATGTTACGAGGATTCTGCCACATTTTTTTCTTCCTCCTGCAATCTATAGGGAAAGATAAATCCAAGGAATCAGGGTTGTGTCATAACTGATGTAAAGTGCAAACCTGGGATGGGGAGTTAAAGGCTTGTAGAATATAACACATGAGAGGAAAACATATAATGAACCCTGATCCAGAAAAAAATGTTAAGATATTTTCACGCACAAAAAAGAACCGGTGCATACCAAAGGATTGTTATAATGTAATTTACAAAGCTATCCAAGTCACTGGGATGGAAAAAATATCAAAGGAAAATTACATCTTGAAAACTTGACATAACTCTAGAGTGGAATAAGGAAGAATTGAGTCTGGCTTAGGGTATGTAATGAAATGAAGTCACTGGTTTTTTTAAAAATATATGTGTACTTGGGTATAGCATTGTGTTATTTTTATTATTTGATTAATGTCATTCATTCACTCATCCAAAGTGAACTCATCACAAAAGAACAGATGTAGTTACACTGGAGTTAAGCCAAAGGATAATTACAACACCATCTCCATTTGGCATCAAGTATTCTGTTTGATACTTATTTATTCTCACAAGCTCTACCTTTCTATAATGGTTTTTCTCCTTCTCTTCTCTTTTTTGCTATCTCGCTACTCCTTTCTCTCCTCACAACTTCACTCCAATAAAAAAATAGCTGTTCCTGCCACCTTTAAGAAATCCTGGCCACTGCTTTTTGCAAGTGTATTTCACCACAATCAAGCCATCCTCATCCAAGCAGTCCCTTCTGTTTCATTCCTCCTAATAAGTTGTAAGCTCCCAAGATCAGGGCCATCTTTTCATTCTGTACCTGTATGTCTTATGTGTCTTCATGTTATCGTTAATTTTAACGTTATTGTTAATCATGAGTAATAGCGTTATGGAATCGGCTAGTACTTTATACATGAATTGTAGTGTAATACTATTACTTCATAATTGTTATTATATATATTACATTGTCTGCAGATGCGTACAATGAGCTGATCGAGCAAAAAGAAGAGAAGGGTTTCTCTGAAAATGACTCACCTGTTTGTATCCACATATTCTTCTTAAGTTGCTACTGATCTCACAGTGATAGAGCTCTTCTCATCAAAGACTGGATCTTAAATGTAGTCACCTGCTCTGCATCGTACAGAAAAGCTGAGTTTGTGCTAAGTTATTCTAGGGTTACAGGTTTTGGTTTGAGCAAAGACACGGCGTTGATTTTAGTTGTATGTGGACGTTGAATTTGATAGTTTAGGTGCTAAGCAGATATTGCATAGCACTTTTCTATTAGCGGTATATAAGAAAATGCATTAGATAAAATCCCCATTAAATAAATAGTGTACGGGGGGCGGGGCCAGCGCCGATCCAAGATGGCTGCATAAGATCGCAGCTCCGTCCACCGTCTCGGGACTTTCCGCATTTATTTTACGCTGCCGCGATCATGGGGAAGTCAAACCGCTCGGCGGGCACCCCTAAAGCCCCCAGTGCTCGGGAGAGACCGGTTGCGCCTTCGATGAGGCACTTTTTCCGGGGTTCCCAAGACTCCGAACATCGGGGCCATGCGGCCAAGATGGCGCCCTCTCCCTCGAGCCGAGCGAGCGATTGCTCCGACGACGCCTCGCTAGACCAGGATGCCGGGCTCCCAGTCCCACCGGCGGAGTCGCTTACCTGGCAGGACGCCCTGAAGCAGCTTCCCACGAAGGCGGATCTGGTCTCGGTCATAGATACCGCTTTGGACCAGGCCTTACAAGGCGTTCGGGCGGATCTCACTGCGATCAAGCAGGATGTCCAGCATATCGGAGACCGTGTTGCTGTGTTAGAGGAAGACCACATCAAGACCTGCGAGGCGGTTGATGCCTTGTCTGCTGTGCACCGGGACCACTCGGACCTCTTTGCGGCCCTACGCAGGCAGCTTGAAGACCTGGACAACCGGGGACGGCGCAACAACCTTCGCGTTCGAGGCCTGCCTGAATCGGTCCTGGCTGCTGACGTCCGCAAGACCCTGCAAATTTTATTCAATCGGCTCCTTCAGCAGCCTGAGGACACTCCGATAATTTTCGACAGGGCCCACCGGGCACTCCGTCCGCGGGGACCCCCTTCAGCTCCACCGAGGGATGTGGTGTGCTGCTTGCATGACTACTCCGTCAAGGAGGCCGTGCTGGCGGCTTGTCGCCTCTCGGGCGACTTAGACTTCGAGGGAGACCACATCAGGATCTTCCAAGACCTCTCTCCGATCACCCTGCAGAAACGAAGAGCCCTTAAGCCTGTCACAGCAGCGCTTCGAGCGGCGGATATTCCTTACCAGTGGGGCTTTCCTTTCGCCCTAATTGCCCGCAAGGATAAGGAAGTCATTGCCCTCCGTCATCACAGCGACCTGGAGTCTTTTTTCACTCGCCTGGTTCTCCCAGTGGTTCGTCTTCCGGATTGGGAACTTACCTCTGAGGTTCCGCAGCAGCTCACCGAGCCGTCGAGGTCCTGGGCGACTCCAGTGCACCGTAGGAAGCGGTCCCGACGGGTCACCTCTACAGCGGCGCCGACCGATGGAGACCCTTGACGGCCTGATTGTGTTTCCGGAATTTCATCTGCCGTGGTGCTCCTGGTTCCAGGCCGACTGACCTTCTTCATCTGTGGCTACATGCCGGTCCGGGTGGTGAGTCGGTGTCGTCCTCTGTACCCGCGCCTGTGTTCCATAACACCTCATGCATGAGGCGCTCTGGACTTCGGTCTATTGACTTATCGGACTTCGGCACTTTTCTCTTTATTTTTATTTGTATTTTTTGTTACTCGCTCGTTCGTTCGTCTCGGTCTCCCGTTATACATGCGTCGTCGTTCGTGCACTACACTACACTACATTTTCGCCAGCGCCCTGCTGCGTCTGGGCAGTTTCTTTTTTCTTTTTTCCTATGCTTCGTTTTCGGCCTCCGGGGCGTCTAGCGCTCTGAGGCTGCTGATACGGCTCCCTGGTTCTCCTCCCCATGGCGGTAATTTTTCTTTGTTTATGTCCCGCTGACGGGGACGTTTGCTTTCTCCCTGTCACCCTTGATTTTTAGGGCCGTTCTGGTCCTCTTCTCCCTTGCCCTCCTCGGCTACCCCCCCCGGAGCCTTCCTGTCCCTATGTGGACGGTTGACTTGGGCCTGCTTGCAGTCCCCATGCTCACCCAACTTATTGCTACAGCAATGTTACTAGGGAAGTTGTCCCTTGCACCGCACCTCACGTTACATACACTACATATGGTTTGGTTTATGTTATGTTTTATTGTTTTGTTTACGTGTCCCAGGGGTCCAAGGTACCAGTTGTGCTCTTCTCAGAGCTCTCTCATTCTTCTGTATGGCTCCTCAGTCCCTTAACTTAGTCTCGTTGAATATACGTGGCCTTAATAAACCGCAGCAGCGTTCTAAACTATTGGCGTTTCTCCATTCCTTCAAGATACACATCGCTTTTGTACAAGAAACGCATTATGCTGCTACCAGGGAATTCCCTCTCTTAAATCGCCACTTCACTCAATCATTTCTGTCCAGCTCCCCCTCCTCCAAAACCAAGGGGGTGGCTATCCTCGTCCATAAGTGTATTCGATTCAGGCCGTCCGAGACGTGGAGGGATGCTGAGGGGCGAGCTATTTTTGTTAAGGGTTTTGTGGGCTCCCATAGGGTCACTGTGGCGAATATTTATGCCCCTAATTGTAACCAGGCCCGTTTCGTTACCTCGATCCTCTCCAAATTGGCTGATTTCCAGGAGGGCCTTACCATCTTGGGGGGAGACTTTAATATGGTGTTGGACCCTAAGATTGATACTTCCACGGGAAGCTCCCATATCCCCTTTTCCATGATTCGTAAGGTTCTCCACCATTTGCGTCTGAACCAGATGGTGGATGTCTGGAGAGCCCTCCACCCTACTGTGAGGGATTATACCTATTTTTCCCCTAGTCACTGTAAATATTCGCGTATAGACGCCTTTTTCATGTCCCACTTCCATTTGTCGCTCCTGCGTTCGGCTAGCATCGGTGTGGCTACGATTAGCGATCACGCCCCGGTTTTCCTGAAGCTTGCTCTCTCGGGCCTCCCCAGGACCAATTGGCATTGGCGTCTCAACGAGAATCTACTGAGCGATCCCCACCATGTTTCCCAATTGTCCTCTCACGTTAACCACTATTTTGCGGATAATGTCACCCCTGATGTCTCGTGTCCAACGATTTGGGAAGCTCACAAGGCGGTCATGCGGGGACACCTGATAAAGTTAGGCGCTTCCATTAAACGGAACCGCGCAGCCGCTCTCTTGGATCTTACACGGCAAATAGCACGTCTGGAGGCCCGCCATAAATTGACCCTCCATCCCTCCACCCAGGTGGAGCTTTCGGCCCTACGTACACGGCTGGCGGCCCTCCTGGATGAGAGGACTAAGCGTAACTACCTTTTGGTTCGGCGTCAGTTCTACGAATTCGGGGACAAACCTGGCAGGCTCCTGGCACGGGCGTTGAGGGCGAAGAGAGCACAAACGTATATTCCTCGTATTCGGGACCAGGCGGGTCGGCTTTGCTTTCGTTCAGAGGAGGTTGCCGAATGTTTCCGAAAGTATTATACTTCCTTGTACAATTTGCCGCGCCCGGGTACTCTCCCCTCTGAGTCGGATGAGGCTCTTTCAGCTTATTTCTCTGAATTTCTCACTAAAACCTTGCCTCCCGACGCCAGGGCTCTCCTCGACCAGCCGATCTCCTTGGCTGAGGTGGCTGAGGCCGTGAAATCCTCCCCGGCCGGCAAGAGTCCCGGCCCGGATGGCTTCACCATCGCCTATTATAAGAAATTCCTCTCCGTCCTTGGCCCTCACATGGTCACGTTTTTTAATGCCATCGCCCAAGGTGCCCCCTTTTCCCCGCACATCGCAGTCATCCCTAAACCAGATAAAAACTTGGATTTATGTAGTAGTTTTCGTCCGATCTCTCTGATCAATGTCGATTTGAAGCTTTTCTCAAAAATTTTAGCGAATCGTTTGTTGCCCTTTTTGCCCCATCTCATACATTCGGATCAGGTGGGGTTCGTCCCCGGGCGCGAGGCTAGGGACAACACTATCAAGGTAGTCAACATAATCGCACATGCCCAGTCTTGTCGCCTTCCGTTGATCGTGGCCTCAATGGACGCCGAGAAGGCGTTTGACCGCGTGTCCTGGTCTTTCCTATTTGGGGTGCTCTCGAGAATTGGTGTTGGCCTTCGCTTCATGTCCTGTGTCAAGGCTTTGTACGAATCTCCGACCGCGCGGGTGGCTGTTAATGGTCTTTTGTCGGATCCTTTCACGCTGGCGAATGGTACGCGACAGGGCTGCCCTCTTTCCCCCCTTTTGTTTCTTTTGGTTCTCGAACCCTTTGCGAATGCACTCCGGGCCCACCCGGATATCGCGGGGGTCCGGATTGGTCCCCGTTCTTACGCCCTCTCGTTGTTCGCGGACGACATTCTTTTGACTCTTACTGACCCTGTTCGGTCTCTCTCGACCGTCCTGTCGGAGCTAGCCAGGTTTCAGGTGTTGTCCAATTATAAAATTAACTTATCCAAATCGGAGATCCTGGGGTTTCACATCCCGGAGCACCTTCGTGAATACATTCGGTCTGGGTTCCCTTTCAAATGGAGGGATGACTATATCAAGTATTTGGGTTTACTTATCCCCACGGATCTCTCGATGTTGCGTTCTCTTAACTTTGAGCCCTTGTTAACTACTTTGGAATCAGACCTACGTAAATGGGCGTATCCTCATATTTCCTGGTTTGGGAGGGTGGGGGTCATTAAGATGAACCTTCTTCCCAGATTCCTCTACCTCTTCCAGACGCTGCCCATAGCTCTCCCGCGGTCTTTTTTCCAGAGGTGTCGGAGGGCCTTTTTGCGATATGTCTGGAGAGGCAGGCCGTCGCGCTTAGCGTTCTCCTATCTGATTCGGCCGCGATTGCAGGGGGGGGTTGGTCTCCCGAGTTTGGAGCTTTATTGGCAGGCGTCTCACTTACGTCGTGTTATCGAATGGTCCGTGGACTCGACTAAGCAATGGGTGTCCGTGGAGGGGTCCTTCCTGACGTGCCCGGTTTCCTCGCTACCGTGGACTCGTGACCCCGTGAGTGTCACTCTCTCTGCCCACCCTTTCCTTATCCCTACCTTGCGGGTCTTTCGTAGATTGTTGCGCGAAGGTTCGGTTGCAAGGGTCCCCGGCCCACTGACTCCCTTGGTGGGGAACCCGGACTTCCCTCCGGGTCGCTCAGGTAGTGGCTTGCAGGCTTTCCTCCCGCCGGGAGTACGCACCTTACGCCTATGCCATGTGGTTTCTGGGACAGCTCTGAAGCCCTTGGAGGCCTTGTTTGGCCCGGGAACCTGCCCCTTTTCCCTCCAGTTCCTCTACCATCAACTTCGGCATTTTGCGTCTTCTTTAGCGGTCTTGCCGCATATGGAACGACCGCTTTCACAAGTGGAGAGGTTATGCCTTGAACTGCAGGAGCCGCCCCATCTCTTGTCTAAATTATATGCGCTGTTGCTTTCCCCTGAGGCGGTCGCCAAGCCATATTATTTTAGCCTCTGGGAGAGGGACCTGGCGTGCTCGTTTGAACCGGAGGATTGGTCTAAGATCCTCTCTATCGTCCACAAGGGGTCGGTGTCTAGTCGAATGCAGGAGACGTCTTTCAAGATTCTAACCAGATGGTACAGAGTTCCCCTGGACATTCATAGGTTCGCCCCTCAGGTACTTCCGACCTGCTGGAGGTGTGGTACCCACCCTGGTTCCCTGTTGCATATTTGGTGGTCCTGTCCTGATATTAGGCCCTTTTGGGATTCCGTCGTGACGGTGATCCGTGATGTTGCTGACCCTGATTTCCAGGCTTATCCTGAAGCCATTCTGCTACATCAGGTTTCACTTGATTAACGCGGCCAATGCAGTCCTCCCCCGCCACTGGAAGTCAGCCACTCCTCCTTCCTTCATGGCTTGGGTTAACCAGGTCGAATTCATTTATCAGATGGAAGTTCTGGTGTGGTCAGCTAGGGGTGCGGGTCATAAAGTTGAACTTAAATGGTTTCATTGGAGGTCGTTTATTACGTCTCTGGAACATCGCCCCTTACCTGGCTCCCTCTAGGGGACCGCTGCTGTTCTTCTTTTGGGTGTACGCCTTCTTTTCGCGCCTCTTCTTGTTTGTTTTTACTTAGTATGTACTGTAGGTTGTAATGGCTCTGTGTCGGAGCTACCCATTGGACCCTGGGACAGACATGTTCTACATTGTTTTCTGTTTCTTTTTGTTTTATTTCTTGTTTAACCGCACTGTACTATTGGGTACTCCACTGCTTGCCAGCCTGGTGTTGGCCCCCTCTATAGGGGTAGCTTTACTATTTTCTGTACCCGATTTGTTCCAGTATATGCTCTCGATGTCTCATGTTTTCTCGGCCACTCCGGTACGTGTGCTGTCTCCTCTTATGCTGTGTGTGTATATGCTCTGCTGTTTACCTATGTACCCGGTATTATGTACCATGTATTTGTTACCATACGTGCAATAAACTGAGAATTGAGAATAAATAAATAGTGTACTGTAGTCAACAACATATCCAAAAAGATGCAGTTGATAAGTAATGCCTTATATATTTTATATAGATGCAGGGCCGGCCCAAGGCAAAATGCCGCCTGGGGCGAATTTTAAAATGCCGCCCCCCCCTTATCTACCCTTCCTCTCCCTCCGTCCCTGCCGCCCCCCCCCCCCTTGTACTTACCTTTCAGCAGTCCTGCGGCGAGTCTCCCTGTTCGGTCTCGGTGCCGGCTTGTAATGCTGAGCGCCGGAAATCTTCCGGCACTCAGCATTACAAGCCGGCACAGAGACCGAACAGGAAGACTCGCCGCAGAGGAGAGAGAGAGGGGCGCCGAGCGGGTACTGACAGCTTGGTAAGCTCGGCGCCCCTTTCTCTCTCTTTCGCTTTAAAAAAAAAAAAAAAAAAAAAAAAAAAAGGGCTTCAAAAGTGCCGCCTGGAGCGGTTGCCCCACTTGGCTCCATTGTCGGGCCGGCCCTGTATAGATGACTAATTTAAGATCAGGGCCCTTCACACCTGGTGTCTCTGTTTAAAAGTCTGATTTTCACTGCAATATCTGCTGACACTATATAGCAATAATAATAATGTATTATATTCAAATGTTTGTAGAACAGACCTAATAATTAAAGCGGATGGTAAAAAATTAAACAAAAAAAGCCCTTTTTTTCTCTGCCCTAGAAATACACACTTGTAAAAGTGTTGAAAGTCTGATTTAAGGAGATATCTTGAAAATAAGTTACTGTATTTGCTCGATTATAAGACGAGGTTTTTTTCAGAGCAAATGCTCTGAAAAATATCCCTCGTTTTATAATCCGGGTCGTGTTATAATCAGACCTCAAATAGGTCTGACTATGAGGCGACTAAGATCCAGATTCCCCGCACCTGCAGGGGACCTGGATCCTCCTGTCTCCCCCCCCCCCCCGCCCCACCTACCGGTACTTCCGGTACCCCCAGTCGGGGAAGGTCTGCGCGGTGGACGCAGACAACCCCCGCTGCTAGCCACACCTCCTTCCGGCTGCAGCGTAAGTGCGTGGGATCTACACGCTGCCCCGGCTACATGACGTGGGAAGTCAGAAGCACCGGTAAGTTGGGGGGGGCGGGGGAGTGTTTAATGGGGGGCATAAGGCATTTCTGAAGGCAGAGTGCTGTGTGAAATGCCTTTTAACCCCCTTAATGCCATTCTGCCTCCAGAAATGCCTTTTTAAACCTCTATACGCCACTCTGCCTCCTGAATGCCTTAAACCTCCCTATATGCCACTCTTCCCCATAATATGCCTTTTAACCCTCTAAATGCCAGAGTGGCATATAGGGGTATAAGGGATTTCTGGAGGCAGTGGGACATAGGTGGTCAAAAGGCATATCATGGGGCACAGTGGCATTTAGAGGGTTAAAAGGCATATCATGGGGCACAGTGGCATATAGGGGGTATAAGGCATTTCTGGGGCAGATATGCATAACTGGGGTGTAGATTGGAAAATAGAAGGAAATAAAACCAAAATATTTTTCTCAATCATAGCTTTTATTAAAAAAAAATAGTTTAGATGAATTAACATTTACTGGTAAAACTTTTTTCCTATAGGGTCGTCTTATATTCAGGCTTTTTCTTTTTTTTCCTAAATTAATATTCAGATTTGGGGGGTCGTCTTATAATCAGGGTCGTTTTATAATCGAGTAAATACGGTAATATTCTGACTTTTATCTTGTTAAAATTCTGCATGTTTCCTGAACTCCAATCTCAAACAGAAAATTACCGGTAATCTAGATATACTCTTTTGAAATCTGGATACTAGCCAGAAGAAATACCTCTTCCCCCATCAGCTGGTATCATAGTTACTCTGCACCGTAATTAAATTCCATGTTCTGTATCCTTAAAATACTGGGTAGGTCTTATGTATGTCAATCACTCAGGGTTTGGCTATCAACATGTTTTATATTTTTACTTGAATTGTATCTAGGAATCTGATTTCAAGCAGGATTATCAGCTACAGCTAAAAAAACATACCATGAAGACATATTGTACAAAGGGGTTAATATAGTTAATGATGATGTGGTCTGTTCTAAGTTATCATTTCAGTTAGTTTAATATCTCAATATGCGTAGCATGGAGAAGTGAGAGAGGGTTTTAATTTAACAAAGGAGAGAATTTTATTTGAAATGAGAAGAAATGTTAGAATACGAGGTCATAATAAAAAACTAGACGGCCAGAGACTTAGATACACTGTAAAGAATTTTTTCTTTACTGAGAGGGTGGTAGATAAATGCAACAACTTCCCAGCAGATGTGGTAGGGTCAATACAGTGAGAGAATTTAAACACAGACAAGACAAGGCTGATAAAGTTCAGGGTTAGCGGAGAATCCTGTTAGTCCAACTAAATTAAAAAGACTGCTCAATGTTTTTAGCCTTGACCTGACCCCCCACTATGCTTCTAAATGATGAACATACGTCATCTAATTATATTAATTTACTGGAAAAACATAGCTGTGGGTTAAAATATTATAAACTCAATAATTGTTTGGAAAAAATATAACCCCACTGCCATTAATCTCAATATTCCAGTAAATAGCTATGTTCCAATGTGATTTGCTTCACTTCAAACTTGGCGTATGGTTTAGGTTCTAAAATTTAGTTTTGTATGTGTTAATAGCAACTGGAAACAATGTTCAGTGCCGAACGCCCTGAACAAACACAATATATCCAGTGCTGACATGCTTCACACAACAAAAGAGTGATCTAATGCAGAATTATGTATGCTCTGAAACCCTTCAAAAATATACAGTGCTTCACCTGCTAAAATATACATTCAAACTGTGTGAACTCAACTCAGTTGGGGACACAGGGCAGCGGTGTATTCTTCCAGGCGAAAAGGTGGTGGCAGCTCTAGGGGTAGTAGATTGCTCCACTGGGATCAAAATCCCATGCCTCTCTTTCCTTACCCTCAAAATTAAGAAGGTGTTGTGGGTTTAAAACAATAACAAGGCTCTACAAATAGAAGGGCCATGATGGCTCTGTATAATGCATGATTCAATGTGTGAGGAGATTTTAAAGAAATCTCACCAATTAAACTATACATTATCCAGGGAAGGTCACTCTCTTCCTGCAGAAGAAGCCCATAATACAGGGCCGTCCAACATGCGGCCCTCGAGGTGCGGCCCGCGTGAGATCGGCAGCCAGGATCACAAGAGCCCTGCTGCTTACTTGTGGGAGGGTCTATTGTCCTGTACAGAGGAAGCGGGAGGCCACGCCCCCTGCTGAAGTCTGTGAGCGGCATCGAGAGCTGTAGTGCAGGGGGTGGGGGAGGGTGTTTGAATGAGTATGCGTGATTGAGGGAATGAATCTGTGAATAAATGAATTTGTGTGTGTGATAGCATGGATGTGTAAGTGCTGGAACCTAGGCATGATGGGACTTTGATTGCTGTTAGCAATCACAGTCCTATCATGCCAAGTCAGCCAGTACATGCTGAAACCTGGCTAGCTGCCCCCTTGTGTATTGATGCTGCCAGCAGTATGGGGTCTGCACTTACAGCCACCCTGTACCAGCATGTACTGGCTGACTTGGGATGATAGGAGTGTGATTGCTAACAGCAATCACAGTCCCATCATGCCTAGGTTCCAGCATTTACTGGTTGTCTGGGTATAAAAAGAGTGTGTTTGCTGTTAGCAATCACACTCCTATCATGCCAAGTCAGCCAGTACATGCTGAAACCTGGCTAGCTGCCCCCCTTGTGTATTGATGCTGCCAGCACTTACAGCCACCCTTTACCAGCATGTACTGGCTGACTTGGGATGATAGGAGTGTGATTCCTAACAGCTAACAGCAATCTGCTAACAGCAGTCACAGTCCCATCATGCCTAGGTTCCAGCATTTACTGGCTGCCTGGGTATAAAAAGAGTGTGTTTGCTGTTAGCAATCACACTCCTATCATGCCAAGTCATATTGTTGATTTTTTTTTTCCAATTGTGGTGTGTTAACGCACTAAAATTGGACAAAAAATACAATAACTATTAATTTATATGATTGTTGACAGCACTCCTATCATGCCCAGCCAACCAGTACATGCTGGAATCTGGGTATTGCTGTTAACAATCATAATATATAATTTTTTTGTACAGTTTTGGTGTGTAACTTACTTTTATTAAAAGTGTGGGATTTTTTTTATTATTTTTAAAGGTGGGGGGGTCATTTTCGGCTAAGTGAACCCTGAATTTTCAGTTTTGGGCCAGAATTTTCATTTTAGTGCATCCCTAAAATAAATAGAACTATTTCATTTTTATTTATCCAGAATCCTGAATCTGTAGTCACAAAACTTTGTAGGCCCAGAAATCAGTGAGAGGAAAAGTAAAGGCTTTGTGTCATTTACTTTATTTTAATCTGCATATCTTATTAAAGGCCATATTTTCTCACAGTGAAAAATGAGTGCGGCCCTCGCACGTATACAATTCTGATTAAGTGGCCCACTGCAGAAAAAACTTGGACACCCCTGCCATAATAGTTGATGACGTCAAGGCGTTCAAACACAACTCTCCTGCAACTCATCATTGTTCTACAGTCCTAAAACTATTGCACATAAATATATTCAAGAAATAAAGGAACTTTCATTGCATTTTTTTCCATAACTACTCTTTTAATAAAATATATATTAAGTTCCTCCAGCTCTGCAGAGTATTTCCATATTTTATTTTACTATAGTGGCATGTTGACATGTTTAACATAGTGCCTTTGGTATGGACAGCTGTCGGTGGCTTTGATGCTCAACCCTAGATGAGATTTTATTGGCACAACCCACACCCATTGTGTTTGCATTGTACAGTGCTACGGAATATGATGGCACTATATGAAACAATAATTATAATGAAGGTGCAGCATCCTGCAGACATGTACGGCATAGCCAGTGGCACCAGGAAGGATTGCAGTCAATATGTTGCAGAAATAGTTTTTAATTGCTACAAAAATAACTATTGAGCTTTAAACCAGAGCATGAACCTAAATGCCCCTAAATAACCATTAAAACAGCCAAATAAAAACATTTTAACATAAACAATTCTGATTTGCCCTTCCTGTTACATATATGAAATGTCATCTTCAGAATTTCTTTCAGCCCCAACACAAATTTGGTACCAATCCAGAAATTAAGGGACAATTAACACAGATGTTATTCTGGACAATATATATTAAACAAAACCATTGCACAATAGATTGGGCAACAATACACTTATAATGTCACTGAATTCCATGAAAAATAAAGATTTAGCTGTCATCTGTTGAGATGTAGAACAAATCATATTATTTATCTTATTAATTAATTACATCAATTTCACATCTGAATGGATGACAAACACAGGTGAACAGGATCGCCCGATTGGCCAGTTAAACACCCATGCACTCCACATATTGTATGCTGGTTTTTGAGAAGGGCTGCTTGGCAGTATATATACATAATCTGCCATGACTTAGGCAAGTCCAAGTATCCTTCCCTTATCATTATTAACAGTAAAGAACGACACAGGACAATTTAATTTGGATTGAGAAGGCCACAGCTTTTATTAACATGAATTATGAAATAAGTTAACATAAGTGGATAAATAACCGTATACCATAAATGGAGGGAAAGACTCTGGCAAACCTATCACTCACGGCCAAACCAGCCCTAAAACACATGTTCCTTTAACCCCCTAGCCGCCGATCACCAGCTCAGAGGGCCCCCTGTACAAACCACTTAAGCACCAACACCTGCTGGATAGCCGTTGAAGTGACCCCATTACCAACGCAACCAAATATTAACCAGGCCCGAGTCCCCCCCCCTTTATTTATCCACCCCTTCACCGCCAGAACACAGCTGTGACAGGATCCCCCAAAAAACCCCACCAAGTAACAGGGCGGGCGGGCGCGTCTGACACAAATTCGGCAGTTTAGTGAGAGAAAGAGGCTGATCCACTAAGGTCTTGCCCATTTATACCCTTAGCAACACCAAAAAAAAAAACCAGTGACCTTTCATTCACCCCCTGCCATCCTGATTATCACCTGCTGCTTAAAGTTTAACCCTGCCTTGGTCAGGCTGTACTGCCCCAGTCATGCAGCCCTTTTAACTATTCGTCTTCAGGGCTTCCATGACTTAGGCAAGTCCAAGTATCCTTCCCTTATCATTATTAACAGTAAAGAACGACACAGGACAATTTAATTTGGATTGAGAAGGCCACAGCTTTTATTAACATGAATTATGAAATAAGTTAACATAAGTGGATAAATAACCGTACACCATAAATGGAGGGAAAGACTCTGGCAAACCTATCACTCACGGCCAAACCAGCCCTAAAACACATGTTCCTTTAACCCCCTAGCCGCCGATCACCAGCTCAGAGGGCCCCCTGTACAAACCACTTAAGTACCAACACCTGCTGGATAGCCGTTGAAGTGACCCCATTACCAACGCAACCAAATATTAACCAGGCCCGAGTCCCCCCCCCCTTTATTTATCCACCCCTTCACCGCCAAGGAGGACAGTTGCGAAACCTCAAACTGACCGACTCCCCCAAACCAGTAAGGCCTTCTCAATACCATCCTGAAAATCCGCGCACAGAATATCCAACCCGATATCAGTAAGATGAACCCCATCTTCCCTCAACAAACCCGAAGTATCACCCTCGAGGGAGTGATGACGAACCACCACACCCCCATTATGGGCTATGAACCGAGACATTGCTTTATTCACCTTCACGCGAGCCTTGTTCAAGGCCGCCGGGTACCTAGCCATCCGCCAAGACGCACGCTGAACTATGTCGGACCAAATAATGATTAAACCTGGAAAACGTGACAACAACCGCAACAAATCCGACTTCATATCCTTGATTAAACACCGAATCGGAACCAAACCCAAGTCGTTACCCCCCACGTGAACCAAAAGAATGCCAGGATGACCGTCCCAGCGGGACCTCCGCATCACCTCAGACAGAACGCCAAACCACACCATACCACGGACTCCAATCCAGTGCAGCAAAGCCCGTGACCGCGTCTGACACAAATTCGGCAGTTTAGTGAGAGAAAGAGGCTGATCCACTAAGGTCTTGCCCATTTATACCCTTAGCAACACCACAAAAAAAAACCAGTGACCTTTCATTCACCCCCTGCCATCCTGATTATCACCTGCTGCTTAAAGTTTAACCCTGCCTTGGTCAGGCTGTACTGCCCCAGTCATGCAGCCCTTTTAACTATTCGTCTTCAGGGCTTCCATTATTAAGCTATTATTAAGTGTATGAATTTCAAGTACTACCTTATCTACTCCAAGTTAAGTTCCCAGGGGACCAGTTTCTGTCTGATCTTCCAACCCTTCTGATTGTGTGGTTGTATACCACTTACTAGACACCCCTGCACATTGATAACACTGAAATTAAAAAACACTGGTAAACCATATTCAACACAAAAACATTCCATAGGTTGCTAATATACAACAAGCTCTATGTTTATAATCTCCGAGATCTCTAAAATAGAAACAAAAAAACCCAGCAGTATACTATGCTAAGCAGTTAATACACTATGAATAGGTTAATAGTGTTTGATAAACAGCTCAGGGGTCTGTGTTAGTTTAAGCACTGCTTTATATGCTATAAACAAGCAATAATCTAAAATTGGAAAATAACTTATCCAAAACATAGAACACAAGAGACAATTATGCTCTAAAAAAAAACAAAACTTCAAAACCAAGAGTCGACAACTGTCCTCATAAAGAAAGAACCCAGTCACAGGACTTGGTCCCCAACTCAGGTCCTCACAGTCCAGAAACACATTTGCCTTGCAAATTCTAAATCTACAGCCAACATGAGGCCCTCAAAGACCAAGTTTCATACTTGAGTTCCAGGTGCAAGAGATGCCATCAGTCATGGTAGACCATATAGAATTTTGAGAAGGTAGGACTGTGAATTTTATTATGGCTTCTTTAAAAAAAAAAAAAAAAAGATAACAGCAGAGAGAGAGACAGAAAAACCATTAAAGTTGTCAGGAAAAAGAGCAAAAGAAACCAGCTTGTAGAAGTAGAAGTATTTAAAGAACGGTATATCTTACCTTTCAGTCCAAACTTTGAGTGCCTTCCAAACTTTAAGATGACCAGCATTATCACCAGAACAGTACATGCTAAAGCTGCAATGCCCACAACGACATATACCTGTAGCAAACATCATATTAATAAATAACTGGTTACAAATAATTAGGAATAACGAAATGCTAGAGTGGATGGTAGCACATGCTAAAATGTAAGGCTCCCTCAATAATTAACAATGTAAAAGCAAAAGTCACATTTTACTACTGACATTTGTTGCACCGATTTAGGTATTTTTGATAAGTGCCGCATTCCTAATATGACATCCAGGAGATACATGGCGCCAAGGCCATAGCTAAATCTATGACAAAACATTAATTGTGCTCCCTATCATCTTATGCAACTGAGAAGAGTTTGGTTGGTCAACAGTATTAAGAATCCATGTTTCTAATGCTCTATTTAGAGAAAAAAGGGGGTTGACTGAAGAAATCTGGAAATCTGGTGGAACAGGACCTTTAAACTTGATAATAATTTTCGTCAATCTCTCAATGGTCTAAAACATGTTCCTTATCCACCTGTTCTCATGCAATTAAGAATAACTTCTCCCACTGTCTGGGGACTGCTTCACATGATTATTTGTGTTATTTGACATATTGTGTATATACTGTAGTAAGTGTGGACTATTTTATCCACGCTAATCCCCCCTTAAGCATGTTTGCACATAGCTATTTCAGCTTCCTCTTATATAGGGTGATCATTGTCGGTGTGACTCGACTCTACTGTAAGTACTTAAACCCAGGAAAACATAGTATATTCACTTACGGTGACGCTGTCTTCATTCCCTTCATTGGAAACATCCGTAGATGTGACGCCACTTCCATTATCTGTACTGGTATCTCCGATATCATTTGAAGTGGTCTCGTAATCTTAAAAAAATAAATAAAAGAGGGCTTTGGAGTGAATAAATATGAAACTGTGCAGATGTTCTAATTGAATAAACAGTTAAATGACATTTTGTAACAACATATCAAAGACAATGGTCCATGCCATCAGTGAATAAATGTAATGATCCCTCCATTATTTACACATAGTCTACCAAATTGGCTGGTCACTACGTTTTAGCTCACCCAGCTAATTAACCCTTACATGCCTGCATTTTATAATATCCATTCTGTCATCAAGATTATTAAGCTTGCTACTCTGGTTTAATAGACTATAATACTAATTGCATGTTTATAGTGACACCTGATCTAGTATTAGGTAAAGTTCTGGTTACGTGTTTCTCATGTCATTTTAGGTCATGTCTGAACAAAACATAAAAAGGGAGGAATTGAAACCAAATAATCAGTTTGACATCTTACAACACAGAAACCCGTAAATCAATTTATTTTTCCCTTCATTATGTATTCATTACATTTTTATGCCAGAAAATGCACAGGCAAGTCTGTTTTGTTTCTTGGAAGTTATAATTAAATAAAATAATTTTTTCAATTTATAAATAAAATTAAAATGTCAGTCTAGACCTCAAAATTTTTATTTATTTTTTTTATACATATTAAAGTCCATTTTGCTTAGACCTCAGTGTATTTTATTGCATACAAATTGGTACAGGCATTGTTAAAGTATCAGAATTAGAAAGTGATACTTATGTCTCATTTTCCTCCACCTCTTGGCTGCCTCTACTGAAAACAGAAAGCACTTCTGGCACATGCGCTGTAGGGTTCCTACTGCAGCTGATAGAAGCTGACCTCAAAATCAATAAGTATAGCATCGGCCAATCAGAACATTTTGTACATTTATTTTCAGATTTCCTATTTACAAATGGCTAAGGTGGCTTCTTGTTTACACTGCTGCATTCTTGCTTTGGTATTATCCAACAAGGATACTAATTGGACCATAAGAAATTAATTCTCACAAGCATAAGAAATGATGTCATAACCCCATCAAAAAGTTCAGTGAGTGGTCAAATTATACAGTACAGGGGCCATTTGTACAGGGCCTGTATACAAAAAACCAACAGTTCTCTCTTACTACTGTCACCCTACTAGGGTTGCCAAGTGGCCAGATTTATAATGGACTGCACAGTATTCAGAGGCTGGTTGAACCAAGGGCAAAACAGACAGGACCAGTCTGACTTACGCCTAGGGCAGCACTGAAGATTAATGTGACACTGTGAACGTCACTCATTTTCTAGGAGCTCAGAATGTTTGCTTGGCATGGGTGTATCACATTACTGTACAGTCCTTAAAAGAACACTAGAGTGTATATACCGTGTTTTTATACATTCAGTTGTTTAATTAAAAGAAATTATTCTTCAATATTCCTACATAGCTATCAATAGGTCACATAAAAGCCTTGATAAAGCCCTGTCCCTAGGCATGTCTCTAACCTCACTCTCCAAAACAAAAGTGCCTTTTTTTGGCCATCTGAAATGTTGGGAGTTTGTATGCTTTTTGAAATGTAGCAATACTAGTGTGTGAAGACATTTGTTCTCTATAAAGTAATAATAGATCTCAGAAATAATTGTTTTGATGATTAAGCTGCAGACTAGTCATATAAGCTACCTTTATGAAAAGACAACTAATTATGAAGTATATTGTGACTAATTCAACAAGTGCTTTTAGTGAACACATGCAGAGCAGATTCATTTATTACTATTATTATTATCTTTTATTTATATAGCGCCAACAATTTACGCAGAGCTTAATACAATACATAAATTCAAGGGGTATGACAAGATGAGAATTGACAGACCGATACATTAGGTGGAGAGAGCTCTGCTCACAAGCTTAGAATCTTGAGGGAATGGGGAGACAAACATAAGGCACAGAGAAAGGGTAAGAGGTAGTGTGGTGGTTGTATCAGTGGCAAGGAAGTTCTAGCAGCTAAGATGGTACGGCTTCTCTGAAGAAGTGAGTTTTGAGATGTTTTTTGAATGTTGGGAGGGAGGGTGAATGCTGAAGGTTTGGTGGAAGTAGATTCCAGAGATATGGGGCAGCCCGAGTGAAATCTTGTAGACGGGAAAAGGAAGACGTGATAAGTGAAGAGGAGAGCCTTAGCCCATGAGAAGAACGTAAGGATCGAGTAGGAGAGTATTTGCTTATGAGGGCAGAAATGTATGGAGGAGCAGTGTTATAGAGGGCCTTATATGTTAGTACCAGGATTTTAAATTAAATTCTAAAGGTAATAGGGAGCCAGTGGAGGGTTTCACAGAGTGGGAAAGCAGAAGAGGAGCGGTGTGCAAGGAAGATAAGCCTAGCAGCAGCATTCACGACTGCAGAGGAGAGAGTCGGGACAGTGGAATGCCAACCAGAAGAGTGTTGCAGTAGTCAAGATGGGAAATGATAAGTGAATGAACCAGAGTTTTTGTGGATTATAAAACGAGGTTTTTTTCAGAGCAAACGCTCTGAAAAATACCCCTCGTCTTATAATCGGGGTCTGACTATGAGACGACTAAGATTCAGATTTCTGCAGGCAGAGTGCTCTACGAAATGCCTTTTAACCCCCTTAATGCCACTTTGCCTCCAGAAATGCCTTTTTAACTCTCTATACGCCACTCTGCCTCCTGAAATGCCTTAAGCCTCCCTATATGCCACTCTGCCCCATAATATGCCTTTTAACCCCCTTAGTGCCAGAGTGGCATATCGGGGTATAAGGCATTTCTGGAGGCAGAGTGGCACATAGGGGGTCAAAAGGCATATCATGGGGCACAGTGGCATATAGGGTTAAAAGGCAAATCATGGGGCACAGTGGCATTTAGAGGGTTAAAAGGCATATCATGGGGCACAGTGGCATATAGGGGGTATAAGGCATTTCTGGGGCAGATGTGCATAACTGGGGGGGCAGGTTGGAAAATAGAAGGAAATAAAACCATTTTATTTTTCTCAATCATAGCTTTTATTAAAAAAATAGTTTACATGAATTAACATTTACTTGTAAAACTTTTTTCCTATAGGGTCGTCTTACATTCAGGCTTTTTCTTTTTTTTCCTAAATTAATATTCAGATTTGGGGGGTCGTCTTATAATCAGGGTCATCTTATAATAGCGTTGTGACATCCATGAAAAAATGGCAGACAAGCAAATGGTAATATGCGACATGAGAGATGGAGAGGGATCGGGAGAAGACAGGTAGAGTTGGGTATCATCTGCATATAGATGATACTGGAGGCCAAATAAGTTGATTAGCTTGCCAAGAGATGAAGTATAACGAGAGAACAGTAGAGGGCCAAGGACTGAACCCTGGGGGATGCCAACCGAAAGTGGAAGGGGTGATGATGTCTTGCCAGAGAAGCTGACAGAGAAGGATTGGTTAGACAGATATTTGGAGATCCAGGAGAGAGCTGTATCTCAAATCCCTGTAGAAGCAAGTGAGTCAAGAAGAAGGTGGTAATCAACAGTATCAAAAGCTGCAGAGAGATCCAATAGTATTAGAATGGAGAAGTGGCCTTTTGCTTTGGCAGAGTCATTGGAGACTTTTGTTAGAGCCGTTTCAGTAGAGTGAAAGGGTTTGAAACCAGACTGTAGAGGGTCAAGGAGGGAATTAGAGGAGAGGAAGTTAGTAAGGCGATTGTACACAATCCGTTCAAGCAACTTAGAGGTAAAAGGAAGCAGAGAGATAGGGCGGTAGTTAGTCAGACAGATAGGATCTGAGGAAGGATTTTTTAGAATGGGTGTGATAAGTGCATGCTTGAAGGCTGTTGGTACAGTTCCAGATGATAGAGAAAGATTAAATAGGTAGGTAAGTGCTGGACCAAGGGATGGACATAGAGACTTTGTGAGGTGTGATGGGATGGGGTCAAGCGGACAGGTTGTTGGGTGAGAGGAAGAAATAAGATTGGCTGTCTCTTCTTCAGTTGTAGGGGAAAAGGCAGTTAGTATGGGATGAGTGGAGAGAGTGGTGGTGGGTGGTATAGGAGGGAGTTGTAAAGAAGAGATGTCTTGTCTAATAATATTGATCTTGTCTTTGAAGTGGGCAGCAAGATCTTGGACAGTGAGAGAGGTTTGAGGTGTGGGTATGGAGGGACAGAGAAGAGAGTTGAAGGTAGATAAAAGACATTGCGGGTTGGAAGAAAGAGAGGATATGAGATTGGCGAAGTAGAGCTGTTTGGCGACAGAGAGGGCAGAGTTGTAGGCAGCACTTCTGAAGAAACTGTGTGGTTTTGGTATGCCCCGGTTGACGTTACAATTGTCGGGGGTAATATTTAGTAATTGGAGCTATGCTGTTGAGAGATGAGGCAAGTGTGTTATAAAAAGAGGCTGCTGCGTCTGGGCAGGAAAGGGTTAAAATGGAAGGTAAGAGAGGTTATAATGAGGCTGACAGTTGGGTAATGGTATTATCTGGTAATGGCCTACAAATATGAGGTGAGCGCTGTAACTTTGTTTCGTTAGGGGTTAGCAGTGGAGAAAATGTTAGATAGAAGATGGTGGTCAGACAGAGGGATGGGAGAGATGGGAGAGAGGGAGCATGATCTGGAGAAAACCAGATTAAGTGAGTGTCCCTCAGTGTGTGTAGAGGAATTAGTCCATTGAGAAAGACCAGAAGAGGATGTCAGGGAGAGGAGTTTGGAGCTAACAGAGTTGTTAGATATATCTAAAGGAATGTTAAAATCACCCATAAAAAGACAGGGGATATTAGGAGAGAGGAAGAAAGGGAGCCAGGCAGAAAATTGGTCAAAGAACTGTGAGGTAGGACCCGGAGGGCGATATATTACTGCAATTTGAAGAGAGCATGGACAGAAAAGATGCACTGTGTGAACCTCAAAGGAACAGAATGAGAGGAAGAGAGGGCTTGGTATATGCTGGAAGGTGCAGTGAGGTGAGAGAAGGATGCCTACACAACCAGGGGCGGGCTGGGCCGGGGGCCAATTGCCCCCCAGGCCGCCCTGAATCCGGGCCGGCAGGCTGGCAGGGCAGCCGGCAGACGACCATTCTTGGCAGCCGCAAAGTTAAAAACTAAGCGGCTGCCATCGGGACTGGCCGCCGTGGGGTGCCGGCACGCCTCCGAAAACGATGCTGTCTAAGCATGATAGGAGTGTGATTGCTGTTATCAATTTTTTAATTTTTTTCGTCCTATAATTCAATAACAGTATTAATAGATATATATGGTTGCAAACAGCAATCAGCCAGTCAGCCAGTACATGCTAGAACCTGGGCATGATAGGATTGTGATTGCTGTTAATTATATGTATATATGTATATATATATATATATTAATATTGTTATTGATTTTTTTTTTGTCTAATTTTGGTGTGTTACTTTTAATAAAGTATTTTAAACGTTTTTTTCGGTTTTGGCCAAATTGATGCTGAATTTTCAGTTTAGGTCCAGAATTTTAATTTCGGTGCATCCCTACTATATACCAAGCCAGTCACTGAAGTGGTAGGCCTACACCACATCAATGTTTGGCTTAGTATATAGTGATAGGGGTTGTACTGCAGTATTGTCAGTGTCTGGCTCAATGTATAGGCACACATTGACAGTGGTACAGCGTAATTCCTAAGTATATAATAACAGTTATGCTGTACCACCGTCAATGTGTGCCTCAGTATATAATGATAACAATTTTGCTGTACCCCTGTCAATGTTTGCCTAACCATAGAAACTATGCAGTTTTCAAGTGTGTGTGTGTGTGGGGGGGGGGGGGGGTGCCACATACAGTATATGTCACAGGTGCCAAATACTCTCGGTACGCCCCTGCATCTTGCAGCAGTCAGACCCAATGGCTGTGCCTCAGCTCTTCGTCCCACGTCTTAAAAGGGGTGGGATAAAGAGCTGAGGCACGGCTATTGGGCGGCGCGGTGCGTACACGCCGGCCGCTTTAATTTCATTAGGCGCCGGTGGAGTGACTGCTATCAATGTCGCTCGCAGCCGCTTTGGTGGCGCAATGGGCCACTTGACTAGACTTGCCCCCCAGGCCTTAGGCTGCCAGCCCTCCCCTGTACACAACCATGCTTTTTGCCATCAGGCCTAGGAGTGTGGCTAAAGTGTAATCCTCCGAAGGAGAGTGCAGCAGAGGTGGTAGTATCATGGGAGGGGATCCAGGTTTCAGTAAGTGCTAGGAGGCATGGGAGAGAAAATTTTAATTCTATATGTCTCACTGTATGCATGTTACAAATTACCTGTGCTCCCAATCTAATTCAAAAATAAAATGTACCATGCAATTATTCGATCATACTGGATTACAGTGTGTGAAAGCATGTGCATATTCAACATATAGATTAGGTATAGTCAGGCAACCCAACCACTCAGTGGAGTTGGTCACCCCTTAATAGCCCTTTCACCGCTATATGATTAACAAAACTTTACATACAAATGCATATCCAGGACTTTATATCATTTACATATGGTGTAAACTAATAATGTCACCAACAGGTAAAGCTGCAGAATCAAATTAATTTTATGATTAGGGACTAAAGTGCAAAATGCGTCAAGCGATTTTGCTTGTTTTGAAGTACATATGTTTCACTCTGTAAGGATTTACAAATAAAGCCTTTACCAGAATTTGCAAAGCACTCTAGGAGTCTCCTTGATTTATTTCCCCTTTGTCTTGCTGCAGAATCAAATTAACCCTTTCTTGGGATTATGCATATTTTTTCTTAAAGCATAAAATGCCGTCAATTCCTCACTCATACTCTCAAACACTTAGATTACCAAATTAATAATTTTTAACTAATGGTTTACTGTAAAACCCCATGTATTATGCTCACAACTAGCCAATAAGTTATTATATATTATGGCTCAATTACATTGTTTTTTTTATGTGCCCATCCCCACTCAACCCCTTAAAAAATTTAAATGTACCATAAAATCCAGGGTCAGTAATTGGATCACTACCTAAAAAAAAACAAAAAACAAAAAAAGACAAAATATGTAAGTATATTCATATGTTGTGTATTTTTGTCATATGTATTATATGTTGCTGCTTAGAAATATACAAAATAATAGTGAAAAATATAGTGATAACCCAGAGAGCTCCTGCAAATAAACCCACAGAGTGTAATTTTTTAAGCAATAAGTGTAACATTTGCTTACTGCTTTCACAGATTTTCTATTTACATTTTAGGCTAAATTTAGATTTATTTTTTTACATTAGAATGAAGATTGATAGTTTGAAAATAGAGTATACAATATAGATACCTAGATGTGCTTGTAGAATAATAATGTGTTCTGTATTATATTTATTCCATAACATGGTATGCATGCAAATGAATATGTTATGCAAAATATACTTTGAGTAGGGTGACCAAAAAACTATGACACAAAACCGAAAATACTTTTAGACACAATTTTTAGTCGTGGGAGCTCTCTGGATTTTCCCAGGAAATTTACAATTGTCTCCACTGACTGGAATACTCCTCTTTCTTTCCTTTGCTGCTATTAATGCCACTTTGATATACAATCGCTGCATTGTTTTTTCCCATTGGTTGACCACAATATTCTAATGTATAAAACTGGCCTATTCTAATCCAATCAGATGAAGACACAAGACGTTCCTGAGGCAATGGCAAGATCTCACCAACCAGCCCACTGCGTAAGCAGCACACCATGGTACCTGTTAATGCGGTACATGGGCTCCTATCCTAGGAACACCCCGCTGATTATATTAAGTGAAAAAGGAAAGCAAATGATATGTTGGACCTCTAGATTGTAAGCTTGGGAGCAGGGCCTTCTTTACCAAATGTATTGATTTATCTTAGTCAATTCTAGTTCTTTCGTACCCTGTGAATGTATGTACTGTAATAAGCGCTGCGTAAATTGCTGGCGTGATATAAATAAAAGATAATAATATATGTGTAACAATTAGGATTAGGGATAATCATTTAACAGTTCCCGTTACTGAGAATTTCAATAAAAAGACAATAAAAAAAATAAAAAGTACAGACAATGAAAACTGGACACATGGCACAAAAGAAAGCTGTGGACAACTGCACAAAAGCAATTGCTGTTGACAAGAAATGCTGGAGCACAAGTAAGAAAGCAGATCACTGAAACAGGTCAGTTTCACAAAGAAAGACTACATCTAAAGAGACCTCCGTAAGTGACTCTACAGCTTTTTCTCTGTTGGCTCAATAAAATTTATTAACTTTGACTAAAGATTCCATTTTCTCTTGGCCAATACAGCTAAATACATTTTCGTCATATAGACTGGGAAACATAACAAAGTCAAGAGAAATTAAACCACCATTAAAAAACGAATAGTATAGATAGAAAGAAACTATGAAGGTCCAGATGCTGAGCAAGCCAGAATTGTACCATTTTATCGCTATACCTCCCTTATAAAGCCCTTTTAATTTATTTTTCTAATGTCCTTCCGTTTGGCAATGCCCAAAAGACAACCAACAAAATACAAAAGAGACATTTTTTGATATACATATAAAAGTAAAAGGAAGATGCACCAAATTTTTATTCTGTAAATATCCTGGTACACGATGCCCCTTTTCTTTGATGCTCTTTGTCTGACATAGCATTTTGTTTACAGAAATATCACAAATATAAAAAATATATATATTGTGTTTACATAGAAAATGAAAGATGCTCTTACCATAATCTGGAGTTTTCATGAACTGAGCCATGACTGTGCGTTCATGTTTTCCATATTCATTTTCTGCCCGTAACGTATATAAACCATTGTTGAAATGCGTTGGGCTGTCCAACTGCAGACAGCCATGATGCTCGCTCAGATTATCCGTTGTTTCATGGATCTTGCTCCAAATGAACTCAGTTTCACTGAGGATGGCTCCCTCATGAAACCACTGCAGTTTAGGTCTTGGATTACCCCTCACACTGAATGGGATGCACCAGTGATGATCCAAAGTTGGAATGTCCATAAATGTGATTGTCGGTGGAACTGAAATGAAAAAGGGAAAGGTTTCAAGATATATGCATACTGTCTCATTAAAACATGTTCCCATTTGTTCTTGTGGACTGATGAGCCACGCAATTTATTTCAGTAACCACTAAGAAAAATAATTTAATTCTAATATTATTTCCTTGAATTAAATTTAAACTACCCTTTGGGACACAGCATTGTATCAAGACAATTTTTGATTGTGTATCACACGCAATTTAAATGTTAAATGCACAACTCATCATTGTGGTGCCATTTAAATCTCTGTACCGCTAAACACTAAAAACTATGTGAAAAATTAGCCTGTCAATGAACTCAGAGTATAGCAGCTGCTATTATATCCTCCTCAGTAACCTAACACAATTTTGACGTAGTACTCTATAAAAAAGAAGTCTGCCAATTTCCTTTCAGCTGCTAAGCAATCTTAGTAAACCATAGTTATAGATGAATTCTGGGCAAAGGTGCAAAATGTGGAGCAATCAAAAAGGCATCTCATTGATTTCCACAGGGAAATGTCCAGCGGACACCTTCCATGCACCTTTATTGTTGCTTGTGCAGCAAATCCTGGCATTTAGTGTACCCCCACTAGCTCAATACATGCAGAGGTGCTGGCAACCGAGCGTACATTATCATCCCTTGGCCTTAAAAAGCCATGGCTGATTTTAACCACCAGTCCATCCCTGAGCACAAGTCAAGTCAGACTGCAAGCCAAGGTGGACTTGTTGCCAAACAATATGATGGGAAAATGTCCTAAACAGTTTGAAACATTAGAGATAGTTCAGCTCTGACTCACATTCTTCCACTCTTGATCAGCCAGTTTACTAAGCTATAATGGGAACCTTGTAAAGTACTTAATTCATATATACGTACAGTGTACATTCAGTTCCATGGAAACCTTATCATCACCCACGCTGTTTTCTGCTGCACAGAAAATGATCTTCTTGTTGTCAAACGAAGTCACATTCTTTAATTTAAGGATTGCTGGACGCTTGTTGGTCTCTACCTGAAGATTACAATAAGATAATTGTGGTGTTATTTAAATATCCCATCTCATTGCACACAATTCATAATCCACAGTTTAACAGGGTTGCTTCTTACAGTATGCGTTGTGTTAATCTGAGAAACGTCCCAGGAGATATTTGGAACCGGAAGTCCAGTGGCATCACAATAAAGGGTTACATCATTCCCTTCTAGGACCGTAATGTTTGTTGAACTCACGTTTATTACCGGAAAGCCTGAGGAGTGACAAATACAAAATCAAGTCCAGCATTTAACATTAAATTCATTAGTGCTTTCAAATTAAATATTATTATAAACTTAAACTTCTTAAGTAACCACCAGAAAATGTGTTTAAAAATGTCCCCTGTTCCTCTAAACCACAATAGTCAAAAATAAAGGGACGCAAGGTGTCAGTACCCCTTCCCCAGTGGCAGTCAGAGGTTCAGGGATGTGAGGTACAACAGCTCCATACTGGTGGTACGGTTCTTTGGGAGATCCTTTTCCCTGGAGGAGCTCCTTTACTCTGAGAACACATTTCAAATCTACCTATTCATTATGTAGGGCCAACCCTGGTAAGACTATCCAACAAAAAGGTATGATTTAGCCTTGCAAGATGCACCTGCGCTCACACAGTGCTTGGGAAGCAAGAAAAAAAATCATAAAACACCCTGGCTATGGATTAAATAGGGGCAGATCTGACAAATAACACTAAAGAAAAAGAATAACAGACATGATAGAAGGGCTTTCAGTGACAGATACATTTACGGTTATAACTGATGTGGTAGTTTCCCTGTAAACACTTGACCTTGTACACATCTAAGTACATTACACGGTAAAGTCCACAGTCAACTGCTACTATAATAGTACAAATAATAAACAATATGAAAGCATAATGTTTAATGATTAATTTAAAAATCAATTACTAATTATGAGAGGAGGTTAATAACATAGCAAAGATTATATTTGTAAATGTGTGATGTGATCTTTTGGACATCTTTGGTATTTAATCCCACAAAACATGGAGTTAACCACTGATTCTTAGGGAGAGGCTGCTTCGGTACAGGAATCAGTTCAAACGCTGCCATAGTTTTACGATTTCTCCAGTCAACATGTAAAGAATGGCATAACGTAGGCCCTTGGAGTCAATGGATATAGTGGTGTGGAGCCCAAGGCATGTGCCCACAGAATCCATATTGAGGCATATGTGGCTACTAAAGATTTTTATACTATATTTATCGCACCAATGGTATCCTTCCCTTGAGAATGTACAAAAAATAATAATAAACATAAGAACAAATATGACCCCGTGTATTTTTGTCTATCCATATATATTCCTTCATGGCTCTGAAATATTTTAGATTGCCTAGAATTACTGTGGCCTATAGAATTTTGAGACATAATTTGAATAATCCAATTTAACATACCATTATGAGCTATGAGATATTGCGATATCTGTAAAATACACCAAGAAACTGATGTAAATGCACAAATTTCCGAGCAGCCATTTCAGTTTTATGTAAAAAAAAAAATAAAAGACGTTGGCATAAAATGGATGAAAAAAAGGAGGGGGTTAAAAGGATAAATTCCAATAATTATCAAAAGTCTGTGTTATGCTCCTATACCAGTTATGTGGGAATTTAATGCATTTCATCAGAATACGATTTAAAGTGTATAATTAAGTATGACATTTTTTAACATGATGTCAGTAGGCACCATATTGTAATTAAACAGGAGCATGGATGGGTATGGGGTGGAATTCTAAGATTTGCAGAAAAGAACAAGGATATGATCGAGAACACTTTACCACATGACTAGTTTATTCATTTCTGTATGCTGTTGCCATGGAAACAAGTGAGAACTAGAATTACATTTTCCTTAGCAAAGTGGCTCTTCATCTCCGCAGTGACGGGTGGGGGGAATACAGAGAGAATCAGTAGTGAGCAATAAGGCCTCAAATGGAGGAATAAATCACAGGAAGAACAGGGAGCTGTGTATTCAGAGAAGAAGAGACAAGGGCGGCTATTTATCAAGATGCAAAAAAAAAATTCTATTGAATGTGTGAAAAGGTGACACCTCGTCTGATGCATAACTGAGTCCGTTCAGCCATAATTGTATAACGTTTAGTCCCAAATATGTATCCCATGTTAGGATGTTTCATTACCTTTTTTAAAGAAATTTCATCATACAGTGTATTGAAACATTGTAAGTACACCATGTTTTTCTGTGCTGCCCTCTCTAGGTGAACATTGACCCTTCTAGCCTACCCGTATTTCCTGATGTAAAGACTGAAACCTTAATGAGTCCTTGGTCTCGTCTTATATTCAGGATAGCGTATGCCTTACAGTATAAATCTCTATCACTTCTGCTGGTAGGGTCTTCCTTTTATCTGTTACTATGTGTTGAGCAGTTGGTGTTTGGTAGTATGAGGCAGCTGAACATTTATTCATTATGAACAACTGCTCTTCAGCACTACTTTATAGAGTCGATACTATGATTACTATTTTTTTATTATTATTATTTGTATTTTTTGTTCAGTGGACCATGTTCCTTGGCTAACATTGTGACCTTTGCATTCAATGAATTCGCCAAATGTACATCTCAAAATGTATAGCCATCTGCCTCATTCATATGTCCTGCATGTTAATGACAGCTATGTCACTCTTGGTAACATATGAGCTGCCAGCAGAGCCAGGAACTGTCTAATTAATATCTGACACAGAACTACAGAAAACTCATGTGACAGATTTTGTATTTCAACAAATGTTTCCATTTTTATGAATGCATGTTGACAAGTTATTTAATTTATATTACAAAAAAGCTTTCTTGTAACAATGTAAATTTATTATTATTATTATTAATGATAAAAATCAGTATAAAGTAATCTTAAACATCAGTGTACAAACACAGGATTTAAACATAAAGGGATAGAGAGGAGTGTTTTAAATAAAATAATAAATAATTCAGTACTGAACAGTATATATATATATATATATATATATATATATATATAATTTTATTTATTTATTTGTGAAACACTAGGAATCCTCTGCCTTGCTGATACCTTCAGCCTAATCTGTTTCCCTAGCTATAACGCTGATGGCAAAGACAGGACTGGGTTTTGGTCAACCCAGACTCGGGGGTCAAATGCACTTGTCCTATCTCTGAAAATTCAAAAATAAATGTGGGCATGACTGCTATTTTAAGATATTTTAATCTAGCAGAGCTGTTTTAACTGCTTAAATAACTGGCTCCACATTTCTGTGCTCTGTGTTTCCAATTCTATCACGAGGCATTTGATATGAGTGTGTTCCCTTTGCCTTGGTGGAGGTTAGATCCTGAAGTATTACACTTTCTGAAGAACCTAAAAGCATATTAGAAACCACTAGAGGAGTGGACAATGTCAAGGCCAGGGTCCAGAAAAAGCCCAGATGAAAGACCTATTTCTTCTAAATATAAGGTTAATGCTTTTGTCTCATCGTTATTTCTAAGTCTTAAGAAGTCCTGCATCTTGAAAAAAGCATCTATTTAAAAAATAATAATAATACAATCTATTGTAAGTATTAGTATATTAAAGCAATATCCCCATACTTGGTTTTGTTACTGCATTTATATAAAATTTAGAAAGCTTGAGGTCACCCAACCAATATTACAAAACTATTGTGGCCCCCAATCTTTTACTTAAACACTCTTAAGTGTCATTATTAATAATTCATTATAAACTATGCATAAAGAATACAACACAATACAGGTCGTATTCACTTCCTTTGGGGTTTATTTTCCTGCGGTTCGACATGTGAGACACATAAATTCCTTACTGCCCCTTAGGAAGACACTTCCACATAGTGTCTTATTTTATTTGTTCACCTGCAAGATAAATTTCTATCACCATGTCCTTTTTTTCCGGTGCCTGGACTGCAGCCAGACTTTCCACTCCAAACAATCTGGGATGTGAGCTCTTGGCTGGGGAAACCGTTCTGTGAGGATCTCAGATAAAGCTAGCTATTATCACACATGGACTAACATACTTCTCACTGTGATTAGGACACCAGATAGCAATAAAAACCTCCAGCTCATCCCAGGGCTCTAGAGCAAGCTAATAATGCATCATCTTTGTATTAAAAAAAACCTCTACTCTCACTCCAGAGAGTAAGCAATGTATAATAAGGAGATCCTCGTTAATCGTGCAATAGTAGGCACTCCAACTCTTATGTTGCTCTACGAATCTAATGCACTGAAATCTTATGGGATTCTCTCTGTTGGCTAAGTCTTTCTCCATGACATAAAGCATTTAAAGGTTTCTCTTGTACCTCAGAGTTTCTCTCCTCGGTTAAGTGTTGTGTGCTGGAGGTCAGCAAGCAAGAGCAGATGTCTCTGTTGAATTCAGATTTAATAATGTTTTACAGCTCTCACAAAAGAGAAATGGAATACGTTTTCTAACTGATAATATAATGGAAAATTAATTTACAACTATAATGTTGTCCTGTATTTATATTGTCTTCCCTTTGCAGACTGCATTTCATAGTAAGGGCATTTCAACATGGTGGGGAAGGCATATAACTATCCTGAATCTGAGATCAAGCACTGCTTAAGATATAAAAAAACCAGACAGACTAGATAGCCTAATGGATCTTATCAGCCATCAAAATTCTATATATACTTGTATGAAAGAGAGGAATGTGTTAATAATAAATACTTTAGGGGGACTAACCTAGGGGAGGGAGAAACGATAAGACAAAAAGCCATGGTATAAATGGCCTTCCTGCAGGAGTGATAGAGGTCAAACAGTGAAGGAATTAAAAAAAAATTCAAATGTTAACGATACTTTACTTAAAGTAAATAAATCACTCAATGTAGGGAGATTTCAATGATTCCATTGCAATATTCCGCAGAAAGGTAAATTAATAGGAATAGAAGCATTATTTGTCAGAGTGTTCTTGCTGAGACCTGGTAAGAGATTATTCAGCACTTAGTGACTTCATGGCCACAGGACGTATTCTCAGGAGCGGATGTAACCATGAAATCCTACTACCTGACATCTTAACAGTGATGGCCATTCTCTTTCAATTGTGTTATTTCATAAGTATGCCCTAATGCATTATTAATGTATATTTAATTAGATACAATTATCATTGACCAGTAGTGTTTTCCTGCCCACTCCTATAATATGTCATTGTCAAGAAATGATATGAGATTATAGAAAGTAATACGAGTATACAAGAGTTTCCATTCAACATTCAAAACACTTTTTCTGCCTTCATAATGTTTAGTTTGCAGCATATTAGTGGTTTTCTAGGAATTTAGGCAAGTGTAACACATCTGATGCCTTCTGTTAAGGTGTTTCGGAAGCAGACTGCAATGTAGATTCTTACATAGTTACATAGTTATATAGGCTGAAAAAAGAAATGCGTCCATCAAGTTCAGCCTTTCCTATATCTATATCTTTGCTGTTGATCCAAAAGAAGGCAAAAAACCCCAGTTTGGCTCTTTCCAATTGTGCACTAACCAGGGAAAAAATTCCTTCTTGACCCCAAAATGGCAGTCAGAGTTCTCCTTGGATCAATAAGCTGTTTCCCCATCATTAAAGATTATATAATTAGCCTCAAAGTTTCTCAAAACTCAGTACAGTGAGCTGTATTTTGGTTATTCATGCATACATAGCAGAGAAGCTGGTGGCTGCTACCCCTACCAACTCGGGGCTTTGGATTGGATCCATTTGTGTGTTTACAGTTACAAATGGTATTTTGTTGTTGTCCTTAGACCCATCTCCACCAAGATACCCTTGTAACGTCACCAACATCAGACTTTATACCACTGTTGTGTAAAGTGATAATTGGTTGCATTTGCAAGTTGAAATGTACCCACCCTTGTGATATATAGTAATACAAAATTCTTATTATAGTTTATTCAAATATAAGAGTCACATATCAACGCACTTGATTCTAATAAGATAGGACACCATAAAATTGCTCAATGTAGTATTAAAGGGTAAAACACTACAAAGAGAAACCAAGATGAATGTATGAATATTGAAACGTGACGCTCCGGCCAAGGGCCTATAGTATATAATTGGAACGAAACAGATATCTAATTTGATGGGGAACTCTGTATGTTTCTGATGTGAGTCCAACAAGAAAACAAAAAGGACATTGAGTTATCTATAAACAAGCAGATTTAGGATGAATAATACTTTAACTATCATTCTACACTGGAAATGTCTAATCAAAACTTCTTACCACAGTTGGGGATCTGCATGCTGGAAAGGTCAATTTTCTTCTCATTATCTGTGAGGCAGTATATATTTTGGTTCTCCAAACCAAGGGATTTAGCCTCCTGAAATACCTTAATCCACATTAAGTCACACGAACACTTGAATGGATTGCCATTTATGATTCTAGAAAAAAGGAGAAAGATGTGCTTAATTTTTGAAGAAAAATAAAATAGCAATAGAATATATATATTTTTATACAATAGTATCAAATATACCAGATTTAGATTTTTTTAAAATAATTTAAATATTCTAGTATAGATACTTTTAATCTAATAAAAATGTTCATAGATTCTAAAGTTATTGTAAATATTTACAAGCGGGCAATTTTTAAATAGGACACACACATTCATTTCACATGATGCTGACCAACACATTTAAATTGCTGCTCTATGGAATTCAGGATGTACAGCAAGGGATTCCATCTATGAGTTTATATGTTCTACATCCTACAGGGCATTATTTTACAGGTACTGTTAACAACAGTGAAATGTATGTGCGATCTGGCTGATGTAGTCACCCTAGTCGTAAATCAACTGTCACCTAAGTATTTAATCAAAATCAAGCCTTAATGGCAATGTTATGTTTTTTCATTTTCTATTTAACGCCAATGTATTAGCTCTTTACTTTAATTCATCAGGTTTCGTACGTTTTGACATTTCTTTGTATTATATTTAACACTGATATTCATTTTGACCTTAGTGAAAATTCCATACGTAAACCTAATTATATCGGTATGTCTCAGTCCGCCAATTCTAATTTTGCCATACCCTCTGAAAAGAGTAATCCATTGTTGAAGATATATAAATATATATATATATATACATACATAGCCTCGCTAAACTAGAGCATAATTGAATTGAAAGACAAACAAAAGTACGTGGTAAGTGTTCTTCCCTCGCCGTGATCATAAATATAATTATGAAGAGGCATCTTATTTTTATTTTAGAAATAAAGAATATAACCAACTTGAATCTGCATTTTGGAACAGTTCACAAAACTGTTTTATCAAATGGCCTACCAAAGGGGATCTTTCTTGGCAAAACGTCTATTTACCAGGCTAATACATTCAAGGGGAATAACAAAAGTTCATTTCACCACAACTGGCTATGACAGACTGAACAAAGACATTAGAAACATGCAGGATGACAGTAAAAGAAAAAGTATAGAAAAAGTTACTAAAAGTTTAGTGAGCAGACAGCAAAAGGGTTAATTCTGCAGAGTATAATTCTTGAACATTTTTTAATGGTAAAACTATGCATAACGCATGGGTCGGCAATAGCTCAATTCGAATCTTACAATCTTGGGGACATGAAATTATATAATTGATCCGTTACAGTACAAGGCCTGAGTTAAGGGTCCAAGCAAAATGCCTTCGATGCTTGATGCTCCGGCGATCTCTTTTCACCTTTCCCACAGCTCTCGGCTTTAGAGATTAGCTAATTGTTATCCTGTGGGGTGTTAGATAAATGGGTTTACAATACCCCCTTAAAAAACGTTTCTCATTCCCTGGTGAATTATATTAACATTCCTTTATGTAAAGTAATCTAGACATGTGAGTGGTGATGATGAATTACTAAAACTAACAACATTGACATGGGCCCTTTAAATCATAATGCTTCATAGCAATTACATGTAAAAGGGTTAGCGGAGGGAGGTGTGCTGTCTCACTTTAAGAACAGCTGATACAGTGTATCTGTATTCATACATTTTATTGATTGTTTCGTGAAGATTAATGATCTTTTCCAGCAGTGATTTAATGTATGTTTTTTTATGTTTCTATCTACATTAAAACGCCATTTGTGTATTAACCCCTTTAACGTAGTGTATTAAATTAGCCTTTTCCACCACTGATATTGTCCTTAAGGAATCTAAATTCAGGAACTATATGTTCTAATTTTTCATGAAACAATGTTTTCAGTTCAGTGAGTTCAGGGAATAAAACACAGCATGGAAATTGGCGTATCGTACTGTTTATTTTGCTGTGGGACCTCCAATACTCATTGTGCTAGGTTAAAGCAATACATTATTGCTCAAGAATATCAAACAGTGGAGATGTTGCCTAAGATATTAGAACGCCAGCATGCAGCTGCTCCTACCAGAGACTCACTACACTCCCATAGAGAGCCTGTAGAACAAGTGTTTTTGCTATTCCGGAACTACACAAATATATCTAGAGTTGCTTTACACATGTTTACGCTGGTGGCATTGGCCGTCTAGGCTTACTGTTAGCATATTGCGGTCAGAAGCTCCTATAAGAAAGCCTTTCCAAAATGGTTCATTGTCTACAGGCTTCCTGTCCTATTTTTCTCTAGAATAGGTACATGCAGCTCACTGTACCATATTAATGACCTTTATATACAATAAATAATCGACTTTGTTTAAAAAATAGCAAATAAAAAATTATGACCATAGCTTACAGTTCAGACAGCGGAAGATGGCGGAAATTCTTCCTGGTTAGAGTTGGCAGTGTGTTTCGAGAAAGGTTTCTGCAAAAAAAAAAACCAACAATTCTATGTTGTGGTTATGGAGTCATCGTGAATTTGGCAACAAAAAGCAGTAAAACAACAATATATTGAATTGTGTTTAATTTGTGTAATAGAAATGATCTCAGCGTTGAGTCTATTAATGGCCAAAATATTTCATTATGATAAATGAATTAAACTGCTGTATTCAAGAGGGAAAAACATAGAACTTGGAAGTAACATCTCATCACGTAACACGGCTATGAAATAACATACCATACATATACTCTTGTGCTACTATAGTAAAGGTCCCAACATGCGTGAGCTTTGTAAGTGTTGATAAGTATACTTCAGCCTTGGTAATATGAACAATGTAAAATATTTTCTAGAGCAACACAACCAACACGCTTGCCCGCTATTGCTGAATGATAAATACTATGATTCCCTGTCTATTTATGCCTGGGCAAATTATGGATTAGGATTATGGGAATTGTGGTTCATTTTAGTAGCCATGACTCTTCTGGTCTGAACTGTCCACAAGTTGTCTGCCTTTGTAAAGTCTGTCCTGCCAACAGCATCTGATTCTTGTGTAGAAAACAGATGTACTGCATGATATTACACTATTACAGGGAGGAGAACAGAATGTTTTGGTTTTTTTACTGATGCTGTTGGACAGTCCTCAGGCAGAAAGAAACATTAAATAAAAAGTCTCCTTATGGAGGTTGTCCATAGTCCACCAGTGCTCCCCAACACCTTCAAAGTTGTCTTTGAAATTTACTGTATGTGGAGGATTGCATGGACGGGATAAAAGGCGTGATCAATTCTGTAAATACATAATGTCTTCCATGGTGCCAAGACAAAAGGTCTCACAACAGGCTAATTGTCTGTCACTTTTGGAAGCCTTGCCAGGAAACATAACAGGGAAAGATATTCAACACCTGCCACCATTTTTATTAATAGTTTTAGTGTCATTTATTGTTTGGCCCATGTGTGTAAATCAAAGAATACTTTGTCTTTATGATTTGGAAACTCTTACTCTGCGTTTTAGACATCTTCGGCATAGGACAAGCCATCCATTTTAAAAGTGCACTGAGACAGACAGCCAGGAAGACAAATGAGAATTATAACAAATGACCACAATCATTACTCACACATAAGTTAGTTTGAGGTTGTTCCGGAATGCCAGGCGAGACACAACTTTTAGTCCAGAGTCAACCACAGTCCTAAAAAGGAAACACACTGATTAGCAATGTCTACACAAACACCACATCCCACTGTAAAGGTCTGATTGACAAAAAAAAATCTCCTGACAATAATATTTCAACTCTGTAGAACTCTGTAGTCATTTGACTACCTTACTTGGCTGTTATTAATGTCAATAAATTATATTTTGAGGAGCTAACAAACAAATACAATATCAAATATAAAAAATATAAAAAATGAATTAACTTTTAAAAAAATGGGTTTCCCTATGGTAGAGAATGTGACTAATGTGGCTTATTATACGTCACTGGCACTTATATGGTTAAGCCAATCTGGCACAAGGCCCTTTTCTGGCACAGGAAAAGTCATACCTTGCTGAATTACATAATCTGCAAGTCCATTAAACAGGTACAATAAATTACTAATGTGTTAAACATCTCTCCAGAATATTTCATTGGACAAATATGACTTATGAAAATATATACCATATCTTAACCTCAATTTATTCCAAAAACACGTGGACAGAATGAAAGCAAAATGTGGCTTGCTGTGATTAAACATATGGCGATCTTAACTGAAAACCAGAATTATTTAGTCATTCTGCTAATAATTAACAACATTTTAAGTAGCATTGTACAGATGTAACATACAGAAGAGCTATCTTTAAAATATCTGAAGTCTTAAAGGCACAGACAGGTCTTAGGAGCCTTAAAACACAGTAGAAACACACAAGTTGCTTGATAATGTAAAAAACTACACAGAATAATTACTGAATTTTTATAAGCAAGTTTACCTAATAAGGTCTAAATAAAGTTTATGGGTTTTTTTCACATTTTTATCCCTGTGTAACGTGTTCCATTGGGTATTTCTACTGCAAATTATTAAGATTTTTTTAAAACTCCAGTAGGACTATGTGTATTAATAGCTGGTAACACCACACATAGGGCACCACAGGTATAATAATAATAATAATAATAATAATAATAATAATAATAACTAACACAAACTAATCCTGAAAACTAATTCAAGATAACAAAATGAAAAGTACTCACAGGTTTCTCAGTCCAGTGTAAATCTTGATATCATCATAATTTATAGACGCAAGGTTTTGTTGGTTTGCAATGTAACTAAAAAGATAAAAGAATATACCTATAAATGTAATTTTATGGAAAAATGAATGCATTACAATATACACTCACATCATATTCCTATCCTCAAATATTAAGGCCCTAAAGTTGTATATGACTGCGTTATAACTAGTATACCGTCTGAGACCATGTATACTGTCTGAGGCCTAATATGAGTAAATGCTAGTAAAACATTTTAATGTGCCTGAGAAAAAACCCGATGATTGATTAGCAAAATATACGAACATCAATAAAACTGTTAAAGAGGACTATACAAAAGCTGCTATTATTATACAAAGTGACCACACATCAAATAAACATGAAAGATAATAAAGAAAATAGAAATAATTAAAAATAGAAATTATTGACTTATTTCATATGAGGTAGAGATGCCCAATGGTTTAACTACTTCGTCCCATAGATGGCACTTATCATTAGGGTATTCTTTTATTAAGGACATATGGCACCGACAGATATTGTAGGTTTTATTTATTGTTTATTGTATGGTTTTATAAGAGATGAAATCCTGCATCCTTTTTTGAACCTTTTTCTGTAAACTAGTTACAGCGCTGTAACAGCATAGCATGAGGAAGACATAGGTCAATGTTACGTTATATTGCATTAAGTTGTAGAGTACAGAAGCAGCTGGCTACATTTTGTTCTTGGGAATTCGCAGCATTCTAAAGATCTGCCACATGTGCCGTTAAGAACAGTTACATTCTATTTTCTGCCATTTTGAACTATGAAGAAATCGGAATATGTGACAGGCACGTGGGAGTGGATCTCAAACAGAAGAAATTTCAGTTCTTCTCAAATAAGATGAAATGGAGAGCCTCAGAAGTCTAACATCTACAGACAAAGACATAACGTAGACTGTTCCGTTCCCAGAAGTTCGCTAAATTAATAATGTACTAATTAGAAGGTTAGATTGGTGCTTTAATTTATGAAAATGAAAGGAGCCAGATGTATTAGAACTATGATTAGAAATGATTTAGTGAAGCCAATTAACCTATTAAAGATAATCTTTGTGAATTTTCTCTGTGAACATGATAATGTGTGGTTTTATTTACCTAACCACATACCAGAGTCATAGTTGAGTTCTTCTCTGCTATAAATATGGTCCATGTCACCAGTTCTATTATTTATTAGAGATATTTGGGTGATATATTAAAAATGATTTGGTATACCATGAGAACTTGTTGCAGAAATAATGTGTGTTTACAACCATATTGAAGGCGGTTAATATGGTAAGCAAAGGTCCTACTATTTTCCAGCAAGTACTTTCAAATAGTATAAATGCAATGTTAAAACATTAATGGATACATCTTCATGTGTGACAGCCACAGAAAATCCCAAGGCAGTATATTTCTACTAGAGTTATTGCCCTTTTCCAAAAAGAAAACCAAAAATGAACTACTCATATTATGTGTCTTACACAGAAAAAAGAATACATGCACTGTTGATTTTTGTCATTATAATAAATGAACATTGCAGGGTCAGGATGTGCATTTATTGTATTATTTATTATTTTAGTGTAAAAATATAATGGGGGAAAGGGGGCATTGATAGACACATTTAGGGTCATCCTTTGTTTTTGGTGAATAAAAAGTCTCAAGGGTATAACGTTCTTTTCAGTGGATATCAATTTTAATGTTAAGCAAATAAAAGGTTATTGTTTTAATGAAGTTTAAATTACTTAACTACACTGTTAAAATGTGTCAATATTTGTATTACTGTTCAGATATATACAGATATATCCAGTAAGCATGAAACATTTATAAGCCATGTAATGAAACAGGGTTTAATTTACTGTAAAATCCCACTTAATATTCCCTGTTTTAGGACACTAACAGCATGGGTAAATATTGCCCACATGGACAAAACCATATGACATCTAAGTCAATTTTATTGCAACTCTAGGTTGGAATAAGACATGTGTGATATACACAATTCTAGTTAAGATTGTATTATTTGTTTGTTTTTTTATTACTCCAGAGGTTGTGGAGCTGAGGGCTGATGGTAGAGGAGTAAGGTTGATGAACCCTACTTTAGGACATTGCTCTTTGTTACAAAGCTCTGTTCTTGATATTCAACTCCCATAAATCCTATTGAGTCATTGGCTTGGTTCTATTTATGCAGCAAGTTTCAGTCACCAATCAACTGGTCATCACAGGATCCAATGGTCTTATAAGCTGTTTATAAGCTAAATCATTGAAAACTTGCCATTAAATGGAAATATTAAAAAAAAAACTTGCCATTTAATGGAAATATTAAAATTAGAAAATATAATATATTTATATTGGAAAAACGTATCTAATGCAGTATACATCAATTATATAACATTTTTGCTATTTGAAAAGTTGTATGAATTGGTATTCTAATTATGTAATACTATTTTGATAAGGACATTTTAGGTCACTTGTAAAAATCAGTGTTGAACAGCCATACCCTTCTAAATGTGGGATGCAAGTTGAGATGCTTAAAGGGACAGACATTTTTAGAACAGATATTCTAAAAATCAGAAAGCAACTTTGTCTTCTTGCAAAAATCCCATACTAATGAGCTATCTGCTAAACACGGATATTTTAAAGGTTAACAGCATCACCAATATGGCGTAATGTTTTTGTATTCTTTAAACTTGGTGTACCATATTTTTCTTATTTTTCTGTTATTTTGAATTAACTTTGCACTCTGTTAGAGGCAGACCTATTAAACCACAGGTTGCTATTCTACTTACACTTCCTTTATTGTGGATACCCATACATTGAGTTGAGTTGTATACATTAATAGCAAGAAGACTCGCCTAGACTGTTTGAGTCTTTAAAGCAGGTAACAATGGGTAGACTAGATGGGCTGAATGATTCTTATCTGCCATCAAATTCTGTTTCTTTATTTCTATTTTTTTTTTCAACCCACCAAACACAGTGTATACTTACTGAACTTGCTGGAATAAAGAAACAAAAAAAAATCTAAAACATCAAATAGTCCCCAGATATAATTTAAGAAACCTGGTCATCTAACAATAGCTAAGCATCTACTGCCAGGCATCTACCTGCATGTCTTGCCCTTGGTGTGAGACATACATAACATGTCAAAGATTTAATATATTTATATATTTATTTAAGTGTTTTAGTTTTTATTTTACATTACATAGGTTTTGTCATTTATTGTACAGCGTTGAGCACAATGCAAATGTGAGCCTCTTTTAAGCTTTTTAAATTGAACATCTTGTCACATTCACTAATTTTGACTGTAATTAATATAGCTATACTTTTATATTGATAAACCTCTAATTCAAATATACTTTTATAGATAGATAGATAGATAGATATATAGATAGATATCGATCTCCAGGAGTACATCATTAACTCCTCAAGTTACATTTTGATCAAATCTAGAAAAACATAGAATATGATGGCAGATAAGAACCATTTGGACCATCAAGTCTGCCCGTTATTCTTGATCTAAAAACTCAGTCCTTAATCAGTCCTCGGTCTTGTCTTAGATTCAGGATAGCTATGTGCCTACCCCATGTATGTTTAAATTCACTTACTGTATTAGTCTTTACCCCTTCTATGGGAGGCTGTTCCATGTATCCATCACCCTCAGTAAAACTTCCTTACATTACAACTAAACCTTTGATCCTCTAGTTGTAGACTATGGCCTCTTGTTCTAGAGCTTCTTCTCAGAAATAAACTTCCCTCCAGCTTATCATACTGAGCTATTTCATAAATCTACATCTCATTTTTTATATTACTAATATGTAATTATTGCATACTAGTTCTAGGTATTATATACCTATTAGGCTTTACTATAATTAATTCCTAAAGGCAATAAAGTGCAATCAGTCTGGGGTGAACAGCACATTAACAGACCAGAAGGAGTAATACATGACTTATATGGCTCTATATGGTTGCGCTAATCATTTCCACTAAAGGGAATTTTGTATTTTTACAATTTTTTTGAAAATGTAAAAATCATATGGAAATATGCACATGGAAATACATTAAGATTTTTTTTCTGAAAGTTTATACACTGTATTTCTATAAGAAAAAATTCAAACATACACACACACATGCATATATATATATATATATATATATATATATATATATATATATTCACACATACACACACACTATTTAAAATGCCCAGCACACCAGGAAGAAAAAAGAAATCCAACATGGTGTTTGCAACATTGGTAAATTGAAATAACATTATAGATCGTTCTACTAGTGTTCCTGTGATAATAAAAAGGGTGGGGAACCTGGAGTTGTGTGATTAATCTAAGAGATGTTAGGTTGGTCTACTACAAAGGCTGTCACCAAATACAACTAACTGGTTCTGCCATAAAGGATTAGTTTTTCCATACAAATCATAGACACCAACTGTCGCTATTCTGGATAACATCACCCACCACCTTCAGCTAGATGGAATATTCCATAATAGCTATATTTAAAAAAAAAAAAAATATATATATATATATATTTAATAAAGCTATATATATCACTCCATATTAGAAAGAGGCCTATGTAATTCAAAATCAGCAGTATCTGTTTAGTCTATATTATGTCCAAACTAATGCTGGAACAATTTACGAAATATTGTTAATTCTTTTTTCATATGTCTTGTCCTGTTTTTAGTGATAAAACAAACAACATTTTAAGGTTCCTTATTTCTCGTATTTTAAGGTTCTGTGATATTTGTATATAGCTGGCTACAGCACAAGAATTCATTATCTTCATCAGGGGAAACAGTAAGCAGTGATGGTTCCTAATGATGTTCTTGGCTCAATTAATAAATTAATTAATGGATTTTTTTACAACACACTACAGCAAACTTAACACTTGTCAGATAGTATGTGTATTGCAATTCTAGTAGATATTGAACAATAAGTAGGGATTTTGCATTGGTTTATAAGGTGATTCCTTATAGTTTAGAGCTTCCATAGTGATTCCAGACCTGCAGTTCTAGACCTGTTCCACTGTTTGTAACACAAACTAAAGGTGTTATTCAACTGATATTTTTTTCAGGAACTATTATAGCAATAAGAACCATAAACTCAGCTATACTGAATATCTAACTTCAAGAATATAACAAATACAAACCTACTGGTCAATTACAAAACTTTAAATTATTTTATGCTGTATAAAAGGTATATCAAAATGTAGACACAATTATACAAAAACCATGGTGATGAACCAACAAGGAATTCCCTGATATGTACAGTTTTAAGGATTCACTGCATAGTTGATATATCAATCCATAATTAATTGTAATTACAATTGTCGAGGAACAAAACACCAATAGGACTGGTCATGTTGTGATGAATACAAATACTATTGTTATTTTGTATCTTGATAATGTTGCAGGGATGGTATATGATACATTTGGCCAATAACGGGTTTCTATTCTATAGAGACAGCTACATGTGAAAATATATATAATGTAAAATATATATATATATATATACCCTGAAGAATAATAGTACATATTGCACAGTGGTGTATTGGGGCATTATAGAAAGCACAGTGATCAGCTCTCCAGACCTGCACTGCTTGCCTGGATTTGCCCATATTCTGTCTGCATCCTATTGATTTCCTGGAGCACTGGCCTTCAGCATGATAATACTATTAACAGCATTACAGATCAGGAGGATATACTGTAAAGCACCAGTAATTGATCTATCAGTGGGAAATATATTAAATTAATCTATGGGGACCCCCTCCCACTAAGGATTTAATGACCGTTGGTTACATTGTTTGGGTTTAATTAGTCTACATTAGCCTAAACTGATATCTAATTTGTTCAGGTAAACTGAAGGTTTACCCTCTTGACATGAAACGGTTAATGATGTATAGATAGATAGATAGATAGATAGATAGATAGATAGATAGATAGATAGATAGATAGCAAAGCTCTGGCATTCCAGCTGCTTGATGACTACGACTCCAATGAATCTAAGCCTGATGAAAGATCCTGACTGCAGCATCAGAGGTTGTCCATTCTTGCCTGGCACTTATAAGGTTAACCCATAATGAAAAAGCATTAAAATACATGGAAATACACCAGATCTGTCACCTATTACACAGTGCGAGGTTAGTTATTCATACACGGTGTCTATGAGAGTATTTGTCATGCGATCTCTGGCTAGGGGATTGCACTATCGGGTAATTAAGATTTATTATGTAAATGCTCCTAAAACCATATGAGTGGGAAGTGAAATGTAATCACAGCCGTGCTTTTAGGTTTCTCACCGGCAGTGTGCGCGGTGCTTGTGCCTCATTCTCCCATTACAGGGCAGCCCTTCACACCCCGATCCCTGTCTAGCACCGCTTCATTCGCCTATCTCTAGATCTCTTTTGAGGACGGATTCCAGCAAAGTCCTCTGGAATGTAAAGCAAAAGGATTTGTTCTCTAATTTTCCTTTTCTGCACTTAGTGGCTAGAGTTACATGAAAGTCACATGATATATCGTGACATACAGGTATTTAAACCTTCTCTTAAAATGCCACCTACCTGTGCTTAATTTCGATCACGGATTCCTGGCTCCATTAAGTAAAACCCTATCCCTTCCTGAATAATACCCATATGCTTACCCGAATAAAGGCAAATATCTTTGAATGAAGCTGAATTTCTCTGCTTGAAGCCAAATATCCCTGCCTTAATAATTAATCATATCCCTTCCTGACAAAATATCCATATCCCTAATAAAGCCAAGTATCCCGAATTAAGCAGGTTTTCCCTGCCTGAAGGCAAAAACACCTGCCTCAATAAAGCCAACTAACCCTGTATACACAATAACTCTAATCCCTGCCTGAATAAGTCAAACAACCCATGTTTGAATTTCTCTATCCCTTCCTAAGTAAAGGCGACTAGATCTACCTGAATGATGAACCATATACCTGTCTGAATAAAACCAACTAGCCCTGCATGGTATCAGAAATCCCTGCCTGAACAGTGCCACCTGCTCCTGCCTCAAATGTCTGCCTGCACCTTTACTGTGTAAACAGTGCCACCACCCCGACAGATAATTCCCTCATTCATCTCAACCAGAACAGTGCCACCTGCTCCTGCCTCACCTGCCTGCACCTTTACTGTGTAAACAGTGCCATCACCCCAAAACCGAATTCCCCCATTCATCCCAACCAGAGCAGTGCCACCTGCTGCTGTCTCATCTGCCTGCCTGCACCTTTACTGTGTAGACAGTGCCATCACCCCAAGACAGAATTCCCAATTTATCCCAACCATAACAGTGCCACCTGCTCCTGCCTGGAGAACTAGAATAACCGTGCCCAGTGATTACCCCCACCCCAGAAGTAAGGTAGAGGTAGGTGGCACTTGTGGCGCAGTACCTACATGTCAGTGATGTTCTCTGCCAGTGCAGTGTTCCTCAGAACTGGAAATGCAACAATCCCAGGGTTCTGGATGGTGCACCAGATCCTCGACGAGTTACACTTGCATGAAGTAGGGCAGGCCAGTCCCCTCCAAAATACAATAAGAAAAATCCAGCAGGAACATAACACCTGGCACAGATCAGGTCCATGTAACCTTCTCCAAAGGCCCATGTTGGATCCCCAAATCAATGAAGCAACGTTTGTGTAGACCCCAACACAAGTTGAACCTCCAGAGAATTCGCAGCTCCTGCAGATTGCTGGGAGTCAATAGTAATGAAGCTTAATTGGACTCATAATCCTCAAATAAATTCAGATTTCTGGGTGTTAGGTGGCATAGATCATATTTATAGTCTAATGGAGGAAAAAAAACAGCCACAGGTGAGAGATGAATAAGCTGTAGAAGATGCACTCAATGACTGAGCTGTGGTCTTCTTCAAGCTGAATGATCGATGGTGAAGGAACAGGTATGGTAAGATCCTTCTTCTACAAGAAAAAAAGGGAGAGAGAGAGACATCTGATCGTTGGTTTCACCAATTCATTCGTGTGGGTGTATTAGGAGCTGACAATCTACCAGCTCCCTCTACCCAGCCACAATATATTGCTAAGTATCCACTATACATATTCATCGGGCATTAAAAGCTATCCCCTGAGTCATCATTTCACGTGGATCATTATTCATAGCGATATATGTGCCAGAATGATACACTCACATCATTCCCAGCAGTAATATAGCATCATTCAGCTGCTGGTACTCAATGATAAATACTTTTAGTAAATCCGCTTGTTTTAATATATATGCAGCTGAATATATGGTATCCAAGCAGAGACCAGCAGTGCTATAGATCCCAATTGACCACAGAAGCAAGGTACTCGAGGGGCAAATTGTTGTGTATGGAAGATGATGCTTAAGCATTAACAGCTGCTTCATCTGCTAAGGATGCTGACTGCAAAACGCTGCAGAATCCTGGGCACATCAATCCAAGCCAAAGCAACGAAGCCAAATCCTGCATGATTACAATCAAGGCATAAGAACCTGCACCAAGACATGTGAAGAGTGCAAAGAATAGCTGTGACTGCCAGTGGGAATTCTCCTACCTGGGAGGGCTGCAGTGGGTCTCAGCTCCTGCCCGATAGAGAGAGATGGATAGATAGCTCTGCACTGGTTGCTGGAGGGATTCAGTCTCCAATATGTTTTTTTTTTTACACACACACACACACACACACACTGTCTCCAGTGCTAATAATAAGTAGAAGCGTCTCCCTCCCCATCCCCATGCCAATAGCTGTGGAAGAAGAAGTGACGTGAGCAGTGACGCAGAACAGGGGCAGAAACTCAAGATAATTCTCCTTGAGCCCAAAGCATCAAGACAAAGCAACAAAAAGGGGGGATCATGGGGGAAGTGCCTTCATCAAGACACAATTAGGCATGCAGTCCTGCTCATACAGGCACTGCAGCCTCCTTCCACCTTATATATTTCATTCTCAAGATGTAACAATGTTAACGGATATGCAATATGTTCTGTGTAGCCCAAGATCATGCAGGCATTGCAAGGCATTCAATGAAGACGTGACTGGAATGCCAATAGCAGCAATATACCTGCTTCTATTAAGATGCAATCAGGAGCTGCATACTGAATGCACATTAACATTTCTTAAGGTACTTACCCTTACTGCCTTAATCCGAATTAATAAACCTGCACTTTACATCCCAACGTTTGTATTTCTGACCAGCCATTCAAGTATTTCTATACGATTATCAGCACTGGGAGATAAGAAAGGAGCAAGTACTGTGTAGATAGACACGCATATATAGCAGGGCTATAAAAACCTATATCTTGGCGATGTATATATCACCTATATATATGTACTGCAGGGTGTGTAAGCAGTAAAAAGCACTGCATATAATGGTATTAAAGAGTGATAAAAGACGATCGGTCGTAAATGAATGGTATTAAAATGGTGTGCCTGGGAATATGTCTTTTCATTTGTGGTTTTGGAGATTTTTTTCCGCAGTCATTTAAAAGCAGCAAAGAAATCTACCGCATTGACAACCAAGGATGCTCTAAGATCCTAGGAGAGCTCTGCTGACCCCAAGTGGCCGATATCTGCACTGCAACGGTGAGGAGAACGTTTATCAAGGGCATTATCTGAACTGAATTCCCTTTAGTGTCTCTTCGTTCCATACAAAAAAAAATTCACTAAGATGTTCATCTATGTTTTAACTATGCCTTGGAGATTATGTGGAGCCTTTTGCCTGGTAATGCTTGAGTTGCAGAGTTATATTCTTAATAATTTATCTTTTAAATGTAACATGCAAGTTAACATAAGGTTTATCCTTATTTTATATTGTTAACTCCAGAATTGCAACTAACCAGCATGTAGATTACATAGTAAGTAAATGATAGGATCATCTCTATGTTTTATTGTTCCAGTTACATTACTTACACACTTCGCAAATATATATATATATACACCCACACACTGTATGTAGATAGATTAGATAGATGAGTGAGATAGATGTTTATATATATTTTATATAATATATATATATATATATATAAATTATATATGTATATGTATATTATATGTATATATATACATATATAATCTGTGATTTTATTCTTTAATCACATAAAAACCGCTGACGTAGGTGGGCAAACCCCGCTCAAACCCGGAGAGTTCCCAGGTATGTTTATACATACCCGAGTCACACTATTTGCCATACAAATAACTATAAAACATTCTTTTTATCACATTATTTGTATTAAAATGCCAGAAAGCAAAAGTGTTAAAATGCCCTAATAAATGAAATACATTAGACATAATGGAATCAAAGCATTTGCTACTGCAAAAATGTTCACATGAAAAAGTGGAACAAAACAGTGATCACATTATTCTTCACGATATTCTTGTAAGAAACTTTTATTTCTTTATTAATTCATGTAAACAATTTTTTTATATTTAATAAAAGCTATGATTGAGAAAAATATATTTTTTTGCTTTTATTTCGTTTTATTTGCCAACCTGCCCCCCAGTTATGCACATCTGCCCCCAGGCTTGCTACTCTGCCCCCAGAAATGCCTTATACCCCCCTATATGCCACTCTGCCTCCCTGATATGCCTTATACCCTCCTATATGCCACTTTGCCCCATGATATGCCTTTTAACCCCCTATATTCCACTCTGCCTCAAGAAATGCCTTATACCCCCTATATGCCACTCTGCCTCCAGAAATACCTTACACCCCTATATGCCACTCTGGGGGTTGAAAGGCATATCATGGGACAGAGTGGCAAATAGGGGGTTAAAGGCATTTCTGGAGGCAGAGTGGCATAAAGGGGCTTAAAAGGCATATCATGGGGCACTCTGCCTCCAGAAAAGCCCTATGCCCCCCATATAACACTCCCTCCTCTTTGTCCCATGTCTTAAAAGGGGGTGCTGAGGCACGGACATCGGGTGGCGTGGTGCGTGCACACTGGCCCCTTTAATTTCATTAGGCGCCGTCAGCCGGAGGAGGTGGCCCGGCTGCCGCACGATGGCTGCTTTCAATCCCGCTTGCAGCTGCTCAGCTCACGGATCAGCCGGCCCACCGGGAAATCTCCCAGTATCCCGGTGGGCCAGTCCGGCCCTGATGAACAGCCTATCAGTGCTTGCTTTTGTGTCATATGACAATTAAGTGTTCCTGTCAATAAAAAAAATATGAATGAAGCATAGTAAAACATTTAAGACTTACGCATAGCTGGGAATGATGTTTGTAATGGGGAATTTAGTTACAAAAGTATGTGGGACAGTACCATTTTAAAGCAGTAGGAATATTGGCTCCAGAGACATACAGACAAGGTAAGATTTTTGGATGTTCCTGCTTGAGAACAGGTAGATGGAACAAACTCCTCAGTGTCAAGGCTGGGGATATGGAAATTCTGGTCTGTTTGCTATGCTATGTATGAAGTATCTTTATCAGCTGGGAAAATAATTACTTCCCTAGCTATAGCTGAGAGGGCAATAGATAAGTGTAACAGCCCCCCAGCAGAAGTGGTAAAGGCTAAAACATACACTGGGTAGTCATTAGAAAGTAGCCTGATACACATCAGTTCTGCTGCTGTGAATGAGGTGGGAAGTTGGGCCCTAAGGCTAGAGAAGACTTAAGTTGTCAACACACAGTAATGTTGGATGGTTATCTTGATGTACTAGTCTATCAAAGTAGCATTCTTCTACTGTTTCTATAGCAACCTGCAGCAACTCTCAGTGTGACTGTAGTATACTTGTCACAGTTTAAATACAATGGAGGTTGAGGTGTAGCATTTTTCCATGTTCAGTTATTCTTAGAAAAATCAGGGTTTCATTGCTTTCTAGGATTGATTTATATAGCGCCAGCAGATTCGGTAGCACTGTTACAATAGGGTACAATGGAAATAATTAAGACAATAGAAACACCATTAACAGACGATAAGCATACAGTTACAGGAGGAGAAGAAGGCCCTGCTCTTGTGAGCTTACAATCTATTTGGTGGTTGAGGAGCAAGACAGACCATAGTAGAGGACTGCTTGGGTGATGATGAGTTGATTGCACTATGGGCAATATGGAGAACTGTGTTGATCTAGAAGGTGGACATGGCAGATTATTTCTTTGGCATGCTGGTTGAGTGTATTGGGAGGGATGGTTGTATGCTAAAAGGTGGGAGAGGAGAGACCAGTTAGTAGGGAATTCGAGAGATGGTTTTCAGGTGAAGATAACAGGTTTTGGTGAGTAACTGGATGCGAGGAATAAAGGAGAGAGGAGATCCAATCGTGACACCAAGGCAGCGAACATGATCCGTTAGGTGGATTGTGGAGGCTGAATGTTATTGTCACAGCTGTGCTTCTAATACTTGCTGCCTAAAGTAATGATGATTGTAGGGGTTATGTTTAAACAGCTTTAAAAGTGGTGGAAAGCTTTAAAAGTGGTTTCATCCAGCAAAGTATTCATGTTGGGTTCTGCCTATTGCCTTCTCCATGGGCCATGTCATATACCAGTGCTCCTTAAGGTCATGCAGCGCTGGGTATAGTATGCTATGGAGACTGTGCTGCCTTGGTGTAAATCAATAGTTGTAACTGGCCCATTAAGCAGCAGCACGGGGGGGGGGGGTATTGGTCAATATTAGACAGCAATCCAGAAATCTGAATGTATAGGCCATTTATGTTTTTTTAGGTTGTGCAGTCCCATCTGCTTTTATTATTAACCATTAAAGAATGGCATTGAGGAAGATAGGACTTAAACTTAGAAAATGCTATTATGGGACAAGGTACCCCAATTATGTCCAAGAATAGGCTATACTAAAATCATGTAAGTTTAATAACACAATATCACACAACATGAAACATCCAGTATTGAAATCTTCTGCCAAAGACAAGGTCAAAAAGCACTGTTAGTTACTAGCCCAAAAATCCTTCCTATCAGTTGCAACAAGTTGTCTAAATAAACAGGAGATGGGTTCCGGAGAATGCATGAAGACATAATAATAATAGAATAATAATACGATGAGTTCTGCTATATATATTTAATGAGGAACAAATTATTTATGGGAAACTGGATTTTTGGCGGCTTTCCCTGGATTAAAAATTGAAATCTTGCCATAGGTTAGAAAATGTTGAAAACACATGGACAGGGATTATGTACACAATTCATTCCATAGAAACAAATAATATATATATATATATATATATATATATATAATATATATATAAAACCTCTGCGTTTATGCGTTTAATGCTAAATCATGTGCATTCCTGTGTGGTTTGCATACGTGTGATCGCAAGATAAATGTCAACTGTTATTGTTGGACAATATCAAGATGTGTATGTTCATGTATTTTTAACCCCTTCACTCCTTCATGAAGTCCCATGCCATCATAAAATAGCCCTTAAAGTTAAAACCTATGGATAGCATAGATCATCACGTATAAATTGACTTTTTTTTCTTGTTTCAATTCTGACCACTTTAAAAGTTGACAGAATTAGGCAGGCAAACATAATTAACTTTTTTAATTCCCCCTTAGCTTGGCTGCATCATTTACGTCCTCGATCAACACAGCTTTTTTACTTTCTTTTAGCTCTAGTTCTCCCTCCCGAAAATACATATCACTACAACTTGTGTTTGGAGACAAAATGCTAAATGTGGAGCAATCTTCCTATATTTCAACAGCATAAAATCATGGGACGCCTTGGCTGCCAGATTCCGGAAATCATTGACCATATTGTTATGCTTCCCAGGTGTTCTGTTTAAATGTTATATCCTTGGCTAAAAGTGCTTAGTTTCTTAATATATTGTTCCTCTAACTATAAGTCAATCATGGAACAAAGAAAATGATTTTAGTCGACTCTTAGCACTTACACTAATTAAACAAATACAATGAATGCCTGTGAAATTAGAACCTATTCCCCGTTGTAGCGTGAACATTTGGATGTTCCTGAGATCTGGAGCCTTCTTGTTTATCAGTTTTCATAAATCCCCTGAGTACACTTTGAAGGACTAGCTACAAGTAAATCTGGTCATAGCAGAATAGGATTTCCATCCACAGAAAGTGTTTTAAGTATAGAGATATATTGCATTTGGCTCTCTTAAAGCAATATTAAAATGAGCTTAGTCTTCCGTGTAATGACCATTACATTACAGGAAATGGCCCTTTTAAAGCATCCATAGTTGCCAGCATCTTGCTGTTAGAAAATGCATTAATATCCAGGATGAATCCGACTTCCTTTTTACCTGTTTACACTCTCTTTCGGATCTTGTTTTAGTAATAAAGTATAGATGCCTTTCCGCCTGAGTTATTGCTTCCCTATTTATAGAGCATGGGTAGTTTTAGGTTTCTGCAGCCCTAGGCACAAAGATATATGGGAGCCCATCTCCATTACAAGTGATAAAACATACATTAAGGAACATATTATTTACGATAACAAGGTTATTAAAGAAATGATACATTACAGTGGTGTTTCCCCCTCTACCTCATGGTCTGAAAAGGGGGCCCTGTACACCAATTGGGGCCCAAAGCTGCTCCCCAATGTCCTTATATAATAGTTCTACTTCTGTAACAGCTATCTATTCGTAGAATTTGACAACTGGCTTTGGCGGAGCCCTCTGTGAGCTCAGTACATGTGGAGTCATCATTGGCATTGGCTGGATTCTGCGTTGCTTTGCCGGGAGCTCTTGCCTCCCACTTCATTAGCAAACCACTTGTCTCACAACTGTCCTCTAACCTTACTCTGAACCCTGTATTAGCTGCATTAAAGGTTGATAGGTATTAAACCAGGAGGGGGCAAAGTAAAAGATGTGGGGTCCCACAAACCAAACTGCAATCAGCTGTTCTACCAGGACCGAGCCAGAGAATTCTGGACAAATATACAGGGACACTTGTATAATTTGTTATTCACAAATACTGTTTGAAAAAACCTACTAAAAATACAGGTGATTGTGGTAATTGTTTGTACTGCATCAGCTTGAATGCAGAAAAGTTGTAACTTTATAGGGAACAGTAGGGCAATAACACCAGATTGCGTCAATGTTCTATTTTGGCTTGCTGGGCCAAAAGGGATCCTGAACTTATGCTGCAAACACTCAATGTTTTTCAGACAATTAGATTTACAAAAGTTCAAAATGATTGCTTATATTGACAATCTTTTTACAAACAGATTTATAAGAAGTTTAACCCCACCCATTAAAACTGTAGGTCTCTGGCTGTTTCCAAAGGTTGTGCTTTTTTCCCTTCCAACAACCCACTGTTTTGTTCTAATAACTGACGTTTTTTAGACGTGGTTGCACAGAAACTAAAACTGCATATCTAACAGCTGTGGAATTAAACTTCAGAACAATGACATAAATTACATTTAAGAGACAAGGGATAATGAGATTAAACATTGCAGTTCTTTGTATTTATGAGCTGTAGTGTAAAAGATATGTTAGGGGATTAAAAAAGTAACTTCTGGCAATGGTTTGAGCCATCTGAATATGATATAATGTGGGAAAGGGTTCAAATCTACTTGAAACTCATAGTTATTGGAACACATTCTACACTTTATTGGAGAATAAATTGTGCTGCCTCAATAATAAAGGACCCAGTTTAAAGTGGCATCAATGTTGTATAGATTTCGAAAAGTTTGCAATGTGTTGTTTTATGCTCCATAACACACTGCACTTGATATAGATTACTAGTGTTCCTCTGTTTGTCAGGACAACGTCCACATCATCTGTATGTAGAAGGTACAAAGCTGTAAAAATGCCATTTAATAGCGGCTTTTATAATAGTATCTTAAATAACTAATTGTTTAACTGGGCCAATACGTCGATACAAACAACAGAGGTCTTCAAGTTAATTTACAAACTTGCTCATATTATATTGTTACCTAAATTGATTGATTATGACCCCCCCCCCACTCTTTTTCAAATAGAGGCACATGTAAAGTCTACTCCACAAGCTGTGATTTCTATCCTGACCCCCATTTGCTTATGAAAGCCCACCTTCATGATGGCTTGTCATCTTTACTCTACATCTATTCACTGCTGTGATCCATGGACCTAAAAACATGGAAAACCTGACATTTGCAGATCCGTGTATACCAGGAAACTCCTATTTTGTTATAGTCTGTACCAAATTTGATAAGCTATATAAACGTGCAGGAGCTCGTGTCACAAGTGGATTTATTAAGTGTGAAAGAAAAGAAATTGTGCCATAGTATATGACAAATTAAAATTTCATTAGTAGATTGTAATTATTAAAGCTCGTGAAGGCTCCTCTTATACCAGGCAATGAATGTTCATTGTTCTATATTTATAAATACGTTCTTAATTCCTAATTGTACAACTTTGGAGCATAAGCTTATGCATATAAATCATATTAAAAGTAACATAATTGATCAACACATAATTGATCTACTTTTAATACTAGGCATATTTTATGGAAGACTATTTTATTTTATTAGATTTCCTTTAAATTATTCCAAACCTCCCAGAAACATTCTCCCACAAGAAAAGACCTAGTTGAAATATTGACCAGTGAATATGAAGTATGCTTACATTATGTTTGTGCACTTAGTTGGATTTTGTATTGATTTCATAGATTTTCTATGCTGTATAGCAAACTTGAAGCCACGTGCGGTGCACAGCATATTTAACAAACTTTTCAAAATTAGACCTAAAACTGTGCAACCATATTGATGTCTTCATGTCCCAAGAACTCGGAACTGTGATGATTTCAGGTGAGATGATTGTATGGGGCATGGATTAGTCTCCAGACAGACTTAAATGGTTGGAGTAGGAGGGGAAGTGGGCAGGCAGTGAGTGTGGCCAAACACCCCTTCCCTTGCTCGGAGAAAGCGAGGTGACCCTAAGACCCAGGGAAGTAGCTCTTTACCCAGAGACTCCAGGTTAAACCAAGAAATGTGTATGTATAAAATATTTGTATGTATTAAATACACCAATGGAGGTATAGTGTTGCTCCATGGGCTGGGTCCCATACAGCTATACTTGTTCTAAACCCTAATTACAGCCATGGCATGCTGTATTATGATGTTGCGTCATGTCACAGTGCTGCAGGGGAACCGACAGAAGGAAACTTTACTCTTTATTTTCTTAAATTTCTGTTGCTGCCCATGCCCTCCTCTTTTGCCAAAACTGTAAACCCAACGTCATAACTGGATTGGGCAAGAAGAAGAGATGCAGTGCTGGATTATCCATTAGGCACACTGAGGCCACAGTTTTAATGGATTTTCCAGCTCTACAGCAAATCCATGCAGGCGTGCATTCAGGATACTACTAGTTATGCGGCTCCATGCACCATGCAACAAAGATGCCTCATGCCTGACAGATAAGCAGATTTCTTGTATGTGTATACTTTATGTGTTATATATGTATATTGTAGGTATGTGCGTCTGTGTGCTAAAAGGACCCCTACTGGGTACATTAACAGCAGAATGGGTTTTTTATAAAAAGGATAAGGGAGGTACTAAGAAAGACTTTTAGGTTGTCAGCGTTATCATTATGTGATACAATCATTTCAGTTAGCAGCCATAATGAAACTTGTACTGCTGGGACAGCCAATCACATTGCGTTCCGCCTCTAACGTGGCCTCGTGTACACTTATTTCAAGAAACCTTTCATAGTTATGCAGGAACATACTGCATTGATTTCAGGGAACGAAAATGTGCTTAGTAATTTACTTATATTTGCTGAGGGAATATCTTGTTTTATGGTAGAGAAATGTGAGTCATTCTAATGTTGGTAAGAATATGACCAAGTGCCGTATCAACAGCCTTGCTAGGTCACATCAGAACGAAGACAACCTTATAGGAAATAGGAAATAGACCCATGTATTTGTAAAATCAACCAAGACAAGAAGGAGATAAAGAAAGTTATAGGACCCCTATAAGCTCATTAGGACCCCATTAAAGCTTGATGTGGATCTATTTGGGCATTGTTATTCAGTAACGTTTCATGATGAGATTGAGTATTATCCTAGTAGTTGCAGATGATACTTGGTCCTATGTGTCGTGCATTTTAGCTGTAGTTTTCCAGACATTTTAATTTAAGATGTGCTTGTTTCAGGGAAGCAATTTGGTAATGCACCTGATGATTTGTACAAATATACTTTGACTGGGAAAGAAAGTATTTTATATGCATACCTTTGAACTTCCTACCTTTGGATACCTGGAGCCCTCTCTCTGCTGGAGAAGTGGCTGTAAGGTTTATTACCTAAGCATGAATTATACTCAAGCAAGAAAGGACATGCAGAATAATTAGTAAAATTTGTTAAATATAAAACAATATATGCAGAAATAACACGGTACAACAACCTTAGAATGGTTGGATGGGGTGGACAATAGAGTCCACTTTATATACAAGCTGTACTTGTGAAATACACATTGTGAACTCCAGACAGGTAGTCTGCTGATGAGATGTCGGGTCGACAGTGTGCTCATGACCATACACTCTCAGTTCTCTCTGTTCTGTCACACAATGCTATTTGTATGCACACTGTGACATAACAGAGATGATTATGGATGGTGTACCCATGCATGCTTGCAGTCAGTATTGCAAGCCATATTTGTAGTCTTGAGGTCTAAGTTGACAGCCTGTGCCAGCAGTTAAGAACCTAAAATTCAACATTAAGGTGTACAATTAAAATAAAGTACAATAAGAGAGACAACTTGAGAGGCCTTAACCATGCCACAGACAACCATTATAAATGTTATCATAGACCACATGGTCACTCCCTGCCATATAACACCTGTAGGTTACAATGCTTACCGGTTTGACATGAACCTATAGAAAATTCCACCTAGATTCAACGTCTCCCAATTCCTTAATACAAGTCATTAACAGCTCCCCCCTTGATAAAAAAAACTAAAAGTGAAGGGCTACTACCCAACCACTTCTCCAGAAGAGGGAAGGCACTGGGTAGCCTTCCCTGGGAACTTCCCAGGTACGACTAAGAATGATGAATCCTGTAGGCTACCAATAAATGAAGCTTCATCTGTGTTAACATACCCAATATAACCCCAGCATTCTGATGCCACTCACAAAGGTGGAGGGGACATTAAAGAGCACGTCTGCAGTTATTTTTGTTGTAGTCTATTTTTCCATTCTCTGCATTACATTTTCTCATAATATTAACAAGCCCAACTGGTTTCAGGCAGTTTCCTTCTCACACTTTGAGGTTTTTCAGTTGCCCTCTACATGACCAAGCATATTTCTTCTCACTCTATAAATCCAGTAGCTAAAGATTAATTTGCTTTGTGCTCCCAGTAGCAGAAACACCCAAGAAGTTTACTCACTCATTTTTAGAGCTTAAGATAGATAACTATATATGTGCAAACTATTCCAAGTCTTAGTTTCCATAGATGCAGAGCTTACCAAGATTTTATGTTTTAGAACACCAACCACAGGAAATGCATGGAGTATCTGCAGTTAAACAGATCTTTGACTCCGTTTTATTCATCCACGGAAATGTATTCTGTTTTCAATATGCACCACAAGGTCTAAATTAAACGTTGTGGTTTCAAAACTACTTTCCAACATGAAAGAAAAAAAAAACAAATAAAAAAGTGATTGTGTCTAGACTATTAGTTCTCAGAGTCATGTAACGGATGTCTAACATTACATATTTCTATTTGCAAGTTATGCATTCTGTTTTAATGTGTTGGTTTTATGGGAATCAGTGCTGTTCTATGGTTATTGGTTAATAACAATCCCATGCACAGTATGACTCTGGCACACTAGCATTACCCACGTCACTTACCCAGAGTTATGTATAGAGGTTGCATTATAAGATGCACATTAATAGTATTCTCCATTATAACATAGCACTTTTGAATTTGCTAATATAGAATCCTTGTGTACATCTATAATTGATGCATATCACTTTATTTATCTTTGTGTAACCCCACAATCCCTCTGCATTACCATTATCTAAAGGAGTGATCGGCACAGATAAATACATTGTTGTGTGGACCTCTTCTTTATTGTTATGTCATTTTTAAAAAAAATATTGTAATATATATGGGTAATTTTATAGAAAAGTGAGGTGTTCAGTATTTGAAAGCAACAGAGATTGTGCAACTTGCCTTTTTTTCTGACTTTAATGAATATCTGCTGATTCAGCACTTAAATTAGCACTTCCAAGATATAGAGGATAAAGTATTTTAATATTTATGATTCAGTTAGTACTAATGTTTCAATGGCAAGCATTAAAGATATGTGAAGTATTGAGTTACAATATTATATTGGGTATTAATGATTTAGGGAAATTTTAAAATGTTGTTGGTGTATTTTTTTTACTGAATGTTTCATAGTAATCATTTGTAGTATATGCTCCTTTAGAGCATATCGTTGATAAGATTTCTTTTTTTTAGCCCACTGAAAAATGAAAGTTGCATGACACTATGGTGACCAAATGTTTTTAGGGAAAAGAAACCTGACTGAGGCCTGTCCCAGACAAAATAAGTTTACATTCTATTATAGTTTTTTTAATTATGTATAGTTTTGTTTCAATTCACCTAAAAAAGTGTATACTTCATGCTCATTCAATGTGTTGGAATCACATAAAGAATTTAAACAATATTCCTTATATTTCATCTAAAAAATATGGTCAGCGTACTATTAATGAAAAGCAAATAAAACAGAATATGCTGCATACTGTTCTTGATTTATTTGATAAGAGTATGTGTCTGACAACCCAATTTCTGTTTCCATCTTTATTCTCTGAAATTTCACCCAGAAAACCCAGTTGTATCATTTCTAAAGTAAAGTTTTTATTTTTGGTCACCAAACCTGGGAAATAAGATAAATCATTCCTCTTCTTTGCCTATAGGTATGGATATTTGCTATGGATTTTTGGACCTGTAGTCATAAAGGTGGGAATAGGGTAAAATAAGTGGATTACTTTACATGATGATATAGAAGAAACTGGAGCAAAGTGCATCTCTCTCCCTGCAGAATAAGTCATAAATATAGGCATGACAATAGACTGATACTGTTAAACTTAATTTGCCAAATTGTTCACAAGATTATTTAGCATTGACTATAAAATTCAGGACATTTTTTCCCAGTCAGTTCATTGTGCACCCCTAAGTGTACGTGCACACAAACATGGTGGTAATTGCCTTTATTAGAATGTCGAGAAACTCACTGTAGAGTTGGACTGTCCATTAAAACATAGGGGTTCCCGGACACATGCCCAGTATGCATGATGGATTATCTGGCACTGGCCCTAGTACACATACACAAACCTAACGATGATGACTTATTCTGGGTTTACCATACTGCCACCCATTTGGCATGGAGCACCCCAAAATGCAGGCGCTTTAGATTAAGTTGCTGTTCCAAGCCATCTGAGAAATTTAGGAATTAAACAGGAAATAGTTTAAACACAGTCCGAGGTTAGTATTCTCAATTTCTCTCCTCTGTGGATAATTTAATTAAATGAAAAATGCAGAAGAACAAAAGAAATGTTTCAGAAAAGAAATACTATGTTTCATTTTGTAGTTTTGTGTAAACATTTAGTTAATGGAATTTAGGAGGAAGCAGCACTTATTAGGAAAACAAATGCGTGTGTGCAGATCTTCCAGTGTTGGACAAAAGAAATTAATTCCATTGCTGAGAAAAACCTTGTTCAAAAGTTACTAGAGTCCTTTTACTTTTTAAAGCTTATTGAGGCAGTGCACTCAAGTCATAGTAACATCATTGTTTAATATTGCGTACACTTTATTTAGTGAAAGTTGTGTCTACATATACATAGATTTTGTTGGCACTTAACAATCAAATGGCCCATCAGGTCTACCCAATTCCTATTAAGAGAGCACAAGCTTTAATTCTTAATTTTACATCCAAAATATGAAGGCACTGTATTGAGTCGTATTAGTTGTTGAGTATATTGACTCAACATAGAGTTTTCAGGCTGAGTAAACTTTTTCATCCCCTCACTTCACTATGAATGTAGCTGGGATTGACCTGGATTCTCCCAGTGAAGTGCTACTATTATCTATATATTAGATTAATAGGGACAGAACGTTGATCCAGGGATTTATTCTGGATATTTGGAGTCGGGAAGGAATTTCCCCCCTGGTATGGGGCAATTGGCATCTGCTTCATAAGGGTTTTTTCCTTCCTCTGGATCAACACAGTAGGGACACAATAGGTATATAGGTTGAACTTGATGGTCTTTTTTCAACCTTATAAACTATGTTACTATGTTACCCAACCAACAGAAGTGGGAAATTTGTAGACTACGAATCATGAAGGGCCAGCTCATGATAGATTCCCCTCGAATTAAATGCTGAGCTGGCCCGTCTAGTGCATAGTTAATGTTGTGAGAATATTTTAAATAAGTCTCCCCATGCCATTTAATCTGTCTTTCTTAGCCAACAATAAGTATTTAGAAATCGCAAGCTCTACATCGTAATTTACTTATTGAATTGTTGTTTTTCTAAAGGAAAACTGGATATAGTATTTTGTGATTTGTTTGAGATATTTAATTTGATTTTACATCTAAGCTGTTTAAGATCGTAAATTCAAGTAAATTCTGCTGCCATCAGTGCCATTCAAAGCTGTGAATTTAGAAGACCAAGTAATACTAGTTATATGTATATATTTGACTTATATTTTTTTTGACAATATATTTTCAGAATTTATTACATATTGCATTTTTAAATTTCAACGTGACTATAGTGTCCACAGTTCAATATTAAATTTCAGTAAAAGCATTAATGCAGCAATCAATAAGAATGTGTTCTCAAATAAAATTAAGCTTCAAGATTACAAACAGTGTGATCTGTTGCTACTACAGCCAAGTACCTGCCAAAACTGCTTAAAGTAGATCTGTAACTTTTCCAAATCTTACCTTTTACAGTCCAGTTAAGTAAATATAGCGATATTATTAAAATAAGACATGCATATGTATTCCAATCCTTATGTGTCTACCATAGGAGCAGTCATTTTAACTTCCTCTTCTTCTCTTAAGTAACTGTCCATCTTTGGTGGAAGCCGATTTCTTATAAGGAATGCACAAAGAAAAAGGAGATGACCTAAGGACTAGAAATTGATTACTATCCTAGTGTTCCTTCTTCTTCTTCAGAGCAGACATTCAGTATTAGGGCACATATATCCATGTGAGAGACACAGTTACATTATATTTACCATTTCATCCCAGTCATATTTAAACTCAAGGTTGCATACATCTCATCTGCCTAGACCCTTGTAGCCAGTCTGCTTATTAAGCCCACTTATTTCCTCCAATGCCATCATACTTTCCCTAGAGTATTAACATTTGCAAATCATGCATTACTTCCATAATGCTCCCATAGGAATAATATTGGCCACAAACTACTTTTACAAGCTTGACATCAAATTTTATTAAATGTGTAATTTGCACTCCCATATGTGACCTTTACATCGTGATTGAATATGTTGGGACTACTTTCCCATTAAAACAGTATGGATATATGTGAACATTTACTGTAGCAGTAAATAAGATACATATAGTGTACTATCTCCAAACAAGCAAAATCAATTCAAAAAATCTTCAGTCTATCCTCCATTTAATTATGAATTATGGACTTTATTTTTAAGGACTGGTCAGAATATACTCTGGAGAATTCAAAACCCACTATTGGCTTGCAAGAAATGTGTTCGGCCAAACACAGTTCTTGCTATAAACTCTAACATTGATAAACTCCAGAGCTTGCTCAGTAAGAGTTCCGGGGGGCTGTTCTAACACATTTTACTTTTATTTTACTTCTTTTATTTTACTTCTATTTTATTTTATTTTACTTATTTTATTTTACTTCTATTTTCATCTGATGATACTTGGAGAAATAATTGTTTAAAATAGTAGAGGATGAAGTGTTATCTAGATTTTTTGGTATACCTCTCGCAAGGAAAATGGACATAATGTATGGTCCAAGAGAAGACTTAGTTTAAGAGTCTTTATTTGGAGGGGATACACTTTATTGGATGTAGAGTCACATAAACTTTAACAATATTAGGGTTCTCTTGATGGCATCTCAATTTTCTCCAAAATCGCTACCGTTCTTGTTGTTTTGTTTAATGTGGAAGGTGTACTGTTGTATGCTGCAATGACAATTGGTTTATCATTCCACATGTGTCTTACCACACTTCTCTTTCTATACAACTGTTTGTGAGCTTATTTGGAACGGTAGAAGATGGGGGTATATGGATAATTTAGCAGATCTGGAACTTTTGTATATTTACCAACATAGTGACTTTTAGGAAGTGGCCCACTAGTTACTGTATATATTACATTTACAGTATATTAAGTTGCTTTTCTTCATTCTCTACTGGATACTTTCCCACAGCCCATTTAAACATTTTATTTTACTAAAATCTGCATTGACCTTCGTGGTTAAATGGGGTACAGAGATGTAAAACCATGATGGCTGCAATAAACAGCAGTTACCAATGCTCTGTTGCACATATTCTGTTTAATTTTATACCTCTATAGATAACAGCCGTGATTTTAAATGATGGCAGAAAGTTACATTGGAACAAACTTTGTAATCTACCTACCCCAGGACAGTTTCACAAGCATGTCACTTAGTAGGATAGGAGTACTTTCTCTGCCTTATTTAATTTATCGTGAAACCTGAAATCTCAGTTTCCCAATGTGCTAATAAAAAAACATTTGTGTAACCCTTGAAGAACCACAGGGCCACCTCATACACAGCTTGTCATGGCATCACCCAGGTCTTTAGAGATAAAATGGTTAAACCTTCCAGTACATTCTGTTTCCCTGTCTGGATAATATGTCTTCTTATTTCAGCACTTACACAGAATTAAGGAGTAAAGGAAACAGTGTATTGATTTAAATTATCTCAGAGCAGAAATATCAGTTGTCAGGTGCAAATATACATTTTGTCGGAGCAGAAACAAATAGGTTGCATTAAGCAATTGAATTGCAAAAGATTAGGACATTATTAAGTCATGTGTCTGAATATTTTACATAAATCTAAAATGTGTGTATATTTTGCATATATAATTTATAAAAATGCTGCCCTTGCAACTTTTTCTTGGTACATTTATCTGCACAGTTCAAGAAAGAATGATGAAGAATTCTGATCGACTGACAGCTGCTCTGGCAAAAGCAGGGTTAATTAATGCAATCCAGAATGACAATAAAAGCTGGTTCTAAACTCGCCAACTCAAGATTGTTATCGTACTTACTAGGCCCATGAAATCATTTGGCAGCAAATAAAGGCCATCGACTAAATATTTAATAAATGGTACAAGAAAGATGTCCTAAATCAGGCCAGCTTAGTGCAGTACGCAAACCTTTTATTTAATGTACACTTGTAGGATACTAATCTGTAAAATTAATAATGTAAATACTAAAAAAACACTAAAACATAAAATGAATGGATTTCAATAATTTGTACAGGTCTCTCCAGAGATTTCTGTATTCTCTCTATATCTTGTGAAGAGTCTTCAGGATTTAAGTAATATAGGTAGACTTCTACAAATTAGGCCTATAAAAAAATCTTATATGAGCATCCATGGTTATAGGAGCCATCTTGGCTTCAGGTGATTGATTGAGGAAGGCAACCAGCAGGAGAAACGCCTACTTTCTCCATGTTATCCTAGGGCAGGGGTAGGCAATCTTCGGCTCTCCTGATGTTGTGGACTACATCTCCCATAATGAATTTGCAGTCATAATGCTGGCAAAGGATCAAGGTAAATGTAGTTCACAACATCTGGAGAGCCGAAGGTTGCCTACCCCTGTCCTAGGGGAAAGGGTGACCAATTGGAGAAACACCTGTCCTCTCCGTGTTATTCAGTGCCGATCGGCATAGGCAGCCCAGCTCATCCTTTATTGTATGCAAAAGTAGTTAAAAGAGATGCTCAATATCTTGAATAAGTTGAACTCGATGGTCTTATGTCTTTTTTCAGTCTCACTATGTACTTAAGTAATTATGCATACAAGAAAGCAAAACTTTTGATCACAAATTTGTTTTAAAGAAGCGGTCATTGCAGTGATATAAATTTATGATGAATCCATCACACCTATGGATGTACCTTGTCTTTATACTATAAGAGCTTTATTAGAGCAAGAGGGACCCTAAGCATCTATAAGAGATGGGATCTCACTGTGAAAAAGGTAATAACTTTTTATTGGGTCAATGCAGGAAAGGACGCAGAGTCACTTATGGTTACAGGCGAATAATAGACTTCTGAGGTGGCGAAAGCTTACATCTTTTTTTATGGTGGTCCAATAAAAAGTATTAACTCAAACTAAAGGCATACTCTTTGACCAATAGTGCCGGTGCGGGGAACTCTGATCTCTGACAGCCAGGGAAGGTCTGCGCAATGGACGCAGACAACCCCCGCTGCTAGCCACACCTCCTTCCGGCTGCAGCGTAAGTTCTCTACGCGGATCGCGTGGACGTCAACCCGCTGCCCCGGTATACAGCAGGAAATTGGAAGCACCGGTAAGTGTGTGTGGGGTGTGGAGTGTTAAATGGGAGGGAGACAGAAGGATCCAGGTCCCCTGCAGCGGTGCTGGGGATCTGGATCTTAGTCTCATAGTCAGACCTCTATTTGAGGTCTGATTATAAGACGACCCCGATTAGAAGACGAGGGGTATTTTTCAGAGCATTTGCTCTGAAAAAAACCTTGTCTTATAATCGAGCAAATACGGTATTATTTCTATAATCTCTGTGTATTTTATTAACTTATTTCTAACAATTTTTTTCTCTGATTTTAACCATTTTTACAATATGAAGAAAATCCCAAATGCTTACCATGTTTTGTCTTTGATCAGACATATCATTCCCATAAAACAATTTTCCATTGAGCAGTAAGCCAAAGACTTTGCTTAAAAAATGACTACTGTGAATACTGAATAATGCATCATGCCCCAGATGTTCTTTCAAATGGGAAGCATCCATGTTTAACCGTTTCTGTTTAATGGTCTTGGTTTAAACATATGTTTAATTTATCATTATCATACTCCTATATCTATTGAATATTTGGGTTACAGGGTCAAGTCATGTGCCTGAAGTCTTAGCTATGTGATACGTTTGAGAAAAGCACAAGTATAACACTGGGGTAATTAGACATTCCTACCAGTCTGCTCTTTGCCAAGGTCATCTTGAAACCATATTGTGTGTTGCAAAGGAAACTTAATAGCAACATAATGCAGTTTTATTGCATACGCCCTTGTTTCTTTATCCCTCTTACTAGGTGGCATAGGAAGAAATTGTATTTTTGTGCGTTAGGACCGGGTCTGGTGGGAGTCTCTGTGTGGGGACAGGTTCAGGATCAGGATGCTGTGCGGGGCAACCAGATGTAGATGCACCTGGTTGCAGATGGCACACGAAGGGCGGGCTGTTTGCCGAAAAAGATGTCTTACACTGGGCTGTTAGGGGGCAAAGTTGGCTCAGGCTGGGCTGTAATATGTGTGTAATCTGGGTGCTGATCAGGTTCTATATGGGCAATGTCGACACCAGGGCTGGCTTTGGGGTGTGCAAATATGGGAATGATTTCAGGAGAGAGGACCTCTCAAAGTCATGGTCAGGGTGAGAAGGGGGGAAGACTGCACTGACTCTCACAGTCTTCCCCTAATCTGCAGTCAGTGTGGCAATTTTTTTTTTTGTGTGATAGCGGAGGGAGTGATTGCATGCTAGGGAGCGTGGAGCAGGGCCCAAGGAAATGCTTTCTGGGGTCCAATTCTTTCAATATTTAAAAAAAAATGTTTTTGTTACAGCAGATTATCTGTTTTTTCCTTGTATTTAATCTATATTATTGTTTCCAATGGAATATTATTATATTATATATTATGTTATATTATGTTATATATAACTGTACTTGTTTGCACTTGCACATAAACCATCTTTAATGAAAGCTAGTTGTTTGTTACAAGATTTTTTTCCTTTCTTTTTTGGGGGGATGGGGGGCACCAGAGGAGAAGTCCACACAGGGCACCAGAACACTTAAGGCCAGCTCTGGCTGCGGAGCTGCATATGTCTGTCTTGCTACAGTTTCTCTGTTTTGCTTCAATCCATTCCTGGATTTCCTTATGCTCTGTTCTGATCTTCCATTCCTTGCTTCTAGTTCTGCTCTTTGCTTCAGCTCTGTTTCTTTCATAAGGTGTGCCCCACCCGTTATGTTTGTCTCAGTCTGAAGTCTAAAGGTATGTCTCTTTGATATGCGTTTAGATTTCATGTTTGGTTTGTTTAGTACCGCTGTAGGCAGGGTTTAGCGTTAGGGCCCACCATATATTGGAGTACTTTGGTGTAGTGGTGGGCTAAGCATACTATGGCCATAAGATGTGATAGTTATCATATAGTCCTAGGATAGTTCCTGTATTTGTGTCATTTTGTGATGTATCCACGGTAGAGGGGTGTCCTCTCTTGTATCCCCGGTAGAGGGGTGACCTGTCCTTTTCATGTCGGATCTTGAGTTTTCCTTGTCTTGTTCCCTGTTGTGCCCGGTAATATGTATGTCTTGTCTGGTTATGTTTCTTGCCTGGACTCCCTGTCATTTGCTCGCTATGTTTCAGCTGTTACTCTGCTTAGCTTCCAAACTCCCAGCCTGCAGCATCCCACACATGAGTCTAGTGCTATGTCTCATGCCTGCTTCAGGGTGCCTGCAGGATATATCTTTGCTTCGTTCTGGACTACATCTGCTGCTATATCAGGGCCCTGGTATGTGGCTACACAACCCTAGATGCTCACCACCAGGGTGAGTGCAGTTGCCCTGCACCAGGCCCTGCCCTGTGACTCCGCTACTGCATCCTGAACTCCATCTTTGGGCGCCCTGGGTCATTACAGTCGTCTGTATGGATCCAGTTCCTGACACAACGTACAAAGTGCAAAAAAACTGATTCGTAGTCAGAGTCCAAGGCCAGCGGTCAAAACCAGAATTCACAGATCTAAACCACACTCACAGACCTGCAGGTCAAGGAAGTACAATGTTCCAGCAAGGGAGCCGAGGTACACCCCTGGTTTATAAAGGCTGTTGATTACCTGACACGCCTCCCGTGTGACGGGAAGTCCCAGTGGCCCAGTGATAATTTTATTTACCATGGTAGACTAAGCATATACTGTAACTGTATCAATGATAAGGGATGTAGCTAGAGAGTCAAATGCAAGGAGCTTTGTCTACTAATCATAATAAAGGAATGAACATGGACAGTAGTTTCCTTTGTAACAGAAACCTTCCCATTTCTCCCATCCACTGACACCCTGATAACTCTTCAGATCACTTCCTACCTTTCTGGCTCCATGCCGTGTTCTACTCCCATAGCTTAGCAGCACTAAATAAATGAAAATGTAACCCATGTGTTCATCAATAATACACACAAATAATGAATTTCTGACTTCATCTGTACTTTGAGAGTAGTTTGAGAAGTAAATCTACAGTGAAATTAAAAAAATTTCCCTTTTGTAGACGTTGCTGAACCATAAATAATGATCTACGTCCAGTGTACCATATATAGAAGTAGAATTCCATCCACTAACCGTGTGATGTCGAATAATAATAAGGCACATCTGTTAGAACACTGAAACCTGGAAGTATCTGTGGAAACTGAAATTAGAAATTGGAAAGATGATCAGAACGTGAAAATCAAGTTAAAACATTTAGTACAATGCTATAAAGTAGGCTTAAATTTGGATGGATAACTGGAAACAAGGAGGCACAGTGCAATTTTTATATAACAAGGCCCTAGCAGCAGGGGCATCAAGGTTGATTTAACAATTACCGTATAATATTTTGGTAATCTATCTTACATATTGGTTTATTTCATTTCAACTTTATGCATTTTTCCCATTTTTATACATTTCTGGCCAACAAACAGGTCAGTCCATGTAATAAGTCATGGTCTCTTATGTTTTTCCACATTATTTTATATTGTAAAGGTTTGATATAGCAGCGCATCAAATTCTGACAAACAGGAGCTACAATTTCAAGAATTTTGTATATTTCCAAAAGAAATTCATGATTTTTTTTAGAAATGTATATTTTTTTTCACTGTTTTGTCTCATATTACAGGTGGGGTTTTGTCCTAGTATAACATGCCTTCTTGGATTTCTGCACTGTCTGTTTTAAGTATATATATAAATTCCCACATGTTCTTTTCAGTTTTGTGCCCATGGTTGAATGTGCTGACCAGTGGCAGCAGACACATATACTACAAGGCGTCCTTCAAAACCCCTTAAGCAAGCCTTAAAAAAGTATTGAATAGACATTCTTTGTGGAAGACAATACAGTAAATATTATATTTGTGAGACAGGAATGCGTGCAGTAAGAAGGTTCATACGTAGAAATGTATAATTTACTCATATATTTTTGAACAGACATTGGTAGCAAAGGCAGTTTAAGAGACGCAGTTTATCCCGTGGTCAGAAATTATGTTATGAATATACCCAAGTGGAAACTGTGTTTTGTGATATCCTAGGGACCTTAGCAGGCTTGTCCTTTGAAATAAGGAATCTATAGAATATTGCAGAGAAGACGGTGTCAGCTGGAGACAATTCCCTGACTGTAGAAGTGGTATTGGTTTTCCGATTCAGCCCTATGGTAGGCAATACAGCCAGGTAAGGATTGGATAGGACTGGCTAAGCTTTGGATAGGTCCTCTTTAATAATATTTGTGTTTTGTTTGCTGATTCCTTGCTTTGTTTTATGTACATATTGGTACCCAATTTCAATTTATCTGCTTTTTAGGGTGTGCTTCCCTTTTTGTGTTTATCGGTTTTCTAAAAGCTCACAGTATCTTGATTACAGAAAATATCCAACTCAAGCAAAAAATGTTCTGAGATTGAGAATTTGGGGCTGGTGAAAACATCTATTTTTGTTTTATATCTGTGCATGTTCACATTTCGTTTCGTACTTTCTAGGAGGATTGTGCATGTTTTTGTATAATGTGACAAATATATGGTGCTGGTCTTGTATTTATTAATACATTTCTTAAAAATAATGTTGTGTTACTTTGTGTTTGCTCAATAAGGATAAGCAGCACTTTGATATCATTACAGATGGCATTCATTTTAATAATTCACAAAGAAAGTGTGCGTCTGCCGTAGAACAAATATATTTCTAAAGCAAAATATAGACGATTGATCTGTTACGGAATCATTGCTCCAAATTATAGGTAGCATCAGATATAAATGGCTTAAATATTTAGTGTCTAAAAATTGCATTCTACCATATACTGCTCTCCTGAATTTGGTTTTGTATTATTGTCATAGATATTGTTTTTTTGTCCCTAACGATTGGAACAAACACAAACAAGATGGTTTTTCCTGCTGCTTTGGAGTCAAGACTGCATTTAGCAAGCACAGCAGACTCCATCTGATCACCATTCCTTCTGTCCTGTGAGAATTACTTGGTTCAGCATAAATTATTAATTTATTACAGTGCTTCAAGGAGACATGCAGCAGAAATAACTCAGCTAGATAAAAGATGCAAGATTGGAGATGAATCTTAAGGAATCCTAAAAGCATTTTGAAATAGGTGACCTTCGTCAGTAAGCATCCTGCATGGTTCCAAGTTATCTGGGATGTGGTTAATTTGAAGACCGCGTTCGGTGGTGGTTGAAGATATTTTGGTGTTAGTTTGCATTGCGAAGAATAATATATATTTTCACCACACCTACTTATATTTCAGCTGTGGTGAACTTCAAGATGCGTGAGTGTCCTCCTGTAACTTTGAGAATGGCTAATAATTATTAAATGATTTAATGGATTCTTTAACTAATTAATGAAAAATAAGAGCCACCTTACCATTGCTAAGTACTAATCTAACTTTGCACCTTACACGTAGGGGGCTTCAGTGAATAGGTTCAACGCTATAATACTCAAATATTCTAGGCTGCCCTGTGGTTGACCTCTTTATGCATCTGTGTTCATTATATGGAAACTTAATTAACAAAATAAATATGAGTTCTAAAGAAAAAAATGAAAATATGTTTTAAGGGGGTAATACAAAGCACTAAATAATATCAGTTAGCAATCAAAGCAATTGCGCCATTGTAGCTTGTTCGTTTCAACAAGCTTTAATAAAAGTGATGTTTTATTTAATCTTTCCCGGTGTCTTGCGGGGCCGGCGGTGGACATCTACGCAATACGCATATACAACTTCTGGTGCCGGCACTCAGGGGAGGCTGTCTGAGCGTATCGGAGAGTAGGATGCAGGTCCCCTGCACCGCTGCGGGGGATCTGTATCCTAACCCCGCTGCCTGCCCGGCGCCCGGGACTGCATGTCCTGGGCATCAGGCGCTAGACCCCGAATATAGGCCGCACCCCCACTTTAAAGACTTAAAGTGGGGGGAAAAAGTGCGGCCTATATTCGAGCCAATACGGTATTTATTACATTAAGTGGTCTACATTGTTATATAATCATCTTATTCTTTGAATGTAATATCTTTTCAGTGGTCATCTTTGAGGATTGAATTTCTGATTGCACAGGTAACTAATATCATGCATGCATAATGGCTATGTGATATATTGATATTATATATATATATATATAATTCTAGTGGTATGTGGTAAAATGTGTACAAAAGTCACTAAATAATGAAAAGAAGCCAGTGGTTCTTAGTTACTCTTTCTTTAATTGTTACAGTGATATGCAATGCATTACGAGTTCTTCTGGGACTTATAAGGACACGGGTGTCATGCCCCATCCAGGCTGCGGAGCTGCATACCTCTGGTTTCCCCTGTTTTGCTACAATCCATTCCTGGATTTCCTTATGCTCTGTCCTGAACTTCTGATTCTTTGATACCTGTCCTGCTCTTAGCTTCAGCTTCTGTTCCCTTTATAAGGTGTGCCCCACCCATTATGTTTGCCTGCAGTCTCTAGGTAGTTCTTTCTCTGATATGTGTTCATATTCAATGTTTAGTTTGTTTATTAGTCATTCGGTAGGTAGGGTTTAGTGTTAGGACCCACCGATATATTGGAGTACTAAGACGTAGTGGTGGGCTAAGCATGCTATGGTCATAATATGTGACGGAATCTCCAATCTTATTATCTTAAAAAGGGGTTCTACTCATGTCCTTGTCTAGTCTATCCTGTTTAGTCCTGTTATTTCTGTATAGTCTTGTCATGTGTAACCTGGTCAGTCTTGTCAGCCCTGTACTCTGTTGTCCTGTCTTGTGCCCCGGTAGAGGGGTGTCCTGTCTTGTGTCGTGTCCTGAGCCACGGCAGAGGGGTGTCCTGTCCTGAGTCCCGGCAGAGGGGTGTCCTGTCCTGAGTCCCGGCAGAGGGGTGTCCTGTCCTCAGTACCAGCAGAGGGGTGTCCTGTCCTCGGTCCCGACAGGGGGGTGTCGTGTCCTCAGTTCCGACAGGGGGTGTCCTGTGCTATTTATGTTGGATTTTGTGTGTAACCTGTATTCTTGATTCTGCAAACTGTTCTACTCTTTTGGCTTTGTTCTGCCTTTTCTGCCCTTAGCTGCAAGATACCTCTATATCCTGTTATCTGTACTGGATACCTCCCTCTGCTATTTCAGCATCCTGGTATGTGGCCACACAATGCTGATGGCCCAACACCCAGGGAAGTGTGGTTACCCAGCATCTGTTCCTGTGTCTCCGCTCTTGCACGGTGACTCCTGAAATTCCATCATTGGGCGCTGTGGGTCATTATAGTCGTCTGTATAGACCTCGTTCATGACAATGGGTACCTTTTATTCCTGGGAAAACTACAATTATTTCTCCACACAAAAAAGTCTCACATTCCAGTGAGTAAAGAATATTAACCCCTTGCATGCTGCATATTAATCAGATCTCCCGACTGTTTTAGCTCTTTTAATAACCTGTAGGTTACAAGAAAAACAGTGAAGAAGCTCTCTTTTAGACTGTCCATGTCGTACACACTTAAAGATCTGTGTGTCTCCATCATAGAACTCCTCATTTAGGAATCTACCAGTTAAAAATAAGGAATTTACCACCATCCTGGTACGTTCCGTGAGATACTGCTACATTCAAGTAATGAATAAGCTGCCGTTTAACCCCAATAATATAGTTAAACACCATACTATAAATATTTTTAACCCCTTGGCACCATTGGGTCTATTAACCGATCATAACACAAGTGCTAAAGATTCATTTAATAGTCTATTAAATGCACTACTCTTGTAACATCTCCTCAACAAGCCGTAAGTTTTAATATGCTAACTGCCATAAAACAGAGAAATATATATTTTACTGCTAATATCTTTTTCCTGGTATTGGCTAAAATATCATGCAACAAATTTGGCATATCCAGCTATGTTCTTTTATTTATATATATATATATATATATATATATATATATATATATATATATATATATATATATGGAGAGGTTTATATAGAAACATAGAATTTGATAGCAGTTATTACTAGACTTGTGCATTCGTCTTCGGGCAAACATGAAAACGAACACGAAGAAGCAAAAATAGCTCCAACAGTCGCTTGTACAGACCTTTAACGGTTGTAGCAGGGAGACCAGTGGTCTCTGCTGGCCAAGTTGCTGGACCAGGATTTTAATAGTCTGTATGAGCGACTCTATTGGTCGCCAGCAGGGAGCTTGTCTGCCATCAACCAATGAAGTACAACACTGGTTGATGGTAGAGGAGGCCCCTGCAGGCGACCAATAGAGTTTCTCGTATGAACATTTAAACTCCTGACGCCAAAGCTGCAGCGTAGTCCGAAAAACAGAACAAAAAAACAAACACGAAGAATGCACACGAATATTCTCCCAAACAGAAGACAAGAACGGGCGAATATTCGCGGAATACCAAGATTTTTCCCAACACGAACAGTTGGCCGGCGCCCAAGTCTAGTTATTACCATTCGGTCCGTCTAGTGTCCCAATTATTTCTTGCTATAAAGTAAGATTCCTGTAAGTTACTGAATATGAACCCCTTAGTCTGTTGTTACTGATTTTGCTATATGGCTAAACGTATAAGAACATGTAATCATGTTTCATGACAGATGTAGCTTTGACTCACGGGGAAGGCTCAGCCCAGTTACCAAAATAAATAAAAACACTACCACAAAATATGGGTTTGAAAAGGCCACAGTCATTGTCCCATAAAACCTGAAATACTAAACATAGATGCGTTAACCAAGACAATGACTACCAACACACAACACCAATACATACCAAAACCAATCTAGCATGCAGTTATGCAGGTACCATACCACACACCAATTTTGAGAAGGGACAGTCGGATGCCTCAACCCAGACCTGAGGTTCCAAGCACCACTTCCCGCAAGGAACCTCCCACCAGTTATGACCACCAATGATCATACCACTGCATTAACCCCTTGGATACCTGGCAAGATACAGCCCACAACTGTGACAAACACAGAAAACCCACATTAGGAGAGGGAGAGTGTGACAAACACCAGGTAAGATTATACAAAAATGGCTCCTTACCCAGGTGTCCACCAACCTTAATTAACCTTTTTCCAAAACACCTCCCCCAAATCCACAATTGCCGCCTTAGCCTAGCCCTGCTCTGCACTCTGTCAGGGCCCATTTTAGCCCATTCTGGCCCCTGTGGGCTTCATGAAAGAAAATATATCATGAGGTTGTAAACATGTGTGGGATAGAGATATGGCTATTCTGAATCTAAGCTAAGACCAGGGAAATGTATGTTGTTACCAATATACAAACAGCAATAATACTAGACTATGATGAAATTTACATGATTTAAAAGCACTGTTTTTTTATCAAAATAGTATATATCTACAAATACTTATATCTCACTTCTATCAGAGATTTGTCCCGTTTGTATGAAATGATTCTCAATCCTATAGAACATACTCTGGTTATTACGTCCTACCCTGGTTACACAATCCTATTCATGTTCTTCTACCACTTAATAGGCTCTCTCGCCATTTGTGTTATAAATATGTCAAAAAAGATAATTAGAGTGATGATGGTTCTCCATTGCAACCTCTTGGGATTTCTCTGATTGCATCCTTCCCAAAGTAGCTGATCAGCATTAGTGATAATACAGTCAAAGCCTTCACCGACACATAAAGGTGCAGTTCCACTTAGCAAAACATACGCTGAGTTAGCATTTACAGACACTCAACCGCTTAAAACCCAATGCTATTATTAGAAACTCTTTAATAATGCAACATATTGTTTTTAAATGTGTTAAGGCTCAAATTGCATATAAAGAAATGCCTTGAAACCACAAATATATGACCCCATGTTTGGGATAGATACAATTATTTTATTTGTTATGATATTATGTATATTTATTTTATTGTATTCCAGGCGTATACAGAGTAACAGCCAAACCATGTTCTTCTTTTCCCATGGGATACTGCCAGCAATTAATAAGCATAAATCCTGGATTTTTGTGGGTTGTTGTAGTTCAGCACCAGCTGCTGTTCTTCTTGTAGGGTTTGATCCCAATCTCTAAAGCGGTGTCTTCTACTGTATATTCTTCTGCAGTACAGCTCACAAAGGTATGGAATCCTGTGGAAACTACATTTGTGTAAAAATGACAGAGTGTAGGTCCAGATGGCGTTCATTAGACTGGGAAAAATTCCCAGTGGGATTCTGGACCAGGGCACTAGCATATTGCATTATGCTGCACACTTTCTCAAATCTTACATTTCATTGTAAGATGAATAATATACATTATATATATATATATATATATATATATTCTACCTCTTTCATTATCATCAGAGGCAGAGTGCATTTGAAATGCAATGTTTTGAAGAGTATAGCAAATAATCATACAATGTATTTACCTGAGGCTTATAAGGATAGATTCACTGCAATAGTTGGAACAATATATATGCATCATATTCACAATTCGTAGGACTCTCTCACAATATATAAACATAGAATTTGACGGCAGTAAGAAACTTTCAGTCCATTTAATCCGGGCAGTTTTCCTGATGTAAAGACTCAAACTCTTGTCTTAGATTAAGGCTATCGTTTGCCTATCCCATGCATGTGTAATTCCTTCACTTTAATAGCTTCTATCACTTCTGATGGGGGGTTGTTACATTTACCTACCATCCTCTCAATAAAATCAGGCTTGGTGTATCAGATAGCTAGTCTGAGCCTATTCCAAGAATAGATGAGTGCAAAATATGTACTATGCCTAAAGATTCTATTTCCTCCAGGTAAAGTGCATCTAGTGGGATGGAGAAAAGCTCTGTGCTATCAAACATTGGTTTATGTTGCAGATGTCACATGGCTGTAAAGATTTGTAATAGAGAACTGTTTTAGCTGAGATTTTTTTTCAACTGGACCACCATATGGCTTTACAAGAGGTCTCACATTGCCAAGAAAAGTGAAGGAACCATTACAGGAGAACCATTTTATAATAAAAGCCAAGGGCTGGTCTGCATGGGGTTGCCCTTGATGATTTCAGTGGTTCCTCTTTTCTCTGGGCTTCCCTTCCAGGAGGAAAGGAATGTGCTACATATCCCTTTGGGGAGTGTGGCCCCAGAAGAAGATTGAGGATCTGGTGTTCCTCTATGGCATTAAAAGGCATGATATCATAGACTTCTAAATTCAAAGATATGACTGTGCTAATCACCTTGATTGGTGAGCCTCCTTGGGATAAAGCTAGAGAATGTGCTCCAAATGTTTTACTCTTTAGTTTCAATTACAGTGTGTGTTGGACCTGCCATCTATAAAATGCTTTAACAGCTTTAAAAAAAGAGAGGCTATTTTGGAAAGAGAACAAACTAAACCGCATACCCTAGAAATGTTGTCTGGCACAGACGTGGTAGCTTTAGTCCAACTTTAGCCAAGCTGTGTTGCTAAAATCTTTACACTTTTAAAACTAAGAGAAGCATAAAATGTAAAACAGGCAGACAGACATTACATTGCAATGTCCATGCACTGTTTGAAGTTTTTCCCCTAATGATTAACATTAGCAATGACCGAGTGGCAAGGTAATGTATATTTAATTGAGAGATTATATGTCATATGAGGCAGATTGCTTAACCATATTTCAGTCTAGTTCCCACAAAATCCCAAAGGCTGCATTAGTGAAAGTTATAAAAATCTCAGGGTCATAAAACAAGGATAAACAAGAGAGCAGCTCCCCCATGTGGAAGCTGAGGAGACTGCACATAATTATGATACTAATTAAGCAAATGGTTCTCCGCACTACAGTCATTTACAGCCTTTACAAAGAAAATAGAACCTTTAACAAATATTTAGGGAGTCTACCTGAAAATAAAAAATCCCAACACTAGTATTTTATAACACTATAAATTAAATGTATCAGCATTATTTATTCTTTGCTGTATCAAATATTCAGCTGAATAGTACATGTTGAAGGAAAGTCATCAAGAACATGTCTGGTTGACCATGTGATAAAGAGAGGACTGTGATCCTATAAGCTTTGGCTGCAGTCACACAACCCCATGACTGACTGGCAATCTGGAGACATCAGATCCTGGGGGATTCCTGTCTAATATGCTGTCTACTGAAGATTTCCCCTAATTCTGTGTCTATTGTTTCCGTTATACCCTCCTCGTTACCCCCACCTTATAAAGAAGATGTATTTGATGGATATATTCAACTTCACCATCATGATTGCCTATTGAGTTTTTTCCTGGTACAGTCCCTCCTAGAGGCAGAATTTGTCTTTGCCAAAATCTCTTGCCCTGGAGGAATGTACAGTGGGGCAAAAAAGTATTTAGTCAGCCACCAATTGTGCATTCTCCCACTTACAAAGATGAGAGAGGCCTGTAATTTTCACCATAGGTACACTTCAACTATGAGAGACAGAATGAGACAACAAAGTCCATAAATCACATTGCCTGGTGGAAAAAAGGTATTTGGTCAATAACAAAAGTTCATATCAATACTTTGTTATATACCCTTTGTTGGCAATGACAGAGGTCAAACGTTTTCTGTAAGTCTTCACGAGGTTTTCACACACTGTTGCTGGTATTTTGGACCATTCCTCCATGCAGATCTCCTCTAGAGCAGTGATGTTTTGGGGCTGTCGCTGGGCAACACAGACTTTTAACTCCCTCCAAAGGTTTTCTATGGGGTTGAGATCTGGAGACTGGCTAGGCCACTCCATGACCTTGAAATGCTTCTTACGAAGCCACTCCTTCGTTGCCCGGGCGGTGTGTTTGGGATCATTGTCATGCTGAAAGACCCAGCCATGTTTCATCTTCAATGCCCTTGCTGATGGAAGGAGGTTTTCACTCAAAATCTCACGATACATGGCCCCATTCATTCTTTCCTTCACACGAGTCGTCTTGGTCCCTTTGCAGAAAAACAGCCCCAAAGCATGATGCTTCCACCCCCATGCTTCACCGTAGGTATGGTGTTCTTTGGATGCAACTCAGCATTCTTTCTCCTCCAAACACGACGAGTTGAGTTTCTACCAAAAAGTTCTACCTTGGTTTCATCTGACCATATGACATTCGCCCAATCCTCTTCTGGATCATCCAAATGCTCTCTAGCAAACTTCAGACGGTCCCGGACATGTACTGGCTTAAGCAGGGGGACACGTCTGGCACTGCATGATTTGAGTCCCTGGCGGCGTAGTGTTTTACTGATGATTTTTGCTCACCGTTCTTGTGATCATTTTGACACCGCAGGGTGAGATCTTGCGTGGAGCCCCAGATCGAGGGAGATTATCAGTGGTCCTGTATGTCTTCCATTTTTGAATAATTGCTCCCACAGTTGATTTCTTTACACCAAGCTGCTTGCCTATTGCAGATTCAGTCTTCCCAGCCTGGTGCAGGTCTACAATTTTGCTTCTGGCCATAGTGGGGTTTGGAGTGTGACTGTTTGAGGTTGTGGACAGGTGTCTTTTATACTGATAGCAAGTTCAAACAGGTGCCATTAATACAGGTAACGAGTGGAGGACAGAGGAGACTCTTAAAGAAGATGTTACAGGTCTGTGAGAGCCAGATATCTTGCTTGTTTGTAGGTGACCAAATACTTATTTTACCGAGGAATTTACCAATGAATTCATTAGAAATCCTACAATGTGATTTCCTGTATTCTTTCCCCTCATTCTGTCTCTCATAGTTGAAGTGTACCTATGGTGAAAATTACAGGCCTCTCTCATCTTTTTAAGTGGGAGAACTTGCACAATTGGTGGCTGACTAAATACTTTTTTGCCCCACTGTATCAAAGCTATTTCAGAGTGGCTCCAATCTCATTTATGAATTATTTTTTCAAGATTGTTGCCTCACTCACTGCTATGACTAAAAAGGGTGCAGACTATAAAAATGTATCCCGCAATTAAGCAAACGCTTAAAATTACATTTTCTTATAAACCGTTTGTGGTCACGGTCGATGCCTCCGAAAACTGGTCTAGGAGCTGTTCAAGAGTTTCATGACGGACTCTATCCTAGTGCATTCTTTTCCAAATAATTCTCTCCAAGAATGGCGTAATTTAGCAGAAGGAGCCAGGAATCCGGTGACCATTCTCACGAACCACAAAAATTTGGAGTATCTCAATGAGACTAAAAGGTTGATACTCATACTCATGCATGTACAGACACGCATACATGCTCACACGCAAACACACACATATGGTTCCATGCTTACACAAATATATTCAGGCTCACACACACAAACACTTACATATGCAAATTCATGATAACACACAAACACACTTATACATACACTTTCATTCAAACTAACATACATACATAAATACATACATTAATTTATAAATCCCTCCCTCCCACCATCATCACTTGTTGCTTTTTTTCTGGTGCTCGCACTTTGAGGGCAGCCAGATTTTTACTACGGGATTACTCAACAACGTGTTACGTGACCTCACTGCATTAATCCCCGGACCCCCCCGTCCGGTCCTAAATTGTTTGCAAAGCACCGGTCTGATCTGGACCAGACAAGTCCACTGAGGACCAGTGTTTGTTTGTTATCATGAATTTTTCATATGTAAGTGTTGGGAAAATATTTTGGACCAGCACAGAGGGCAATTGTCCTACTTCCAGTCGCAACTTGAGCATATGAATGCTAAACCCATCCCCTATGCTACTCAATTGGGGAGTAAATATAAGAGCACACCAATGCCTCCCCCAATGTTGTTGTCCAACTCATGCAAGTTTGCAAATACATTTGCACTATAGCTGATAGAAACAATGTTTCCCTCATGTCTACAAAACAGTATGAATCATTTTCTTTTCTCTGCACTTTAGAATTTTCAGTGGTTTCAGTATTCTCTAAAACTTTATATGAATCTGGTCAAATGTCATATTTACAGTTACCCAAATGGCCTCTAGAGGGAAGTGCTGTCAAGATGTGGGAATTTCCAAGACAAGTTTGTTGAACAAGTTTCTACTGATGCTCACAGTGCAGTTACATATAGTGCAAATCTATTGACACAATTCTAACATCGATCTTTCTTTCACAAGAGGCCAACGTGGATTTGAACCTTTTCCAGGGGCAGTAAATGTATTACTATAACCAGGTTTACAAAGTCAAAAAATTATATATTAGGCTCCCAGTTTATATGAATGCCTTCTTAACTTTCTAATCACAGGGTTTGCATATTTTCCTGTCAATTAAGTTATTTGTTTCTTTTTGTTAAATTACTAAAATTACCGTCAACAGAATTAATCGACCACCTTTTGCAGATTTTTGCTTCCGTAAATTAAATCAGTTTCTTTTTTAAAAATCAAATGTATCCAAAGCAGTTACACTCAGTTTATTTTTTATTCTATTTTTTAAGAGAAAGAAATAGTTTCTTTTTATTGCCCTACATTGGTGATAGCAAAATCGGTAATCAGACCGCATGGGATGGGGTCACCACAGGTCACAACAGTGTCTTGGGAACTCTTTTACTTTGAACATTGTTTCAGATGGTCAGTTTTTAGAAACAGATGGTTGAAACCGCAAAATGGTTTTTAGGTGCAAAATATCCTTGGTCATGAAGAGAGTGTTCTATTGTTCGATTCAGAGCGTATTCTTTCTGTTGGTCGATAGGGAATGTTAATAGATGAATAGCCAATTAAATAAATACATTCAACCTTAAAACTCCTAATGAAATATTGTATTGTATAAAGCATGTTTGTTAGTGACCAACTGTGTTTCACTGATTATTAAAATCAATATTTACAGAACCATGGCAATGAACTCAAGACACAATTATATCTAATACTGTCCAAATATTGTGATCCACTTTTAATACTCCAAGCAGATAAACATGAGCGCTTGTTGGACTTTTTGCATGTGTTTTTAGAGCATAATCAAAATAAAAACTTATTAAAATGCAATACCACCGTATATTACTTATCTGTTGATGTTGTTCTGCTAGAGTGCAGCATTTTAATCTGATTGTTTTTAAAGATGGAACAAGATATAGAAAAACAATGCAAACATTCTGTTTTCGCAGTGTCCTGTATGGAAAAAAGCATTAAGAAAAATTATCATTGTATAACTGGAATAATGAAAAGTTATAAAACATCTATAAACATGGGTGCAGCTTGATTAACTTTAAGACATCTGCATAATGAACGGCAGACCCAGACTGGGTAAATGCCCGGTGGCCATACCTGGGAACTTTACAGTTCTCCGGGTCAACACCCGAATCCTCCAGGTTGCAGGAGCGGGGTCTCAACACGCCCCGCTCCCTGCATCATTTCCCCTTTAAATGGTGATGTTTCCTGCAATGTCAGCGGGAACGCCAGTGACATCAGCGGGAACGCCCCTGACATCACCGAGAACAGCATAAAGTTATCGAAAACACTAATGACAGCGGAAACGCCTACTGACTGACATTGATAAAGGTAGGTGAGTATGAGACAGGTACAAGATTACCTTCTCAAATCCACACAGGGGAAATGCAGATTACGAGCGAGACCTTCTTGTCCAACATTAGTGCCTAAACTCACAAATGCTCATTTAGCTGAATGGGGATAAAGCCCCAGAGACACACTTCCGAGCTTAGGCTGTTAAAGCCACAAAAAGGTGGTCAATTCAATATGGTTTTGGAATGGGATGTCCAACAAGCTCATATAGGTATGGTGGTCAGGTGTCCACATACTTTTGGTCATATAGTATACATTTTTGTGGGGGGCTAAGAGAGAGTGACTCTTCTATGTAGCCATCTCCTTGCCAAAGGTACTGTAGTGAAATAGCTTAGTTCTTTCAGGAATATTTACATTTGTGGGTGGTTTTAGAATCTATCAAAGCTATATCCTCATCATATCTAACTTGAATAATTAGCAGCTTCCAAAACATGTCATGCGCCATGTCAGATTTGCTCTGCAATGATAAATCTAATGCAGATGATGTGTTTCCAAATCAGGACAAATAACGTATACTTTGGGGTATTGTTATTCAGCTGCTGTAGTTGCATACAAAATATTACCGATGATACATAAAATGGTGTGATTTTTTTGCTTGTCTTTTAGGTAGGTATCTTTTCAAAAGTTGTGTTTGAATTACTCAGCTAAAAATGGCATCGACAGCAAAAAACACCCTTGTACTTTATTTGACTTTATTACGTTGGAAAGACCCAAGTTAGCAGAAAACGCAGTATGTGGGGGTTATTTAAATGCATATTTTTTTTATGCATTTGTTTATTGGAAGATAACAGATGATACAGGCATGGCTGTTCAAGAAAAGTTACAGAAAGTTAACAGGGTTTTAAATGCTTCATGCCAAGACAAAGAACAAACATGTCTGACTGTTTACATCCCCGAAAGGTTAGTCACTGGAGCTCCCCTGGACCGAATGAAAACACAACTGACCTCATCCAGGGGGGGTCTCTGTTATGGATGAGAGATGATGAGATGGGTAATGTTGAGTGTACAGGAGGTATGTGGGGGGACTGAGCCTTCCTCATGTAGGCTGTGTAAACAATAACACGTGTCCACCCTCTGCATTAAAATATTATTTGTAAAACAATAAGAAAGATAGAACCATAGCTACTTTATTCCAGTAGATCAAAATAAAGTAAACAGGACCAATGTCTGATCTATACTGATGGAAGCAAGATCCATTGGGTATAGTCCAATGTCAAGTAAACATAGGCGCTAGGATGTTTGATGCCATTTTCGGCATAAATAGATTATTTTTATTAGTAGTATTTATATGTTGTGTGCTGCATCATACATTCACAACCAGGATCCTCTGGTATGTGTGAAACTAGTATTTATGACCGTAAAGTCTCTTGTGTGTGTATGATGCACTGCACAATGTAATAATTACTAATAACCTAAATAATGCCCATTAACCACTACCCATGAAACATAGAAATATGTGACTTTTTGAGACAAATATTACATGCATATATTCCTAACAAACTTGGGTTCCCTTTTAACCTCCTGGCTGACCTGTATCTGCTCATGCAAACCACCTCACATCCAGTCCAATCCAAGCATTGGTCCCAAAGTGCCTGCACATTACAGAATATTTCTGAATATTCCAGAGATAATACTGCTCCCACTAAGGTAATGGACCACCAAGCACATCCCAGAACATAGGGCTATACACTCCAGCTCCACATGAACATGCCTCGGCAGAACTTCATGCATAGCGTCCAATATATCTCTAGTTCAGTTTAAAATACACTTGGACCAGTCTCTCTCTCATTCTGTACACAGTTATTGTTACACAATTTAACCTTAGAATGTCTTTATGTGTGTTCAAGTAGGCCACCTGTTGAACTCATGATCCTGATCCAGGTTATTACCTGGGAAGAACATCATCTCCATTTCTCTGTTTTTACTTAACCTCTTTATCTTTAACTCCTTTATGTTTATTTCTTAACATAAAGTGTATTAGCTCAGTCAGCCAAGAATGTTATGTTCACTGCAGCAACATAACTGAACTGAATCCTAAGAGAAACACGGAAACTAATACGTGGGGATTTTGGCTGCTTTGGATGTTGTGGTATAATCCGTGAGGACACAGTTTCCTTATTGTCCAAACAATTTTGTAATACATTTCCATTTAGTGGACCAAGGTTAATAAACTAATATGTAGAGTCAAGACTTCAACAGACCCTTTCTACAAAACTTATTTTTATGTTATAAGCAATTTTTTTCTGTAAAAAGGTCTATGTGTATAATAATAACAATGCTACATCGTGAAATAATTAGTGTTGGGTTACAGAGACTTGCCAAAATATCACATAATACCCTACAACGTAGAGTTCCGGATAGCCTTTAGATAATGTTGGTATAATAAAATGAAACAAGATATACTTTAATTTGGTACCCTGCTCAATACCACACAACACAAAAAATGAAACTGTTTGCCTCAAGAAATATCTTTGAATAGGCAAACCTTCTACAACTGTCTATAAGTGAAAAATGCCAGAACTATATTTTTTGATGAATTTATTTCAAAATGCCAAAATATAACTGCTTATCTTCTCTAAACTATTTATTTAACTGATGTTTATCATTAAATTAGTCACGAACTTGGGTGCCATGTATGATTAGCACATGCTAATATTGGTCTTCATGGTTCCATAATAAAAATGATGTGGCGAACAAAAGTTACATCCATATAAATTAGAAAAAAAACAATTAAGAGCACAAAAAAGTGCCCAGAAAACTATCTTGTATGAGATGACTGCAGACAGCAAATAGAAAAGACAGTTCAGTACATGTTTACCTGCAACCACACTCATCAACTACCATGTCCTCATAGTGTCTTAGCACAACATTGTCATTGTTGTCATAATATAGCATTGAGATGGGAGATAGCTTGGTGGGAGCACAGCTGGGGAGTGGGGTGATTTCAGGCTCTGTGGAGTGCACCAGAGTCTGCAACACAGCATGATTGGTACCCTTCAGCATCTCAGTGAGAGGGTACGGGCATTCTCCATGGCAGTAGTTGGCCATATATCCTCGAGGAGCAATGACCCAGTTGTGCCATCCCACATCCTTGAAGTCAATGTAGAAGTTTCTCTTCTTGCAGATGTTGGCTGGAGATGGCAAAGAAGATGAAGAGCTCCTCTTGGTTCGAGAGGTTTTGCAACCAGATGGGTCAAGGGAGACTGTAAACAGAGAGGCATGGATGAAAGAATTAATTTGCTCACAGTGAGTAGATGAACTTTTGGTACTGGTAGCATTTTGAAATATTTCCAGAACCAACCCCATGTTCTTCTCAGGTTTGGTCCAATCTTCTGCCACTTTGGTTAAGTTGAAGTAGAGAGATTTATGAAGGAGACGAAAAGACTGGGCCACAAGAAGTTTTCTATTGGTTTTGTGTTGTCGCATTCCCTTCAAAGACATCTGTAATATGCGATACAGACGCAACTGGAACTGCTGCCCATCATAGGTGTTGCGTTTGAACTTAATTTCCAGCTGCCCCAAAGTTATCTGCTCTTTCTTCTCTACAGCCGATAGGTCAAAGAAAAGATGTTTCCGTGAGCACAATGACTGATGCGGTGCCCCACTAGATGTTAATGGTCCTAAGAAGCAGGGAGAGAAAGAGGAGAAAATAATAAAAACATTACTAGCCTGTAGAAAGACAACATACCTGCAACAGAATTTCTATTAAAAGGTTACATGTTTTCCTCGCAGGTCAACCATTATGAGGAAGAGTTACATTGTAAGTGTGACATAAATATATTGTTAGTATAGGCTATAAAACATATCTTCAGGTGGGATGTTACGTCTGTAGCAGGGATATATATATAAACAGTGACGTATTTACCTCTGGCACTGGTCCAGGCCTGACCCAGGGCAGAGCTGCCTGCCACCCCTTCCGACTATGCACAGCTCTCCATAGTGTTAATGGGCCGCTTGGGGAAATTAGCGTTCTCCCTTATAACTGGCCCATTGAGTAGTAGCGCTACAGGGAGCCTGATCGCCCACTATTATGCAACATAAGGATAATATATATTGTTAAATCAAAATAAACGAAAATAGGTTCTTTTTATCTGCAGAAACAATTCATTACCATTACTAAATGGCATTTTTATAACCCAGAATACCTGATTTAGCTAGAAATGTCTGTATTTTTACAGATAATTTTAAAGAGGAACCACTACAGATAACAGAAAGCTGATATATGAAATGTATACAATTCTACAAAAATGTAATTTCATCTTTTTTTCTGGTTGTGTGTTAGCGATGTTCCCTGCCCATCTTTTTTTTCTTAAAGCCCCTAAAAGTATACGCCATATGTTAAATATAACACAGTTCTAACGTCACAATAAGCAGGGCAACAAAGCTAGGTATTTTACATACATATTGTATTTCTATAGTGTCGCACTATATCATGTAATTGGAATTTTTTTTCGCTTCAGTTAAACAAAGGGCAAAAAATAATAATTTCACTTTTAGACTTACCTTGGTTTCGATAAGACCTGACAATATTACCAGGCACTTCAAATCCTTCCATTCTACAAGGATTATCATTTTGGATTCCCTTTTTAAAAATGGACCACAATGTTTTAGGTACAGGACCGGGGTTAACAGGGTTTGGTTTTTCATTCAGTCCCAAGGCTTTAAGAAGCATTCTTTCCTGTATTGAGATTTCAGAGGATTCAGCTAGGAAAAGCGTATGGAAGAGGAAGAACAGGAAAAAGAGAGATCCTTCCATGGTGATGAGTCTTGGTGTTCTGTTCCTGGGGTCTGGACATTGTCATTAATACATTACAGGGTGGCTAGTTGTGTAAAATCTGTCAGCTTCCTGGTGGCAGCAAAGAGGTGTGAAAGGACCTTCCTCCCACCGATCTCATCCTGGTCATATATGTCACTAATTTGGCAAGCAAATGAAATGTTAGCACGAAATGCACTCCTTCTTTAATATAATTATTACAGCCAGATGATGAACCCAGGATAAGGCTTCTTTGAAGTTGTGTTCAGGGTTACTTGGGACTATAAAATAATTATAATATAATGATTTAAAATTTGGGTACAGCTATGGTAGCACAAGAGTAAATGAAGTTTTTTGTAGAGGTTGATACCTTTTATAGAGCCAACATAGGAAAATATGTAAAGTTACATGAGCTTTATATGAGTTAGGATCTCAGAGCTCTCTTCTTCATCTGAAAAATAGACTGGTCCTGAAAGCAAAAGAGGTCTTTGGTGTCCTAAAAATCGATGTAATTATATATATATATATACAAAGTAACAGAATATTGCAGAACCTTATAATACCTTTTTATTGGACTAACAATATTTTGTACATATCCTACTACTGGGGGAAGGTGGGTGAGAACAGGGGCAGATAATACACAGAGACAGAAGACTTAGGAGGGTCATAAATAGGCTTCAGTCCTACAGACTGCAAGGATAGGGGAGAGTGGGAAATATGAGTAAGCAAGGGTGAGCATGTAAATTTGACAGCCGTGAATCAAGGGCAGGCTATAGAAAGCTTTGATAATGTGTTCAAATCCACATCAAGTCCTGTTTTTGCAGTCATAAAAAATGTATAATTTTGGCTTTCTTTCTTGGGTGTTTTTGAAATGTTCTTTTTGGGTAAAGTGGTGATCGACTGTGGTGTAATAGTTGTATGGCTACTCTGAAGTACAATATATACGGTATATATATTCATCACAGATCTCCAAGACTTAATTTAATGGTATGGTGGTGAGTCCTATGTGAGGGAGCTTAAAACGTAGTACTTTATGAAAACCAACAGCATAATAGCATATCATCTACAATGCAATATACAAGGATCTAAATACAACAGCATCAATCATAAAATGGCAATGAAATTTGCTTATTACCATGTTCTAGCATAAGCCACCTTACAGTATTTTTTTATATAATGGTGATGCATTTAGGATTGTAAATACGTGCATTGAAACACTGGTATGCATATTTAAACTAGATTAAACCTCTTATTTCCTAATTGCTGGAATTATATAGGACAAGCAATATATACATTCATGTAGTTCCTTGTTTTTGCACAGATGTCCCTTAATGAATATCCTTGTACACTTTAGCCTAGGTGCTAAATGACACCTCTATAGATACTGAGATTTTCCTGGCCTGGCCCCTAGACCAGTTTCGTTCTTCATTAGAGTAATCAATGAAGTGTCGGAACCAGACCTTCTTCAAACACTGGGCAATCAAGCTTCCCCTCTAAAATGCCTTTTGACCTTTAGGTGAAGACCTCAAAAGAAAAAATAAACATTGCAATCTATTCATTTGCCCATGTAATTAATTCCATTAATTATCTTTAAACAGATAAGGAATGCTCTGAAATCTTTTTACTTTCAATTATCTTTCTGTTTTGGTCTTGGCTTCAAAGCCTACACCAAAGTGTTCACACTGTGGTGCCTGTTGTTTTCCCACTTTTACCCCATTTCATCATTAATACTGAATAGAATCTCAACAGGAGTGATTTGCAGAAATAAATAGTATCAGGTCAACTTTTTTTTTGCCATCACACACAACTGTGTTTGCCCATGTTAATTATTTGCTTCCAGAATCCCATGACTGGAAAGTTCTGATGCTGGTTGAAGTTGTAGCTGGGAAGTAAATTGACATAATTAAACAGCAACCCTTAGCAGGAGCCAAGCTGTTAACCTGGCATGACTGCTGAAAAACAACTTGGATCCCTAGTTAAACGTTTCCTTATTCAGGCATGGAATGGGCCATTTGGGACAATGGGCAAATGCTGGGCGGCCCGCTGGCCGACAGAGCAACTTACTCATCCCATCTGCAGCTCTAGTAGCATATCATGTGCATATCGTGAGGCCAGTGGGTGGAAATGCCCGGCCATACTCAATATTCAGTATGCATGTGAAAGGTGGTATATAGCATTTCTGCCTGGTATGTATAGAGTCCAAATTGTTGAAACCCTTTATGGGTTCCAAGCCACGGGAGGATTCGCAAACCCTCTGAGCTCCAGATCTAATATAAGCCTTGGAAGAGCATGTCTTATGTTGGCAGTCCATAAGAGAGTTTTTGTGAATGCTAGTGATACATATGCCATACCCCCACCACTGGGAAATAGTTTCATGTTTGTCTTTCAATTTTTATAGGGAATGCCTGGAACTTGACAAATGATGATTTCTATGACAAGTTGTTGGACTTTTGGCTGTCACTCGATGACTAAATGCTGGACTTTTGAACTTTACTTTGAAATATCTGAGTAACAGCAGGGTACACATTGCATTTACCTTTCAATATTTGTGTACCTTCTTAGTTTCATTTTTCATTCCAATCCTATTGGTGAAATATATGTAAACATATTTTCAGAATTTCAACTATCAATGTTATCTTTTTATATAATTTCAAAGAAGGCATTGCCTGTTTGTGTATTTCTCAATTATGTTATATCCTGCTCTCTTACTCTATGTTGTATGTTTGAGAAAGATCTAGAGTTTGTCAACAAAGGAAGTAATTTACAAAAATATAATGCAGCATTTTTGTCTGGGGAAGGGTAGATGTTTTCAACACGCACAAAGCTGATTCAGTATGACTTAAGACCAAAACCACAAGAAACCTCAAACACTCAATGTATTTAAGAATCAATTCTCTGCAGACCACAAACTTCCAGAATGATGCCCGCAGAGGCCAGTATTTTGCTAGGTTGGGGGTGGGGTTTAGGGGATAGTTATTTAAGGGGTTGTGACACCAAGCAGAGGGCCATTTTTTGTAGTCACCTTACCCTGTGTTGTTTGTCCCACCCTCCTTCCCTGTTTATTGTGTTTTGGTGGTGGTGGTATGCTGTCACAGCCGGGTTGGTAGCTTACCAGACATCTAAGGGGTGTGAATGCTCTGGTGGGAGGTTCCCGGTAGGTGGTGCTGGGAGGCTCAGATTTGGGTTTGGGCATCTTGGTATGTCCTTCCATGTGTGGTGTTCCTAGTTTGCCTTGCAGGCTTTATGGATTTTGTTAATTATTTATGTTTATTGATGTTATTTATTATATTTATGTGTTCAGTTTGGTAGTCTTTGCCCTGTTAACGCAACAAGGTGTCGGGCCTAAGGTTGCGCGGCAATGACTTGGTTAATAAATAAAATTGGTTGTGGCCTTTTAAACCCAAGTTTCTGGTGTCTGTCGTTATTGGGTTAAGTTAAATTGGGTGGGGGCCTGGCACAGAGATTGGGGGTGCTTCAGTTAAGATAATGTAAAAGGAAAGGGGGGCACAATAGTACAGACTGGTCATTTCAGTGCAAAACATTACATAGTGTTATATAGCCACAATTAAAATTGCATGAGCCAAAATGTTGAATAAAAAAAAAAGCCTGCAATGTAGCATTCTAGAAAGTATATCCCTGTTCCGGGCAGCGCCTCCTTCCTTCCTTAGCATCCACAGCCATTAACTCAAGACACAGAGAGTTTCAACACCACCATCAAACAGCATGAAAGGTATTAGTAAAATCAAATACACTGAAAGAATGTTTGTCAGCCCATAATATAAATACAACACTCCCCGTGCAGAGACAGAGGTCTAGTAACATAGGTTGTAGATCCAAGTCTGGTCAGGAATAGCAGGTAACAATGGTTTGGAAGAATCAGAAGAAGCACACCCATAGAAGACAAACCGATTCTTTGAATATGAGGCTAACAAGCAACCAGCTGAGAACAGAGGTACAAACAACATAAATCACCAGGAATCATAGCATAAAACCTCTTCCAGTAGGAGTGTTAGGTGACATAGTGTCTATAGACAACCACTGGGTGACTGTCTACAACCCACCATGAGATACCATAGTGCACAAGCAGGGCATAGTGACCAAAGAGTGCAGCTGCACACCACAATATCAGAGTGGTAGAAAGTTAAATACATTGTCCATGAAGCCTAAGTAACACTCCAATATTTTGCATTATTTAGAACATCACAGCTTACGAATATGAAAGCAAAACAGGATAAATGACCTCTGCACATTTCTTAATAACATGCTTTCAAAGCATTTTAATTCAAGTTCCAGTAAACCATGTTGGCACAGGTGCTGCTTATGCCCCAACCATGACAAATTGTTGTACACTTTTCAACCCAGCTAATGTATAAGTGGTATCTGTACAATGATAAGTCCTTTGTTCAGTAGTTTGCTGTCCCTACATTTCTTCATAGACTGAGATATGGCAGAGCATTGTTAATAGTCAAAATGTAACCAGAGAAGGATTTAATAAGAACAATGATTGATTTACTGCAGTCCAAAAGAAATAGAACCAAATAAAAGGACAATTAAGATAATCTAAAGCAATATCCTTTAATACAGGGCTTGACAAATTTGTTGTGAATCTAGGCGCCAGGTAAAAAAGTTAGGAGCCAGGATTTTTTTAAACTAACAGTTGGTCAGGAGTGATCTGATCATCATAGCCCACTTACTAAAATCACAGCGTTTGACCTGGAAGCACCCTGGACTTTCAGGTCAGTGCTGTTTTTTTTTTTTTTGTAACTCTTTCGATGCTGATGTTCCATTGGAGCACAGCATTGACTGATATTTAGTCCCCACAAGCTTGTGGGGACAAATGTTAACCCCTGGAATGCCACGAATGTGTCATACACAATTGTGGCATTGAAGGGGTTAACGCTGCACTGTCGCTCTCATGGAGCGATCAGGCAGCAGGGAGGTGTTGGGGCTGGTCTCCACACTCATGGGGAGACCAAAGAACCCTCTCCCCTGTCCCTGCAGCTGCCTCTGGCAGCTGGGACTCAATTACTGGTCTATAGGCCAGCCATTGCAGGGGGAGTCTCTTTGATGACTGCTGTAGGCTTCCATGCCTACAGGAATCATCAAAGGGCTTGTGGGGGCTCGTTTTTGCTGTTGCTGGTCTGCCTGGGCTTCCAGGCAGACCACCAGCAGCAGAGTCCCGTACAAAACGGGAATTAACCCCTAAATGCCCCGATCGCGGCATTGAAGGGGTTAACGCTGCACTGTCGCTCTCATGGAGCGATCAGGCAGCAGGGGGGTGTTTGGTCAGGTCCCCACACTTGTGTGGGGGCCCAATCAACACACAACCCCCTTACCTGAAGCTGCCTGTGGCAGCTGAAAACACGATTGCTGGTTTTCCAGCAACCGTGTTTTCAGCCTACAGGATCACTCCGTGGGAGTGATCTCAGGCTCGGGGGCGGGCTCTGTGTGGCTGTGCTGTCTGCCCAGACTCCTGGGCAGACAGCAGCAGCGCCCCCGTGTGGTGATTCAGCCTCTTACATCCACATTTTTTTCTGGATGTAAGAGGCTGACAAAACCTAGGCGCCAGGACAAAATTCTCTGTCGCCATGGCGACCTGGCGCCTGGGATTTGTCGAGCCCTGCTTTAATACACATTAGTATAAAAAATCGAATACTGTTTTTTTTCACATTATTTTCACACAATTATATATATATATATACATATATATATATATATATATATATATATATATATATATATATACAAGCAATTGAACAGGTGTACCTAATAAAGTGGCTTTATAATGGGGATTTAAGTGACTTTGAACGTGGCATGGTTGGTGGTGCCAGACTGGCTGGTTTGAGTATTTCAGAAACTGCTGATCTACTGGGATTTTCACGCACAACCATCTCTAAGGTTTACAGAGAATGGTCCAAAAAATTGAAAATATACAGTGAGCGGCAGTTGTGTGGACAACAATGCCTTGTTAATGTCAGATGTCAGAGGAGAATGGACAGACTGGTGTGAGGCAACAGTAACTCATTACAAGCAAGATATGCAGAATACCATCTCTGAACGCACAACAAGTCGAACCTTGAGGCAGATGGACTACAGCAGCAGAAGGCCAGGTGCCACTCCTGTCAGCTAAGAACAGGAAACTGGGGACTACAAAAACTGAGGCTCACCAAAATTGGACAATTGAAGACTAGAAGAACGGTGCCTGGTCCAATGACTCTCGGTTTCAGCTGTGACATTAAGATGCCAGGGTCAGACTTTGGCGTAAACAACGTCAAAGCATGGATCCATCCTGCCTTGCATCAGCGGTTCAGGCTGGTGGTGTAATGGTGTGGGGGTCATTTTCAAGAGTCTCTGCCTTTTACATCTTTCACATCTTATTATCTTGGACACTTATATGTTTTTGCTTTATTACATATCCAAGAGATATGAAACAGATTTGCCAGTTGCACTATATAAAAGCAACTCAAAATAGAAATCCAATCAATACTGAAAAGCTCAGAGGAAGGTCGCCTAAGGCAACATATCCCCGTGTAGCCATCATGATAGATAAAAAGAATCCAAAAATATTTATGGCAACAACTGTAAAGACATAGTAACATCCCCCAAATAATATCATTGTGTGCAGTGGCTTAACATGTTTTGTACTTAGGTACTTTATCAAAGGCAAGTTGAAAAGTTTGTCTACAGGGTGGTGAGATGGGTTAATATACAGAATGAATGCAGAATCGTCTGTCTTCTATTTTCTCACATGTGACTTTAGATCTACAGTATATGACTGAAAATATGTGGTAAATCCTCCCAATTATTGAGTTTAGGTGTTTCAGTCACACCCATTGCTAATAGGTGCATACAATCCATCACATAGGCATGCCATCTCAATAGACAAACATTTCCAATAGAAAGGGTCAAACTGAAGAACTTAGTAAATGTGACACTGTCATAGGGTGCCAGCTTTACCAAGAGTCAGTTCATTACATTTCTGCCCTACTAGATCTGCCCCAGTTTACTGTAAATGTTATTATTAGACTTGTGCATTCGTCTTCGGGCGAACATGGAAACGAACACGAAGACGGCGGCGGTAAAACGTAGGCGAAGACAAAGACACACACCACGAAGATCTTCGTGATTGTCTTCGTCTTCATCTACCATCCCCCCCCCCTCTTCTAACTTACCTTGTCTTCGCGGCTTCGCGGCATCGCGGCATCGCAGCAGTTCCCGGAAGTGGAAATCCGCAGGTTTGCCGTCACGGGTTACAGGGCAGTGCGAATGAGCCTATTGGTCGCCTACAGGGACCTCCTCTGGCATCAACCAATTGGCCAGAGGAAGACCCTGCAGGTGACCAATAGGCTCACTCGCACGGTCATTGTAACCCCTGACAGTGAACCTATGGATTTCCGCTCCCATTAACCCCTTTGATGCTGCGTTATCTAACACAGCATCGAAGGGGTTAACAGGAGCGGAAATCCATAGGTTAAAGGGCCGTGCAAGCGACCAATAGGCTCACTTGCACGGCCCCTTAACCCTTTAAAAAAAAAAGTTAACCCCTAATGAAAAAGTTAACCCCAATGCTGCAAATCCCACTGGTCTCCCTCCCTGTTCAATTAGTTAACTAGGACATTAACTAATTGAACAGGGAGGGAGACCAGTGGGATCTGCCGGGTAAGTTGCAGCATTGAGGTTTTAAAACCCCAATGCTGCAACTTACCCTGCAGATGCCACTGGTCTCCCTTCCTGTTCAATTAGTTAAATGTCCGTACGAGCGACTTTATTGGTCGCTCGTACGGACATTTAACCCGGCACAGACTTACTAATTGAACAGGGAGGGAGACCAGTGGGATGTGCCGGGTAAGTTGCAGCATTGGGGTTTTAAAACCCCAATGCTGCAACTTACCCTGCAGATGCCACTGGTCTCCCTCCCTGTTCAATTAGTTAAAGACCAGTGGCATCTGCAGGGCAAGTTGCAGCATTGGAGTTTCAAAACCTCAATGCTGCAACTTACCATGCCAATGCCACTGGTCTCCCTCCCTGTTCAATTAGTTACATGTCCATACGAGCGACTTTATTGTTCGCTCGTACGGACATTTAATTAATTGAACAGGGAGGGAGACCAGTGGGATGTGCCGGGTAAGTTGCAGCATTGGGGTTTTAAAAGAACAGGGAGACCAGTAAGTTACAGCACCAGTTACAGCACCAGGACCCTAAAAGTCTGTACGAGCGACCAACAGAGTCGCTCGTACAGACTTTTAAAACCCCAATGCTGCAACTTACCCGGCACATCCCACTGGTCTCCCTGTTCTATCAGTTAAATGTCCGTACGAACGACTTTATTGGTCGCTTGTACGGACATTTAACTGATAGAACAGGGAGACCAGTGGGATGTGCCGGGTAAGTTACAGCACCAGGAGCCTAAAAGTCTGTACGAGCGACCAACAAAGTCGCTCGTACAGACTTTTAAAATCCCAATGCTGCAACTTACCCGGCAGATCCCACTGGTCTCCCTGTTCTATCAGTTAATAAATGATAGAACAGGGAGACCAGCGGGATCTGCCAGACAATTACGACACCGGGAGTATAACAGTCTGTACGAGCGACCCTATTGGTCGCCAGCAGGGGGCTCGTCTGCCATTGGTTGATGGCAGACGAGCCCCCTGCTGACGACCAATAGAGTTGCTCATACGGACATTTAAACTCCTGGCGCCAGAGCGGCTTTAACCCCGTATTAACCCCTTAACCGGGGAAAACGAAGAAAACCCGAACACGAAGAATGTCCGCGAATATTCGCCCGAAGAGAAGACAGGACCAGGCGAATATTCGCGGAATACGAAGTTTTTTTTTTGCCGAAGACGAGCACGAAGACGAACATGAAGAGCCCCCTGGTGCCCAAGTCTAGTTATTATTGTAAAGTAGAAGTATCTAGGAGTAACACCAGCTCAGCTATGAAGTTGTAGACCATACACACTTACAGAGTGGTTTTTTTTGCTGGTCCTCTGTAGTAGTACCCACTACAGAGTTCCAAAGAGCTTCTAGAAGCAGCATCAGCACAAGCACAAGCACTGTGCATCAGGAGCTGCATGAAATGGGTTCCCATGGCTGAGCAGCTGGACACAATCCGAAGATCGCTATGGACAATGCCAAGTATCTGCTTGAGTGGTGTAAAGCACACCATCACTGGACTCTGGAGCAGTGGAAATGTTCTCCGAAGTGATGAATCACACCTCATTTTCCTATTCCTAGTTGGAATGCGTATTGCAAGACCAGGCCTTATCATCTAACAGCAGTGCCTGCTGTCATAAATGCTGCTTTTGCTAAATGGGAACAAATGCCCACAGACACACTCCAAAACTTTGTGGAAAGCCTTCCCCGAAGAGTGGAGGGTGTTATGGCCGCAAAGGGGGAACACCTGCATATTAATGCCCATGGTTTTGGGATTGGATGTCTAACAAGTTCATACAGGTGTGATGGTCAGGTGTCCACATACTTTTGGTCATTTGGTTTATTTTCCTTGAGTAGCATGAATAGCATGTTTGGTTCCAAAAAAATGTAAACACAAACGATAATTCCTCATTCCTCCTTGAGCAGTCATATTTGGCAGCTTTTTTTGCAGCTGAGTACAGATACTCTTTCAATAATGTACAAAAATCTACATGAAAAAGATGTTGCAATTCCCTGAGTAATGAAATGTTGTTTTTTTTAATCAGGAAAACACTTCCTACTTACTTAAATGATCCCTGCCTTTATAGGGAAATAGCCAAGTGACTTATTTAACAACGTGTAAAAGAGTGAACAATTACTGTATGTTGTTTAAAGGGTGGAGCAAGTCAGTAAGCTACAGACTAGGAGTGGCTGCAGCCAGGTACACCTCTGTATTCAATGAAGAAGAACACTTTTATTGTGAGGACATTCCCAACCTGCTGCTACAGAGCTGCCTGGTGAGACATGGACTTGACTTCCTTGGGGAATAATGGTTTCACCAACTCTGCCTTTCAGGTATGTCACCTTTGTCCCTTATAAAAAATATATATTGTTTTGCTAGAAAATATTATGAATTTCATGTGAAGTGTATGGAAAAGGAGTAACAACCCAGGAGCTCTCTGGGTAAAGCACAACTACAACTTCTACGATTCTCTGTCAACAAATAGTCATCTGTAAATCACAGGAGTTAAAGTTTTGCAAGAGCTACAGAAAAGCACGTTGGCAACCCATGATCCAGCAGAACATATGGAAGTTTACACATATATAATTCAATTAATGAATTACAGAATGTAATTAATTCAACAACTGATCAGAGCATTGAAAGGACAGGAATGATTTAGCATTCAATTCAATACGAAATAGCCAGGCCACAATAGATCTAGAATGGGTGCCAAAGTCCTTTGTTGTTTTCAAGCAAACACTTATTTGTTGTGGCATGTATGTTTAGGCACAGATTATCCAATAGGCTAAATGTGTAAAGAGACTGGCTTGCCCCATAATGTTTATATTATTTGCTTGAATTCTCAGGTGACACATAATGTGTGCAAGTGCAATGTTAAAACCTCCTATGATTCTCATACAGAGTCAGTCACCTTCTGTACAAATATACACTGGGGTTTCTTAACCTATTGTATGTGTGCCCCAAGGTGTATTTGTTTTTGAGTTAGGGTTATCCAGTGTCTTTTTAGAATGAGGAGTCATTGGTGCTTGCTAAGAAGCTTTGATATGTGAGGTACCTGTAGACCAAAAGGTTCATGTTGACTCAGAAAAGGTTGAGAAACAGTAATTTGTATAACTTTTATTGTGTGGATTCAAAAAACCTTGTCAGCGTTACAGGTAGGATGCATTGGGTTTTTTTTCAAAGCAATGGGATTTAATAGTTATCATTAAATTAAAATACAGAGGAAAAGATTTAATGACTTGAGTAAAACTATTGGTATATTCATTACTGCCCATGGTACTGGGTTTCCGGCAGAGATGTATCTACCTCTGGCACTGCCCAAGTCCTGACCCAGGGCAGCGCCCACACCACGTTCTCCATCCTTCAACAGAGTGCCAGGATATGAAGTCATCACATGAATATGAAGTCTTAAGGTGTGCTGTGCCAAAAGGGCGATCTACCCCCTGCCTTTGTGAGGGGGTACTGCCACAACCTAAACGTCGATCGTTGCAGGGTATTTTATGGGGAGTACATGAAATGTACTTATTTAATAGTCAGTGGCCACAAGGGTAACCTATATTAGGTCTGGACCAGTTGTCTAGCACACTAGATTTTAAATATAAATGCATCAGTCATGTATTACATTATTAAGATTACATTATTTTATGCCAAGCTTTATAGGACATATTCCATGGTAATGAACATTTTTACATATGGGCAAGCATCCTGAAGATGAGACCAAGAACTGATTAAGGCTGCACGGTCCTTATCTGCCATCATATTCTGTGTTTCTATATATCAGCATTCTTATATGAAAAATAAAAAAATATATCAAGAGCAGCACAAATCTGCAGTATATTACATGTTATAATGGAACATTTCATAAAACTAAGGCTGATAAAATATTTGCATTTTCAACATTCCATATTTCTTTCTGGTGTTTGCAATATCAGAAATCTCAAGGTTTTCTGTATGTAAGAGCACTTAGGAAGGATTCTTGACACAACTGGGTTTATTGAATAAAGAAAAATGTATATTGTCGAACGGCATGTTCTTTATTTTTTATCACATGACAACATGTTCTGCTCAATGAAAAAAACTACGGTTGGCTGAATTAAATTTAAAGGTGCTGTTCCACTTACTCTGCTGAATTTAACAATTTTATAACTAAAACCATAATTCGTAGTGCCTTTGAACGTCATTTAAAATGTTGTTGTAAAGTTAAAATCTTTTTTTTATTTATTTATTTTGAATGAATGAATATCAGGTTGTCCTCCAGCTGGTATAGAACCACAACTCCCATGACTCTATGCCATTATATATACCCAACCAGAAAGTGACTGTGGTTTTAGCTCAGTAGCACAAGCTGTGGTATCCATGCACCCCTCCAAAAAGTCAAGAAATAGAAGAATTTCCTGGAACGTAGGACAAGCTGATATTGAATATAAAGTGCATGCTAAACAGCTACAATGTTTTGAGTGCAGGGCACTGAATGTTATCTACAGAAGTGCTTACCAAGTTTTGTAATGCAGTACTTTTTTGTCATTCTTGATAAGTAATCTATCTTCTACAAATAAAACAGCATGGTTAAAAAATGACCAAAGAGAAAGCTGGAATAATCGCCACACATTACATTTTAAAGGCTGTGTTTCTTAAAACAAGTCGTAAACCACAACCACATAGTGAGGGATATGTATAACTGATTCTAGTACAAAAAAAAAGCAACCAACAGAATGGCCCATTTAGAAGGACTATTGCATTGGTTACTATGGCGACAAGAGCAGTTTACAAATGTATACCAGAATATTTTTTTTTATATACACAATCTCAACGCTGTGTGAAGTGCAGTACTTTTAAGATTTCTAAGATCATACATGCTATGGGTTTGAAAGCATACTATGTTACTTAGAAAATTGATTGGACCTCTATATTTTTGTCTCACATGACAGATTTAGTTTAATGCTCAAGCATATTTGGAGTTTAAACCATGTAAAGTACAGCCTCATTGGGTTTCTTGTGATTACATTCTTAAAACTTTCCAACTAGGTACAGAGAAACTCGGCCTTGCATGACATAATTAACTTACCTTAAAATAAATTAGAATAATAGACCAAACTATGAGGTTCCACAGAGAATATTATTAAACCTCAATAGTTCCCTGGAAGACACCGCATGAGTGTGGAACCAGCGGTAATATGCATGGCATTGGGAAGAACATTTCCTTAATAAAAGATAATAATAATAATAATAATAATAAATAATGAATGATACATTATGATTATACTGAGAAACTTGAGGTTCTTTCTGTGGTACATGGGATATATACTGGTTTTCCATGTCGCCGACATGGACTATAAAGTTATATAGGTGTATTTTATGCGTACATATGTATTTTGTTATGTGGGTTGATACAGTTCTTGTTCGAAGTGTTACATTTAACATTCCCCACTGTGATGTCACTTTACTAGGAGTTTAAACTGTTTTGTGGGCATGTACCGTATTGGCTCGGATATAGGCCGCCCCGTATATAGGCCGCACCCTAAAAGTTTGGTGCTTTTTTAAAGAAAAAGTTTTTTTCTTTAAAAAAGCACCAAAAAAACATGCTGCCACTCTGTCTCCCCCCCCCGAGATATGCTGCCACTCTGTCTCCCCCCCCGAGATATGCTGCCACTGTCCTCCTCCCCCCCCCGAGATATGCTGCCACTGTCCTCCCGAGATATGCTGCCACTCTGCCCCCCCGACTTACCAGAGGAGACTCCCGGGTGTCTTGCGGGGCTGGCGGGGGACATCTACGCAATACGCGTACACAACTTCCGGTGCCGGCACTCAGCTGATGTGCCGGCACCGGAAGTTGTGTACGCGTATTGCGTAGATGTCCCCCGCCGGCCCCGCAAGACACCCGGGAGTCTCCTCTGGTAAGTCTTGGGGGCAGAGGTAAAGCTTAGACAACCTCCTGTGCCGGCATCCCCCCCGTGGAAAGTGCTGGCTGGGGAGGCTGTCTGAGCGTATCGGGGAGTAGGATGCAGGTCCCCTGCACCGCTGCGGGGGATCTGTATCCTAACCCTGCCCGGCGCCCGGGACTGCATGTCCTGGGCGTCGGGCGCTAGACCCCGAATATAGGCCGCACCCCCACTTTAAAGACTTAAAGTGGGGGGAAAAGTGCGGCCTATATTCGAGCCAATACGGTATATCACAGTGTATCAGTCTTCTACAGTCATAAAAGTCATATTAATGTGCACATACACAACAGAAAGGCTGTACATCACATTTTTGAAATTTTCCCATTTTCCTTCTTCTAAATGCCTTAATAATTTACGCAGCTATAATTATGTCACAGAAAAGGCCTTAGTAAAGTTAAGCACCCTGGCCCTTATCCACAACCACACTTTCAACAATGCTCCTCTTAATATTTGAAATGTGCTGTTAATTACACTGTAATATGTTTAACAAATAGCCCTTATCTGATCTGCCATTCTATTCTTTCTTCCGAGCATTTCATTACAGAAAAACAAAACAAAAGCTTTAAAGGATTTTTTTTCAATTTGTAATGTATAGCAATCAGCAGCTGCTCACAAGTGTAAGCATTTGAGTGCGTAAGCATAAGCGTTCTGCAGGCACGTTTGGTAAGAAAGGCATCGCATGTAGCTGCTTTTAGAAACTTGGAAACGCTCCCACAACAAGGATGGTCCTGTGTGGAGTCACCATTCACGTTTCAGTACAGAACAAATTGGGTAATCTTTGAGATGTTGTAAGGCGTAATGTTGCACGTGCCAAGTTTTTTTAAAACTAATCTCTTAGAGTCAGTTTTGAGTCTGAATGTTTCTCTATTCTTACTTAGTTCTTTATTATCCTCAAAATACTAAATAATATACTACCAACATAACTTTGTCAACAATATAATGTGTGTATTAGATAAATACATAACTAATAGCCATGTGTTTCTAGAAATGATAACCAAGACAGGATCAGGTGTTGTAATTGAATTGTAAATAGATATTGCTTTAATGTCCATCATCCTAACTAAAGGTGTCAGCAGGGAGCAGGAAGAATGGGTGATTGTGAACGTTTCTGGGAAAGTCATTCAATTATGCAATAGGTAGTATGGGGATATATGAATCATAGTCATAATTTTGAATCAGATTTAGTCACTTTTGCTATTGCCGTTCTAATCCAGCTAATAGTGTCAGAATAGAAAAATGTATATATCAGTCAACTGTCTGGGTGCATCATCCATCCATTAAATAAAGTTTGAAGAGAGAATATATATATATATTTTTTTTTTTACGTTTTCTATGTAACCATTATACTTTCTGATCCAACAGGATGACGATTCCACAGATAACAAGGATAAGAACCATGCCATTAGAAATGGAAGTTATAAAGGAGATGCTGTGGTTATTGGTCAGGTAATAACATTAACACACATCAACATAACTAACATGCCATGGATTTAATTTTTGTATCAGCAGCTAGCTAAGAATGCAGGGTACTGGTAATATGTATTACATTAGTAAGGTGATATCAAAATGTCAGCTACTGTAGCTGCTGCTTCCTTGTTCTATCTGAATATTGAATGTCTTTTTTTTCTTCTTCCAGTTTGACATGTCTGATGGTAGTGTGCCTGTTCCAGCTAAATGGAATTCAGATGAAACTCTTTCTGAAAAAAAAAGGTAGGATTGTATGATTTAATATGGCACGTATGGGGTTATGTAAAAGTGCTCTGGGGAAAATTTAAATAATGGTCATGTGGCCAGGGCAACCTATGGAATGTTTATTTTGATTGGACTATTCTTAACGAGCCAAGCTCTTTTAACTTGTTATGAAGCTCTGATAATAAAATAGGTGATTGCTATGAAATACTAACAAAGGTTTATGATCAGTATATGGATGGTAGCAAGATGTCACAGGCAGGGATGTATTTAGGTTGGGTGCTGGCCTAGGCTTAACCCAGGACAATGCCTCCAGTCCCTACATCCCCAGCTGCCATCTTTTGTTCAAGGTATGATGTCATCCACAGTGTAAATGGCCCCAGTGGGGTGATCAGAGATCTCCATTATAATGGGCCCATTGAGCAGCAAAGCACCAAGGGGCCTGATTGCCTACTAGGTCCATTCTGTCTCAGTTTTGCAATACAGGAGCTGTGACTCCCTGGACCTGCCCCTAGGCCTAAGTCACAATACATCACCGGAAGCATTACTATAGGACTTTTGGCAGTTGTACGTCTGGAACTTCTCTGTGCTTCCAGCTATGGGGCTCGATACTAACATACATCAACAAATAACAGAAAGATTTTTGTATTATAATGTCCCTTAAACTCACAAGGCTCTGTCTACAAGACTTGCGTGACAGGTGCCTCGCTGTCTGTGACCTAAATTTCATGTTTATAAATGGCTCATTATCATACAAATCAGGTGTGAATCTGTCACAAACTGTTACGTAGGTTTTTGATTCGCAGAGCATCATAACATCATGTAGACACAATTAATTAAAGAAACCAATCACATTCACTATTCTGTTACTTTCATTGTAATTGCACATCTGTTGGCAAAGTAAAAATATGACCTTCAGTTGTTTGAATCCGTAATGCAGAGGACATTATGAAGAGGAAATAAACTATTGAGCTAAATGGACATCATCTTGCAAATTGGTATCCACATTAATCAGATTGCATGCTTTATTTCAAATTGGGCATTTACAAGGTTAAGTGAAACTCACTGCTGAAACTGTTTATGGTAGAACCATCACAGATTAAAATATATTTAAATGTACTGAATTTAGATATATTGTGTTTTAAGATATGCCCTTAAAAAACTGATAAGCAGACCATGTGATTTTGGTGCTACATACTGCTTTGTGCAATAGTTTCAGCCACATTGGCATAATGCTACTTTTTAACGCACCCTTCATTTACTTTACCTTAAAAAAAGAGTTAGAGTCTTTTTAATAAATTCTCAACTATATCATATTATTTTAATTATGATTGGTTGAGAGACCTCTGGGACTATACGTTATTTATTATTTTAGAGCTAACTCATGGCAGCACTTTAATTATGGCTTTCCATTTTATTTTCTTACACAGTTACTTGGAAAAGAAATACAATGCAGTATGTGGTTTCTACAGAAAGCACAAAAACATAATCAGACATATAATCTACGGTATTCTGTTAGCAGGTGAGTTGAAAATGTTATATCATTATCTACTTACAGACTGAAAAGAAAGTGACCTAGCAAATATTTTCTTAATAAGAAAGTCAATAGTGTGAACATACAAGAATATGTATAATACCTGGGTACTCCTGGGTACTCCAGATTTCTCCATAGGCTCTAGAAATAAGAACTGATTACTGGTCAATGGGAGTCAATGGAATGATGTTAGCCCCACTTCCTTCCCAGGTCTTGCCACAATCCTGCCCCCTCCCAGCCCCCTTATATGCTTTAATTCCCTGCCCCTACCAGTGACTAACCCCCTCAATAACCTGAAAAACACCTCCTTTCTGCCTCCCATTAAGGAACACCAGAGATGGATTTCTGGGAAGCTAGACATGTTTTCCAAGTTCTTGGATTACTATTCAGTTACTTTCTGGTAAAGAATTTTAACAGTGATAAATCAATTTTATATTATTAGGCATATTTGGTCTCCTTCTAGCCCTAAGGATCTGTTCCTCAGCCCTAGCACTAACATTCATTCTAAGTTGGTAATTATCCAATACAGTTATGAATTAGGGTATTATTGAGTCTGCAGTCAAACGTGACAGCATCCATCAACCACTTGGACCGTTGCTTTAGGTCAAATATAATGTTTGTTGCCAAGGTCCCACCCAATTGAGCTGAAGATAGAAGTGATTAAAGTAACTCGATGCCAACAGGGAATCTGTATAACTTGGCAGAGCTATGTCTATTGAGCCATTCCTAGCCACATCAATTTTGCAGGTAGGCGCAATTGAGGATAACATGTAGAAAAGAAAGAGGAGACAGGACATGGTGATGCAATTATATGACTGACATGACAAAACTAAGTTAAACTAGGGTAGACCCCTTTTACATTAATATATAAAATGTTTGATGTAATATAATTAAAGTTATTAAAATATGTACACTGTTACTTAACCATAAATAAATCTATGTGTTTATAAAGAGCATTTCATTCCGGTGGATAACTGAAAGGGTATGTCTCTAATAGGTTTTCTGGCAATGGTGATTGCAGCCTGCGCTCTGAACTTCAAAAGGGCTTTAGCACTCTTTGTGCTAACAGTCCTAGCCATATTTTTTGTGTGCTGGGATTTATTCATGGACAGATATGAAGGTAAAATTGTCAAGTGCTTTTCTCCCGTCGGGACGTTTTTCAAGAAGCAGTGGTTTTGGATGAAATGGTGAGTTAGGATAACTTATAACATTCTTAATAGCCTAAGAGGTATGCTTCCACTTTATGTGTGTGGTTACAATACATTTTATGTGACTTTGTGAGCTATCAGTAGATATTATATATATATATATATATATATATGCTTCTCAGAAATGTATCTCTTTAAGCAAGCTTAACCCACTAAAGTTTAAAAATATAAACCGCCAACAGAAGCAGTCTGATACGAATGTATAACGATAGAAACACAGTAAAGGAAAAATATAGAAAAAGTATGGCCAAAACAGTTTTCTCATTCTGGCCCTATCATCATGTCAAAAATGTGTGGGCTCTCTTACAGTTTGGAGTAATTTAACTCCTCCCCCGCTGCCTCTACCAAAATCATGAAGCATACCACAGTATGCTTCTTGCACATGGCAAGTACTACCTCCATCAGGGCCGGCCCAAGACAAAATGTCGCCTGGGGCGAAGTTTAAAATGCCCCCCCCATTATCTACCCTTCCTCTCCCTCCCTGCTGCCCCCCCATTATATACCCCCCCCCCTTGTACTTACCTTTCAGCAGTCCTGCGGCGAGTCTCCCTGCTCGGTCTCGGTGCCGGCTTGTAATGCTGCGCACCGGAAATGACGTCATCTTCCGGCGCTCAGCAGTACAAGCCGGCACCGAGCTAGAGGGCTCGCAGAGGAGAGAGAGGGGCACCGAGCGGGTACTGGCAACTTGGTAAGTGAAAACCCCTCGGCGCCCCTCTCTCTCTCCTCCGTTTAAAAAAAAAAAAAAGGGCTTGGGGCGGCAAATTGCCACCCCTTCAAAAGTGCCGCCTGGAGCAGTTGCCTCACTCGGCTTCATTGTCGGGCCGGCCCTGACCTCCATTCATATCAATTGAAGAAGTGGTAGTCCATCGCCTGTATGTGATTTTAACAGTGATGTTTTGCTAGCATACATTCTATTGGCTGTTGCTTCAGTGAGCTCAGTGGGAAAGTTACTAAGTATGTGCAAGAAGTTTACGTACTAATGTTTCCTAGTTTTAAAAAAAGACAGTTTGGTAAGAGGAAAATGGGATGGAACTGTCATTTTACTAAACTACAATTACTAAACAATTCATGTTCCAATTTGTCCAGGCAAAATGGACTACAACAATTTTGCAGCCTAGACTGGGCTCTATGTTTTTATTATTATTAGTGTAGTTAAACTCTCATGAGGACAAACATAAAAACCCAAAACGCATCTAGCATCTGTAAAACAAAATGTTATTTGGAATTTGATTTGTGCAAGTTATGCTTCATATTCATCTAGATAAATGTTTCTCTTTGTTATGCTTTAGGGTGATTTGGATAAGTCTCATTGTTGGGATTATTTGCTGGCTTATTTTTGACACTGCAAAAATGGGAGCCAATCAGCTGATATCATTTGGTGGACTTGTGATGTACATTCTCTTAATGCTCATATTCTCTAAGCATCCAACTAAGGTAAGTGCAGTATGGCGCAATATGCAAGACCTTTTCCTTTTGATTGTTTTCTAGTCAGAACTTAACCACATGATTGTTCTATATAGTATATCACTTGCATACCTCCAAACAGTCACTGTCCCCGTAAGCCACAGCCTTTTGTCTGTGCTGTTGCAGCACAAACATCATTGCAGCTCCCAAGTTGACTCTTTGCAACACTACCATCTTAAAGTGGCTAACCAGGGAAGGTGGACTGGTGCCCATGCCTCTTACCCACTTCTGGGGCTAGTCCTCCTCGCCTTTTGCCACACCATCAGCACAAGTGTCCTGATTTGGACAATGGTCATGCATCTGAAAATATTTCAGTCATACATGCTTCCTGAGTACCTAAATAAGGTTACTCAAGCATCTTGTGCATTTTTTTCTTCCTTTTTACGATATCTATCTTTTTACTTAGACCCATGTCTAGCACACAAAATATTGCTTTCGTTTTCTGTTTTAGATTGCGAAGGTTAACGTGTAGTAAAATGGGCCTCCAATGCATAGTACATAATGCAAATATAATTATTTTGACCTTCTATACGGCTTACACGTATAGATTAAACTGGGTTTTCTTATGTTAGGTAATAGTACTTTTGCATCTTTCAATATGAAAGTAATTTGGGACACCTATATATTTTAGGCATGTCAACTGAGGCACAGGACAAGCTACTGTGTCCCTTACCTATAAAACAAATGGGAAAAAAAGCTATAGATATGCATGTTAATGTTATTGTGAATTTTCTATTCTTCCATCATTGTGATAGTGCTACATAATCTCCCTGTGCTCTATAAATACATTTTAGTAATAATAAAATGTGCATATACACAGGACAATTAATGCCATGTGAAGTATGCATAGCTTGTTTTTTTGGTGTTTTTCACTCTCTGCTTTGTCCAAGTTGGTGGCAATCTTTGATCTGTGGGCTGCTGTATTAATACTGTATTTAATCTATATGCAACCAATTAGAAAAACAACATTTTGATAACAGTTTACTTTGTAGGTACATTGGCGGCAAGTATTCTGGGGCATTGGACTTCAGTTCTTGTTGGGCCTTGTTATTTTAAGAACAAAACCAGGATTTGATGCATTTGATTGGCTTGGTATACAAGTGCAGGTGAGTTTTAGGATATTTTTTTAATTCATGTAATAAATGAAACACATTTATTGTTATGTCATGTTATGGCCGTTTCCACCTACATATATATATATATATATATATATATATATATTTATATAGATAATTTAGACATTTAGAAGTTATGGGTCCCTGGGGTGAAGCATTTGGAGTATTATAGCAAACTGGTTGCCCAAGCCAGGTTCGTATGATTCAGTACAGGACATTGATGAAGCCTGTATCAGGCACAGGTGCTGGGCATGAAAACCCCCCTGTAGCCTAACAATCACTGAGATTGTTGTGAGAGAAGAAGTTCTTCATTGCTCCCAGGGCAAGGAGAGGCTCCGAAGAAGATCCCAAAGCCAAGTGTGGCATACCTGCCTGGACCTGTGTATTTTGTGTGGGGGAGGTTTTCCAGTACCTGGCTTAGATGGGTCCGGTAGGGAAGTGAAGCAGTTGGGCTGGCCAGCAAAGTATAAGCTTTCCAAGGCTAGGCTTTTAGTTTATGATTTTGTTTTGGGGTGTTTGATTTGTACACTTGCAGATAAATCATACAGTTTGCTCTAAATCGGTGTTCCTGAGTCTTATTACCCTAGGGAACATGCTTCAGATCCCTAAAAGTGACATTTATTTAAGATCCCTAAAAGTGACATTTATGGCCCTCTGGCATCAACCAATTGGTTGATGCCAGAGGAGGCCCCTGCAGGCAACCAATAGACTCTTAAAATCTTGGTGCCGCAACTTGGCTCCAAGAGTTAAAGGTCCGTACGAGCCACTTAACTCTTGGAGCGGGGAGACTATGGTCTCCCTAGGCCAAGTTGCGCCGTCAGGAGTTAAAGGGACGTGCAAGTGAGCCTATTGCTCGCCTGCAGGGGTCTCCTCTGGTATCAACCAATTGGAATATCATCATCAGAGCTTATTCAGATGCACAAGCTCGATTTGCAGTATCCAGTCCAGGACATTGATACCTGCATCAGGTACAGATGCTGGGCATTAAAACCCCCTGGAGTCTAACAATCAGAGACTGTTGTGGGGATAGGAAGATCTCCTGTGCTCAGGGCAAGAAGAGACCCTAAGGAACACCCCCAAGCCATGTAAGAAGGTAGTAGGGACAGTATTATCCAGAACCAAGGCTAACCCCTCCAACCAATACCAAACTCAAGGTACTGCATCAGCCAATCACCAACTTTTATATCCAAAATACAGCCTAACATCAAGAACTAGTCCTTGCCAATTACGAGGTACATCGCTACTTCCTTACCTAACCAAACACAAATTCCAAAAGCTCAAGGGGATGTCCTGGTCTTGAAAAGAAATCCAGAACCCATCCTTGAAACTCTGAAGCAGGGTATCTGCTGCCCAGAAATTCCTATACCTGCTAAACCCTGGCTGCATCATGGCAACTTCCACTGGTGTCTTTCCCTTTTCTGTCCAACCTCTTGCTTGTCTCCCCGTTTCCCCTGCTTGAAACAGCAGGAGTCTGGGTGAGAACCCTGTAACCCGCGCATTTGTGTCTGAAACTACAGTTCCTACCTTACTTGTACTGGCTGTCGTTAAACTGCCAACAGCACCCGGTGCGGCTCTGTCCAAAGGACAGACCTCCCTGTTGCGATCTCATTAAGGTGATCTCATCTATGTCCTTCTGGTCTCAGTCCAACAATAAGTGAACTGCCAGCCTCTGGGGGAACGGCTTGTCATATCTCCACCAACCAAAACCCCCCATACACACAGCAGGCTTTCCATATGAGGTCCTGGTAGTAAAAAGGCCCCAAGCACTGCTCAGTGGTCTTTTTGCAGAACATACTGGCCAATATGGAAAAAGCCCATATCCAGATCCCAAAAGTCTTTTTCTGTTATGGTACTTTTCCATATCCCTTTCTGATTCGTTCAACTCCTTATCTGGAGGAGGCACACCTTCCTGAGGAAAGAGAGAGAATATCTCTTCTCCACATTTTCTCCTTAATTTCTTGTAAGGAAACCAGAGGACCTGAAAGTATATGTATGCGGACCCATGGGCTACCTCTGCTGCTGGGGGGGTCACTCCCCATAGTCCGCTCTGGTGTCTGTACACATACAATACCCACTGCCCCATGCCCTGGGTTCTCACCGGAGGAACCGCAGACCATACTCATATGGCCATCTACACCAGGCAAAGCCTGCACACCCCGTGGCCAGCCAGGTACCCAAGCTGGTCCAATAAGCCCTGCACAACCGGCAGCAGCCCCACTAACGCCTGGCCTGTGATTTGAGGTTTACCACCCCCACAAACTAACTGCAACTGCCCTGCTGCACCTGCACTGCTCCATGGCACAGTTGAGCCATTGAGGAAACTAGCAAGAGAGATTGCGCAGCATCCCAGTCACCCTGGATCTAAATGCAAAATAGAGCCAGGTGTAGATCATGAGAGGCCTGCAAACAAGGAACATATGTATTTCTGGACCTACCTCCCCTTGAGATAGTAGGCCTAATCCAAGAACATAGCAAAAGTGGCTTAGTTGACAAGGCAGGGGCGGAGGGGGAGGACTGTCAGACCTCTCATCACTCTTAGATGACCCACTCAGCACTGGCCAGCCGCTGCCACCTGATCACTAGAGGTAAGCCCTCTGTTTTTTTGCCCTGAGGGCCACTCACCATGCTGGATGCCACTGTATTGTTTCTGCTATTGTCGTAGTTGAAATGCAATCAATTCATCAATTTCCTCATATAGTAAAGCGAATGTCCTCAGTAATGTTTCGAAGACCTGTGCTGAGTAATAAGTGTTAATTGTTTTTAAAGGACAAGGGTGTGAACAGGTTACCAGGACAGTATGAGTTTTAACACATTCGTTGACTCATGCTCTGCAAATTAAGACAACCAACCGGTTTGGTTGATCAAATTAATGCAGTTTATGCTGTAACAACAATACAGAATATATCATTGTGTTTCTAACAGCTTGTACAAGTCAAGACTGGTGGCACCTCCCTAAAATAACTTATTGGCTTTGAGTGTACTTATTCTCCTTTTTGGATTCTCTTGTATGTGTGTTCAATTAAACTGAACATTGCTCAAAAGTTATCTTTATTTGCATAAGCACATTTTACTTGTACTATATGGATACACTATTTTTTTTTCTTACATGGGATATAGGTTATTGTTCCCATTTGTTTGTCTCAGTTCCTAATCCTGTATCTTACTGAACTTTAACTTGAATTCTTCCTGTGTGTCATGAAAGCACAAAATAAATAGTGTTTGAAAAATCACTTACACCTTTAAACCTGCATGTACAAGATTCCAAAAACTGAGCGCAGAAAATCAAAGCTGGTTTGGGAACCATGGATAAAAACTTTTGTATATACAAATCTCGTAACATTTTACCCCTGGCAATACATAACAAGTTTAACAGGAAAATCTAGTTATGTATGATCCCTGCCATTTTTTACCTACGAAGACAACAATAAAACAATCTAGTTTTTAATAATTATATAATGACCTGCATAATAAAATATTGTGAAATTGGTATTTTACCAAATCTATTTTTTGGTATTTTACCAAATGAGAATGGATAAGGAGAAGGACTGGGCAAGTCTGACTTTTGCCAGGTGGGCCACTGGTGAAAGCACCCCATCTGTCATAGCAGTAGCTGAGTATAAAAACATAACTCAAGCATACGGTGACCATAAAGATACAAAACAGAGCAAGAATTCAGCGCATCCTCAACGAATACTATTAAAAAAACCATCAATCTAAGGCATAAATATTGAGGATTTTTTCATACTATATGGCCATATATTGCTTAGCTCGCCACTACATCAAAGAACCCCAAGTTTGGCAAGTCCTATCTAATTTTACATGGCTATATTGCTTACCAAGGAGCTGAATCAGTGGGACTGCACTGCATTTTAAGTTTTAACCCAATGAGACTCCTCTGGACACCATTAATAAAGCATCTGTGTGGCAGAGTTGCATAGGTATCTGATTATTTATGGACTCAGGAGAGGTTGCTCAGTTATTAAACGTTGCATCCTACTAATACAATGTTTAAGGAGAACATTGTCACATTCTGTATTTACATTTTGTGAAGTTTTTATTTAAGCTGCTTGCCCTTGCATGTGACTCACAAAATTAAAAGTTGCAGGCACGATTGAAAACATCTTGTATGTTTAGGCATATGTGATCAAGTGTATAATTCTTAATTGGACCCCTCGATCTCTTAGTGAATATACCCAAGTGAATATCCCCACAGCAGTGTTTTTTCTCAAAAATAAAAAACACTAGCCATGCCATTGCCATTATAGCCTTTGAGTATATTTGTCGTACTTTAACAGTACAACATCAGCTAGAGTAATTCTTAGTGCAAGGGTGTTTTTAAGTTCATTTAATTCTGTCTGTGAAGTGTGGAATTATGTGTATGACCAAGAACATCATTAAAAATAATTAAGGTATTAGAAAACAAACACGGTGGAGCTAAATTAATAAAATATAATTCCCTAGAGCCAGCACATCACTAACTGTAAATTAAGGTATAGTAGAGTTTATGTAACAAAATTAATATGTCACCATTTTTTTCAGACATTCCTAGAGTATGCAGACACTGGATCCAAATTTGTGTTTGGAGAAAAATATGTTGACCACTTTTTTGCCTTTAAGGTAAAACAATTAAAGTTACTTTTTTTTTTCTTCAAACTATCTCATCGAACATTTAACCTGATTGTTTAAATGAACAATACACTGTTACTTTCAATAGTTTTTTATTAATTTTCAAAGAAATAAGAAGTACAAATAACACCAATAGTAATACATGAGAGACAGTCACAGCTGTCAGTTGTGATCAAACCAAGACAGTCGCAGCCGTCATGACATTGAAAATTGAAACCATCTTGATAAGCATGTATCTCAGTTACATTGTAACATTATAAGGTAATAAAAAACGTAAACAAGAAAACTTCCCTGTAAAGGAAGAGGAACAGAACAGTATGCCTGAGTGAATTTTTTTTTTTTTAAAGTGTATATCTGCTCAAGTATTTTATAGTGAATAGTTTTAATAGTCGACATGCCATACCAGTGAGGATGACTGTAGTTACAGATAGCATAGAGAGTAGGTCTGGAATCCTTAAATATACTAAAGAACCTCAAATATCTATACAATAGGATGAAGAATACCATGGTTTCCATCTGATAGAGAATTTTTTTGTGTTGCCTGAACCTCTAGATAGAATTTTTTTTTTTTTTTTTGAACAATACACTGTTATTCTGAAACCCCAGATTGTTGCTCTGAGGGACTAGGCAGCCTTTGTAAAACGTGTGTTTTATGAGGTTCAGACCTTTTCAGTAGTATATACCAATTAATCCACATTCAATACACCATTATTGTTTCAGCAATCTTAGTAAAGGATGTATACATTTTTCTTTAAATATTTTAAATATTTGTAAAATGCATGATTCATGAACCCATGATTGCAATATCTGATATCCAATAATGTCACAACCGATTATTCAGCTGAATAGGACATGATCTATAGTCTTAGCTTAACTGCCATTAAGTATAAGCCAACCATCCTGAAAGCTGTTGCAGCCATTACTATTACGCAGACTCCTTGCAAGCTTTTTTTCCCCCCTACGGCCAAAGCATCCCACAGTTCCCAAAACTAGGCATGTGTTCAGATACTTGTTAGTCTCAGCTAACACAACTCTGACAAAATAGAAGTATAAAGAAACAGTATCAAAGAGGTAGGTAAATGAGACTCTGGCCCCAATGATGACTGGTAAGGGCAACATTTCTTTAAAAATACCATCCATGGGCTAAACATGGACTGACAGTCACGTACCATTTCGTATTGGCTATTGAGAAGCCCATTACTTACTGAGTTATATAATGCCATCATGCACAAATTATTTGTAAAAGGGTGTAATATATTGCATCAAGTAAACCCAATTAACTTACAACAGTTACTTGTTGGGTAATGATCAGTGGGGTAACCTAGAGTGGTAGGTCTGGGGTAGTGATCCTTCTGCAACAAAATCAAGGGCCTTATTGGGTGATCAGACTCTCCAGTTCATCACTGTGCAATAAACCAATTCAGAAGATCTCTCCCTGTAACTGGCCAATTTGCTCTATGAAAGTCTATGCCTAGCCGTAACAGCTTCCATAGTACAGTGCATCTGCCCCAACACTACCTTCTGATATGACATTATATTACGGCACTTAACAGCAAGGATGGTGGCCATGTTGAAAATTTCTGGGGGTAGGGGCTGTATGGATATGTCGATATCATGGATATGTGGAATTTCCTATATATTTTCTTTATATGATTTAGGTTCTTCCTATTGTGATATTCTTCAGCACGGTTATGTCAATGCTTTATCACATTGGCTTCATGCAATGGCTCATTAAAAAGGTAAGCATGAACTTCTCTGTCCTATTACCATTTCAGAGAAATACTACATATATGGCGTATGGTGCGCAGGATAAAAATTGCCAGGAAAGCCAAACAGATCTATTGCTTGGAAGAAAGAAAAGAGAGGGGGTTTGATAGAAACAATTAAATGCATAAAATAATTCTACAAAGTACAAGAGTTAAGTATATTCCAAAAAAGGAAAAATGTTAAGACAAACGCAATAGTCTAAAACTGGAGGATCAGAGTCTTAGGTGTTTTACTTCACTAAGAGAGTGACAGATAAGTGGAACAGCCTTTTAGCAAAACCAGACACTGTTAATACACGTCAATACCCTACGGAAAGAAAAAGAAAACAAAAATACTTACCTAAAGCAGAAGCTGCAGCTCCGTAACTACAGATCCTCCCCTCCTCTGTGAGCTGACTTTCCAAGCAGCTGGTTGGCTTGAAGCAGGAAAGTGCTTCCATTGATTCGTTACATGCATGCACCCAAGAGGTTCTCATTTGACTCCCCCGCGATGCTCACTGCGCCAGCACCGGGGCTGACTGGCGGTAAGTATATGACGTGCCATGGAATGACCATGCCAGCTGTCTGTATCTATAATATACAAATGTAAAACCCTTTGTCTATCAATGTTACCGTGAGGCTGAAAAACTGACAAATCAGTGTCATTGCAAGTATAGCCAATTCTTAGACTTGCTGGCCACCAACACATAGGGTTACATCATGCTATTCCCATTGTTAGACCATTAAATATTGCTTTTCATACAAATGACCCTTCAAATCAGCATTAATATATTTCCTGTGTTATATGTTTAACATGATAAGTTGCATGTGGCATATAGTATCCATTGTGCAAAAAAAGTAATTCAATAGGGGCATTACCATTTAAAAGTCTATTGGTTCATAACCCTATAACATGGCTTTATATAGTATAAATCATTATTATTGTAAGGATGTGCTGTTCAGTATAAAAGATCACTCTTTTTCCTATTATATTGCAGACTATAATATCTTTTGTTAATGCTACTCACATAAGGATATTAATAAGAATAATATTTAGAACTTTATAGAGCAATATCTGAATTATTTTCTAGGTGTTTTAATTATATGGTTGATTTTTGAAAGGTTGGTTGGATCATGCAAATCACCATGGCAACAACTCCTACTGAGTCATTGGTTGCAGCTGGGAACATATTTGTTGGACAGGTAATGTTTTTATATTGATTTAAGAGGAAGTAAAATTTATTGATTTATATTTATTTTGAATTAAATATATTGATGTATTTTTGTTCACTGGGAAATAAGTACTTTGCGCATGCAAAGATCCAAATCATGTCTCATTCCTTCTAATAAATGCTTATTCACTAAAACTCTACACATTCAGTAATCCCCAATTGACTGTACAATCAACAGCAACTGATCTATATTGCATTCCATTCAAATGGATTTGCATCAACATCAATTTTCGTATCAGTTTTCAAGAATTGCTTGTTGAATTATGGCTTGCAAATGAATGCAGGGTTTGTACAATTCCCACTCAAGTTACACCATTAACTTAACTATCAATATGATCTTTAGTAAACATTCAAAAACTTGAATTATGAATTATGCACAACCTAAGAGACACAAACTGTTCCTGCTAACCTTAAACATGTCAATCACATGTGACATATATGATTGCAAATTGGTCACAGGATAACCCCTTTGTGATGGCTAAATGTGACACTATTATATGTGGTAAACTTTCTTCCACCTTCAAAAGTGAGTTCTCAGACAAATAGGGGAGAATGCTGCTCATCGGTCAGTGACCGATGGTGTAAAAAAAAAAAATCCGATACCTGAATGTTCCTATGGTAGCATAATAAAGCATGTCGGCATGCTAGAAGGTGATTTATAGCTAGATCATCTTCTCAGTATAGGATTCAGACATTTTGCACATTTGATCTAGGAGGGGTGTTCTGGGGTTGTGGGTAAGACTTTGAGAAATTGGTCAAATTCCAATAAATAAAATAAATGTTTGCAGTATTCTTCATTTAAACCACTAGCTTGAACTGCTTCATGTACAAAATGTACATATGACAAACGATATGTAAACACTTCTTTGATTGTGGCATACTATTTTGAATTGCAAGTGTTAAGCTTGATAGCAGTAGCCTCACTAGTCCTGGTCTGTATAGCCTGGATTAGGTATGGCTGCACAAATGAAATCTGGCTTGGTCTGTCCATATATTCAGATTTTGGCCTCTGGAAAAAGTGGACCCTAGGAAAAGCGTAGTGACTTGATAAAAATATACCCAAAAGGGAACCTTTAACATGTTATTATCCAATTTTATAAGTGTTAAAAGATGTATTTCACCAGTAATGAAAGTTAAAAAAAATGCATCCATCTGGGACATCTCATGGGATATACAATACTTATTGATATATTCCATACATGCAATGTGTTTATCATGTAGAAACTTTGTTAGTGGAACCCTCTGTATTGAGCCATTCCCCTGTTCATACATGGTTATATCATTATTCAATTCTTTATTATTTTAATCATTTTAATTTGTTTTTATTGGTTTTAGACAGAATCTCCTCTTTTAATACGACCATACTTACAAGATTTAACAAAATCTGAAATTCATGCAGTTATGACAGCAGGCTTCGCTACAATTGCAGGAAGTGTTCTAGGAGCATACATTTCTTTTGGAGTGAGTACAGACATCAAACGCTGTCTTTACGAACAGCCATTGGAACTCAATAAGAACGTTGCAAGTGGTTCTTATGTCACTACCTGATAACGAGCTTTTAAAATGTAATGTTTCAAAATGTACATTTGTTGCTTAATGGGTTATTTTGTCTAAATACAGCAATTGTAACAAGTACAATTTAAATCAATGTCATTCTTTTTCTCTTTCAATTACTAGCTGATATATTATATGTTTTTTTTAAGGTCAATGAAGTATCAAATGTCTATCCATTTTTTCATTGTGAAATTGCAGGTATCGTCTTCCCACTTGCTAACAGCCTCTGTGATGTCGGCCCCAGCAGCACTGGCTGTGGGAAAGCTTTTTTGGCCAGAAACAGAACCTGTACGAGTCAATATGCAAAGTGGACTTAAGCTGGAGAAAGGGCAAGTAGATCTACTGTCAAACGTTTTCCAAGAATCATGGGAAAAACCAGGCGTCCATCTACATATTGGCAGCACTGGTATAATGAATTGCTGTACTATATTAAGCACTTTACAGGAGGGTAATACAGAGCTTACATTTTATGTGAACATTAAAGTCCATTTTGCTAAATATATTGTTTGGTCTCAAAAAAAACACAGATTCATATGACATTGTTTTCTAATATTGAGCCCTGATATGAAACATTATTTCAACTTGTACTTTTCTAGTGCCAAAGACACTTTAACCGCTTAATTCCAGATGTCCAATATGGCACCTCAATCTCCAAGTGGAGATATAATGCATACTTCAACGTACCCAGCTACTAAATCTTGACCGCTCTGTACACTAATTGTGACCATAAAGTCTACAGACCCACCCATTTCCATCATATTAAATTATTTAATCCCAATGATCAGTGTGGATAAGTCCAGTCTAGTGAGTTTTCAATTTCCCCAGGCATTTGGCTGGTACATGTTAGTCTATGTCAGCGATAGGCACCAATATTGCTCATGGTGGATATTAACTGGGGTCTGTGGTGGACAATTTAACAATGTTCTATGGACCTTCACAACCCTTGCCAAGGACACTGGTATCCTTGTACGGACACTTTGCCTATCCCTGGTCTATGTATTATACCGTCTGTTTGTCCTTCCATCTCTTACATATTATATTTTACTGCCATCAGGGATGCTCGAAATATATTAGAAGCTGCAAGTCAAGGTGCTTCTGCCTCTATTCCTCTGGTGGCGAACATAGCAGTAAACCTGATGGCCTTCCTTTCACTCTTGGCTTTCTTCAATGCAGTCCTTTCTTGGCTAGGAAATATGTTTGACTATCCACAGTTAAGTTTTGAGGTACGTATAAGTCTGCTGCCAATAAAGCAAGTTACTTATATTCAATTTATAAATGAGGTTTTATGCATCAACCCAACTGAACAATTGTTTTCTACTTTAGAATTATTTTTATCTTAATGTTTTACTGACTATTCAATTTTGTATAAACATTGATGCCATGCATGGCTGCTCTTAGGCAAGGGCAAGTTGGGTGCTGCTGATTACCGCTCTCTCTCCCATATGTTCCTGCTGTCTGCATAGTTGAGTTATGCAGTTAAACTGTGATGTCATATCCCAGCACTACTTTCCTTTCAGCGATGCAGAGACCATGACAAGCGAGAGAAGGACAAAAAAGCCCCGTGAACCCTTAGAGCAAACATGCATCTCAGGGAATCAATAGTATTGCTTCTCCCACTAGATATACACTTACTTAAAAAAAATGATCATTTTGTCCAAAATTACTTTTCACATATAACTCCCAGGATGTGAAGATCAACAGAATAAAACAGTATGTCTACAAGCATGTTAAGATATATGTGGCTTCATACCAGTCATATTTTTTTCTTGTTCATAAATTGTTGGCACTATATAAACAAAAGATAATAGTATTATTATTATTAATAATAATAATGACCCATTGAAGCACTGATTGGACTGGCTGTTTAGTGGCAGAGTGGGTTACCCACATACTAGAGGAGTCTATTGTTAATCAACCCCTTTTATAGAGTGTACTACACATTATTCTTTCAGTCTCTATATTTACAAAGGTGTTATTAACATAGGTTTGTCTTAGTCTGTCAATTCTCATCTTTTCATACCCCTTGAATATATGTATTGTATCAAGCGCTGCGTAAATTGTTGGCGCTATATAAATAAAAGATAATAATAGGTGTTCTTTACTAATTATGGGTTAATCATATCAGGAAAGGGAATGCTGTAATTGGTATTTGTTAATTTTATTCATACTTCTTCATCAAATAGATTTATGCCAAGGCAGACAACTAAAACAACCAAAAATTATAGCAGTCTCTTTTAGTTAGTCTAACGCGCCGCATTATTCTACTGAACATTAAGTAATCTTGTGTTCCCACTTTTAAGGTTCTGGTTACAAATAATTACATCTAATTATTAGCCAACATTGAATCCTTCTAATGGCCAGAAATGGGCTTTGTCCTTCATTCTCATCGTTTCAAATGGAACAATAGTAAAAAGCTCCATTATGAAATCTAAATTACATATAATGTAAGAGAGTTACAGGTAAATATAATTTACTATAATCATTTTACAAATAGTGTCTACTCCATAGGAAATATTTTCTACTTGTTCTCCAATGGAAAAAGTTAAACTTAAATATAATATTTAAACAATAACAACTTAACTGATAAGGTTAGAAATGTTTATTCTGTTTAAGCTTGGTCTGTTATTTGTTCCACTTACTTTGCTGAATGTAACACTTTTTAAACAGTACCCCAGTATCAACAGTATTCGTTCATACAGGATTAGGTTATAAAAAGCATCGCAATTTATCTATTCACAGAAATTACATTGACAGTCAAGTTTAAAAAAAGAAGGAGGCATGTTGACTCAGAACTCCATTAAACTTAATAGAAATACCCAAATGGATAATCTACTATAACCCCAATGTGACTGCCTACTCTATTCTCCTGCATGACATATATGACTGTGAACTCATCTGGTAGACTTGATGTTTAAATCTCAGCAGCAACTCAAGCCAAGTTAACTGTCAGCCCTTCACTCATTTTTTTGTGAATTTACAAGTTTTTGTTGAAGTCTACGCAGTCCATTACTTTTGAGTTACCATTCAAGTTATCCATTTCAACAACTTGTACCTTAGTTAACTAGTTTGTGAACCTGTCCTCAATGACCACCAACAGATTTAGGGATTGTCCATTTGTATTTCAAGAGGAACTGACATAAAACCAGGACTATTGTTGGTCCATGAGGACTAAGAGGAGAGCTATAAATCAAGATGACAGATGTATTTTTTGCAAAATAACAGTCCCATTTAATAATAATATAATCAATCGACTTTATTGATCAGGTAATATGCTCATATGTCTTCATGCCATTTTCATTTGTGATGGGAGTGGACTGGGAAGACAGTTTCATAGTCGGAAAACTTATCGGATACAAGACATTTTTTAATGAGTTTGTGGCTTATGAATACCTGGCTGGTCTGATCACAAAGCGGAAAGAAGGTGGACCCCTCTACATAGATGGAATCAAACAATTTATGTCGGTATGTATTGTATATTTGTTTTTTCCCTTTTATGTTTATCTGTATTTGGTATTTGTTGAACTATTTATTTCATTCAGGAAGGTTAAGAAATAAAAAAAATATGAAAAGTGTAGATTGAAGCATGGACAAAACTCTTGTGTGCCATATGATATGGTAACAAGTCAGAAGCAATTCTTAGTTCACTCAGTATCACAGTAAAGAGACATCCTTCATGTATCACATTGGACATATAGGATAGTTCAGATCCGAAATTCAAGGTGAATCCCTGTGTATTAAAGACTCGGCAACCCCGCAGCAGGTTCTTTAAATTAATTTTCATTAATTAAATTGAAACCCATATCAACTCAATGAGGGTTTCTTGTTAAGTTTTGCCCATTCATTGTGCGTTTAACCGATTTTATTCTGCATTTAGTTAAAACTAATTGGGTTTATTGTGTCTGCTCAAACAGGTTCGTTCTGAAACAATTGCAACGTACGCCTTATGTGGATTCGCAAACTTTGGCTCTTTAGGAATTACTATTGGAGGATTAAGTAGGGTTGATATTGTTTTTTTGTGTGCATTTACTTATTTACCTATGAATGTATACTTTTTATCATTCTATACTTATGGTGATTTTGTGCTGTTGTTATTAGGCATATTATGCATGTGTGCAATACTTTAGAGCTGCTTTAGCAGGAGAGAGTTTGGAAGCCTTGCATGCTTTAGCTAATCCTTTGTGTAAATGACAGTAGGGAACATTTAAACATAAACAAACAAAGAAAAAAGAATAAAAATGATCTCTGCTTTGAGAGCAATAAATTGCTTCTAATATACATGTTATATAATATATGTATGCCTTTGCTGTGCAAATATAACTTCATTAAAGTGAGCGTTGACAAGGTTATGGTTTCAGTTCCATCACCTCGCTGTCAATTATAGCTGTCTAGGGCCAACAGTAGCACATTTCTCCAGTAGGATGAAGGATCGACCTGGCCCGATATAATGCATAATTTAACATGTGAAGAGACTTTGATCTTGATGACTTAACTTTACATTATACATGACTAATCAAGCTCTTCCTGCAGCAGACTCTTCCTTCGTAATGTATACTGAAGTCAAGGAGCTCAACACTCCCACAAGCTCCTCTGTCAGCTCTCCCTTTAGTGAAGAGACCACAGCGTGCAGTGATAGGACCACAGTGCAAATCCCAGAATGCACTGCCCTTGTTTATGCACAACCAGTTTTCAGTCAGCTTTATCAGCCACTTCTCAATTTCTTAAACCCTTTAACGAAAACCATGAAAAATGTAAAAAAAAAATGGGCCAAGACATTACAATTGTACAGTAAAATCAGAATTTCTGTCTTAAAATACTTTCTCCTTTCTATTATCAGCCTCAATGGCTCCAAGCCGAAAAGGGGACATTGCAGGAGGTGCCATCAGAGCTATGATTGCTGGCACGGTAGCCTGTTTCATGACTGCTTGCATTGCAGGTACTCTATATTTGCATATTCATTTAATGAATGGATAGCTTGATATTGCATTTGGAAATTGATTTAAAAAAGGTCAGTGTTGAAAATCAGCTATTAGATTTCTAATACTATTGTGGTCATTAGTAGTTTTTTCCATTTTTTGGATAGTTTCTGTTATGAAATACAAATGTTAAAGAATCTCATGAATGTAACTAACACCCTACTACCTGATTTTTGTAGGAATATTAACTCCACCAGTTTTACAAAACACGTGCCAGGACTTCTTAGAAAATGCATTTATCAATTCAACAAGTTTACCAACTAAATCACCAGAAATAGCTGACTGTTGCCTGGACCTCTATAAATGGTTTGTATATCTATATATATATATATATATATATATATATATATATTTCTCTGAAGTAGCCTAATATATATATTATCTATATGTCTGTGCTTTACTGAGAGATAAGCAGTGTTCCATACTAGTTAATAGTAAATACCAATTTCAGAATTGTGACCTTTCAAGAAGAGTGAGTTAATTCATGCCCTCTCCTTGCATGTTACTCGTCTATTGAGGTGAAAATATTGATCATTTCACCATGTATGGAAAACAGTTGTAGTCCCTCAGGTTGAAATGCTTGGGTCTGGGGTTTATTCACATTGTTTACGTTCTTCTTTGTAGGGCAGTCGCTGGAAATCCAGGAAATTTTTCCATCGGAGGAAATTACAGCATTGGTGCATTAACCGGTTGCTGCCGTTTGACAGAATCGACATCTTTTAATTGCAGCTGGTTGTTACCATATGTTTAAGTTGATTGTGGAAAGGAAATAAGATGTTGTAGACAGTATTATCAAAGTGCTCATATGGGTATGAGCACTCCTTCTCAGAGCCACTACAATGGATTTCTTTAGAACCAATTATGTCATCAAATAAATGTTTGGCTGGCTGGTTCAAACCTTACCTAAAACAGGTCTGACAGGCCCAAACTGCACTGGCAGTTTAACATACAATTGGTCCCTTGGCAGGGTACCAACTAAGGGCCCCAATCCCTGCATTATTATTTGATAGAATATAGGGACTGCAATGAGTAGACACAGCATTTACTGCTTGCTGTAGTCTGTGGTAGGAAACCCATATTGTCAAGTGCCCTAGGCAGGACCCTAGGTGGCATTGTGGATCTAATACTGTCTACATCTATTTTCATTCTCAGGTATTCCGCTGCTCAGTAAATATATACCTTATATCTCTCATTCATTAAGCCTGCCTAATTTAATGGAGATAAAACTGTCCTGCACACTTATTGGACGGTTTACAGTTGTACCGTGTTAGACATAGAAAGAAGGAAAGCAAATTTAGTACAGATGAGACCTTCATTGGCTAACTGACGTATAATGGATGCCAGCTTTTTAGACTATCTAGGTCCCTTCCTTAGCTATATTATACCTGTATAATATGTATACCAGTATATAATGCCCGAAGAAGAGATCTAGATAATCTTGAAAGCTTGCAATCCATTATATGTCAGCCAATAAAGGTGTTTGCTGGAAGCCTACAGTACATTTTGTTTTGTGAACACTTTTCATTTTAGGTAATGCTGTTATTTTAACCCATTGACAGATACAGGCTTTCCTGCCATGTTGTAGCGGATTTATATGTGCAGTTTCTAAGATCTTAATATTAGACTTGGGCACCAGGGGGCTCTTCGTGTTCGTCTTCGTGCTCGTCTTCGGGGGGAAAAAAATCTTCGTATTCCGCGAATATTCGCCCGTTCCCGTCTTCTCTTAGGGCGAATATTCGTGGACATTCTTCGTGTTCTGTTTTTCTTCGTTTCCCCGGTTAAGGGGTTAATACGGGGTTAACGCAGCTCTGGCGCCAGGAGTTTAAATGTACGTATGAGCAACTCTATTGGTCGTCAGCAGGGGGCTCTGCTGGCGACCAATAGGGTCGCTCGTACAGACTGTTAACTCTTCGTGTTCGTTTTCATGTTCGCCCGAAGACGAATGCACAAGTCTACTTAATATCTCCTTTAAAGTGTCTTCAAACCTGTATAGCCTCATTTCTGTTTAGCATGTTTTTACTTTCTTGTATTTTTATAGCCATCATATTTTTCTTTTTCATATAAATGTGTGTGATTTATATTTTACTTAAATAAAAATCTCCCAATTTGGAGAAAAAGTACCCCAAATATGCATTACAAGCACAATTAAATTGTTCTATAAGTAATAGTGAGTATTTCCCAACAACTTCTGCTGCTTAAAATCTGGTACGACAATCGACTGCCTCGGGGTTAGTTTTTCTCCTTTTTTCTCTCTCCCTTAATTTTGCTGTGTCTTTATTTACATGCCCCCCCCCTTGTAGGCCTGGTTTTTTTATGGGTGCTGGGTCAGTATTTTATGACCAGTATTCTCACTCATGGCCTAACATGTTTTTGTACTTTTATTTTCTTTTTTCTTGTTTATTTTTCGTTTAGATTTTTCCCTATCCTTCCCCTATTGGCAACTATATTTTTATTTTGATAATGTCATACAAATTTGCATCGTATGTCATTTGTTACATGCTTTTTCAGTTTTCACTGCCTCCCACAATTGTACCTTTGATTTGGGTGGTGTCTTGCTCGCATTGCACTACTCTCTGACTAGATTGGCTTGGGAGATCTACATTTAGCTAAATCTTGGAACTGATGTAACTCGATGTGTGCTAAGAGTTTTATATTTAAGAGATAATGGTTCTTAAAATTTTGTCTCACAATGTGCGGGGATTAAACTCGTTCCACAAAAAAAAAAAAAAATATTGTTTAGATTTTGATTTACGTTAATTTTTAGCTAGTGTTTTCTGGAGTTATAAGAAACCGTCTACACTCCAATTTGTGTTTTTTTATTTATTAATGCATATTGGAGACCAGTTTGCATGGACTTCAATACATTTTACTGGATGGAAAGTGGAGCAGGTATGCTTTAGTTATTGGTGTTAGGAAATTATGCTTTTGTCTCATTTTGCTCAGCAGAACTCCCATTGTAATTTGGCGGAAGCACACTGGTTGTGCTAATTGTTAATAGAAATGTGAAATGAATACATAGTAGATGCATATTTTGTAATGGAGCATGTCAGTTTCATTTTTATATAAATGTGAAGGCCTGTGTACAGTGCAAAAGCGTGTTTTAGAAGAAAAATCATATATATGCAGATAAATAATTTGGGTGAAATTTGAAAGCCACAACAATTTCCTTCAAAATACTTTTATATGTGTTTTTTTTATATTGTGCTTCATGTAATAAACTTGTTAACTGGTAAAATTTCTTGCTTTATACTTACAATCAAAAAAATGAAACATGGTATGTGTATCAAATAAGAAGTATGAGTTACTTTTGTAAAATGCTTTCAAGCCTCCAGAGACTGTTTAGTTTTATGTACTTATGTAAGTTTCAGTCAGGAAAATATTGTTGCTGATGGCAGCCATTTTAAAGGTGGGTGATTACTAAATTTAGAATTAACCTAAATGTTTTTGTAATAACATTGCTTGTTAAATGTTACATATTAATATAATCATATAAATATTAATTTACCTCATTTGTACTTAATTTATAATTAGTTTTATAGCACAATTATTTCTAATACAGAATTTCCGAACCATACCACAAACCGAAAGTGAGAAGGCAATTATTACCTCTCATTTGTGCATATTTACTTATTTAACAGAAAATACTTGGTTTAGTAGTTTTATTTGTATTTAAATGTAAAGAGTAACCCATTTAACCACTTTAAATATCTCTTAGTTACAAGTTCAAAGGTCAACCTAGTTAAATTAATTAAAATGTTACATTTCACAACCGAACTCCATGTTGTCAATTTACAATGTAAACCAGCGTATTTCTTTGTAAACTGAGCTTATTTCACTAAATAACACCCTTTTTTTTTTTTACAAGCTTGTATGTGTGGTTTTCTAAAAACCGTTTTCAGCCACTAGGTGATGCCAAAACTCTGTTTTCTCATACGTTTATGCATAGAGCAAAGAAAGATGGATATAGCTTGTATCGGTTAAAGTGAAGGTGTCTTCAATCACATTTTTCCCAGCACTACATTTTTTCTTTTATTGCAATATTTAACATATTGTGCTGTACAGAAAACATTATTTAAAAACTGTGTGGGAACCTGAATGGCATAATAATACTTGCATAATTATATATAATAATAATATTGAATCCTTAACAAAACACTTAATATTTTTGAACAGTGTACAATTTATGTCTTTATGTACTAATTACAAATCATAAAATGTGATAAAAATATAGAAAAGTATGACTTATTTACTTAATTATAAAACTATTGAGGCATTTCAGCAACACCGTAGATCGGCTCCTAAGCTCTTTTAAATCAGGTGTCAATCGCCATACACTTTAGACGTCTAAGGGAGGGGCCACACGGTGGCCCCTGCTGCCGATCTCAGTGTTGCTGAATACCTTGACATCGAGGCATTACAGCAACACTGTTTGGGTGAAGAAAGCAATATATTCTTATTTATTAAACCACACAGACTCATGATCACTAGATTCTAAACTTTAATCTATAGTTATATCCCTTAACATTTGTGAACACTAAATGTAATATGGCCTCCTTATGAGTTGGCTCCTCAACTATTTGTTTTAAAGATAATCCCAGTAGGGAATATAGAATATCTGTACTACTGGTACAACCAGCTACTTTGGTTTTCTAGTTCACATCAGGAAGATTAAAGTTACCCATGATTATAACTTCACCCTTCGCTGAAATTTTAGCTATTTCCTCAATTGGTCTACTTGTCCAGGGGGTCTTTAAACTTAAACCTACATGAGTTACTGCACATTTACCAAATTGTAAAGTAACCCAAACTGACTCTATGTTATCCTCACCAACTTGTGTTAGGTTATATTTTATGTTATCTTTATATCCTAGACAGACAAATGTAACTATAATTTTGAGAATAGGGTAAATTAATGGAGAATTTACAAAATACATGTTTTCATTTTGTGTACTTCCTTAGCTATAATTATTTTACATATAATAAAAGAATTCATTCCATGAGTTCAGAACTCACACACTCACCCATTCCATGATCCCTCATAATAGACTATCTTTTTTCATTTGCTTTCTTGATGTTCATCACTAACTACAGCGCAAATAGCATGGCCTTTTGATCATGGGAGCCTGGGCATGCTCTACATGTAAGCCCCCAACCCAGTTCTACTTGTTGCAAGCAGTCAGCTCTGATGATCCCTCTGCATGTTGCTACCTACCAATGAGACAGGGTAATACTTCCTCACTGTGAGGACCAAAGGGACTTCAGTTGTGGGTCTCTATGATAAACCTGTGCCCAGGACAGCTGCCCTATTTGCCCTGTGTTAATGACGAATAAACTAACATAACATAGTTAAACTCTTAGAAAAGGGTTGTTAGGTCATATTGAGTTTTCACTGTACCTTTTCCTACCATAGTGTCATTCAGAGGATGTGATCCATGGCAAATTATTGATTTTCTTCTAAATGGCACTGCTTTTGTCTATAAGTGCTAAAATTCAGGAAATATTTTATGAGCCTCTTTGCTAGAAAACCATTGTAACATGTTTACTCACTAAACACTCAACTTCTCTATAGATAATGAAACGCCAACTCTGAAAATGTGGACTATGCTGGAACTGCATAATGGGTAGTTTAATCAGTGAGATTTCTAGAATGGTCACCAAACAAAGGGAATAATTAATTATATAGGGCCAGGTCAGCCCTTACTGCAAGAGAAACATGTCAGGGTTTGCATAGTAAAGGCAGTGAATAGAAACTACGAAGAAAAGATTCCATCACCTCTACAACCTCGGGATTTGTTCCATAGGCACTTCCTTACGCAATCATAGTGCAGAAATCATGGTGCAGTTTAAATCATTGGTCCTTCAGGTACGTTTTTGCAATGTACATTCTACGCCATGGTCCTAACATTTGTTTCCTATGTTTGTAAACAGCATTACAGCAATTGCAGTAAGCTCAATGTCTTTAAATATTACTAAACAAAAACATAATTAGAATCATCTGTGCAAAATCAGCATTCAGTTTCTACTTACAATAAGTTAGGGTGAGTTGATTTATGAAACACTGTTTTATGAAAAATGTAAAACATCTCTATTAAAGAAAGCAGTATAAGCTTCCAATACAACCATGTCTGTCGTCTAATATGTATATGTGACCATGCAGGGCAGTACTAGACAAGGTAAAAAGACTGAAAGATCTTGGGCACTATTATAAAGTACATAACTATGTTTCTTAGTGTGTTTTTTGTAACTGAATTATATAGTAATTAGTGATTTAAAGAGGGTGGGGGTTGGAATTTTTCCCTTTTATAGATATTCTTAACCCCCTCCATCATCTTGCTAGTCTAATAGAAAGTGGGCTTTGAAACATTAATTTCATTGGGGAGTTATTACCAAAAGAGCATTTAGTTCTCTTTCAACTCATAACCCAGTTCTCTCATTGACCATACAAAAATAGATGGTATAAATATTCTTTGAAACAGTTTTCTATTAAAAAATATTGCAAATTAGTTCTGCCAATTTTTGTGCACTGCGATAATGGATTTAAAATTAGACTTAATCTTCTGGAGCTGAATGGAAAGCACTCAGATTCCTATTTACCCCACATATAAAATTAGATCCCCCGTAGAAGACTCTGAACTAGAGTAATCATTGACTTCTATTGATTATTTAGCTTATGAACTACCACTTTAAAATATTTTTTTAGAACTTTCTAAAACAAAAAGGTGTCACCTTACCAGTTAAACTATTCTTCATGCAAGTCGTTCTCATCCCTTCATCTGGGAGAGACTTACCAGGGATGGCTCGTTATCGTGCTTAATGTAACCACAACTCTCCTGTAAATTATTATTATTATTATCCTTTATTTATATAGCGCCAACAGTTTACGCAGCGCTTAATACAATACATAAATTCAAGGGATATGACAAGACAAGAATTGACAGACTAAAACAAACCGATACATTTGGTGGAGAGAGCCCTGCTCGCAAGCTTACAATCTAGAGGGGAAACACAACTGTAAACATGAATAATTGAACAAGGATTAATCTATAAACTAAAGAAAAGAAAAAAAATCTCTTAATGTCCACAATGGAATACAGAAACATTGTCAATAGAAGAAAAAAGAAAAGAAAAAAAGTCTGGGCAGTGTTTTGCCCCATGGCTATTGTTGTTTCAAGTCTGTTAATAACACAACTGGTACAATATAATGGTTTTTTTTTATGTCACTCCTGAGATATTGGTTGATCCAAGAGAATCATCACAAACAATACACATACTTCCAAGTTCAGCCATTTAAGACAATATTTTTGTCCCACAAGTTACAATTTCAAGCATTCCTTCTATTTTGTTTCCAAAACAACAACTCTCCATGTCTATTTCCAATACCTATTATTTAATGTGTGTTTGTATATCAGAATAGAAATCTCTATTTGTTACAATGTTTAGTTTGAAACAATGGAATCACTGAAAATTATGTCATGAGTTGAGTTAAAAGGGTGAACTCAACTAACATGACTCAAAGTAAGCAACAACCACTCAACTCGTACAGAAACTTAGAAATTAACAAAAGAAATGCAGTCAAGTGAATGCGAGGCTCACATGCAAGGAGTCAAGGAGCAGGAGCTTACAAGTCACTATGTAGGAGCTTGTCATTCATTATTCAAGTGCTTATGAGTGAATTCCAAGATAAACATTATGGTATTAAAAAAACAAAAACTGGTACATATTAATTAATGTGGCTAGCAGGCAACCTTTACCAGAAAAGTGTTGCCATGTTGCTGATTATGATGGGTAATATTATGGTGATTTCCCTTTTAATGTGGTTAATTTAGTGTGGGATGTGATTTGTTAATTGTTATCCAGCAAGCACCAGTTATTTTTAAAGTAGCGTTTAACTCCAACCCTTTTCGGAAAAGCTTACTTACAGAGTGACTATAGTGGCAACTTATGAAGAATATTTGGGATCTGTGAATGTAAATCCTGACTTATCTTGACAGCTAGGTCAAATAATGGTGGGGTAGGACATAGTTAAGGGGTATCTAATACAAAAGAGGATGAGTTAGGATTGTTTATCATGACAAATGTGATATAATGTTCTAAAACTAGTTATAAATCTAGGGGCAACATGATGACATTTTTAAAAGATAAGATAAGACAGAGATTCTATTATTATTTATTATTCATTGTTTCATATAGGGTCATCATTTTCCATAGCACTGTACAATGGGTAAACAGGACATAATATGTAGTATGTAACATAACAATTTGACTTACAGAAAGGTGAGGAGGAGCACTGCTCAAAAGTGCTTAAATATTTTATTGTTTGATGCTTATGGTCAATGAAACTACTTGTTTGATGCTTATGGTCAATGCAACTACTTGGGGAAGGATCTGTGAGGAGTTATACGATCAACTGAAGCTTGTTTGCTAAAATTATCCTTCCTATTTAACATTTTATCGCATAAGATCCTAGGCGATCGGTTTTACCAAAGGGTAAATAAAATATATATATTTTTTATTCGCTTCAAAACGAGAGGCTGTGACTGGTAAGGAAAGTTACCCCAGAAGAAAATGCAAGCATTATTACTAATTCATTAAAAATAAAGGAAATGGTTAACTAATAAAATAAAGCTGCCCCGTTGAACTAATGATATTTCATGGGTCAAGAGATCCTCAGCAACACTAAACACATTCAAACATAAGCAGCAGTTGCCAGGTTAGTAGCCTGATGAAATCTAATATCTCTACAAGAGTATAAATGTTTAACTGAATTGATTGCTGCCAGAAAAAAAGTTTCATTTGTTGCCAAGTAATCTTATATAAACTTACAACTAGCAATACAGTTGCAGGAGGGTAAAGAATTTAAAAAACCAGACCCACAAGAGTCACACAAGTCTCTTCAAAACTGGAATTACGTATATCTTGGGGTTCTTGGGAAGATACGGTTAAATGCTATTGCAATAAATAATCCTTAAATGTTTATGTTGGAAATTCCATAATTTTAACACTCATTTTTTCTTTATAATTTTTGTGATTTGCTGCTCTTTTGTATATATTGAATATTCTTGCCTTTTTTGACATGTATTATTTGTATGTTGCCAACCCCCCTTCCCTGTTTTCCCTTTTCTTTTGTTTTATTCAGACTATGCTGTTAAATTCAAGTATGCTTTTGTATTTACTATGTATAATTTTGTATTATTTGTTATGTTACAAAAATGTTTTTTGAAAAAATGGAAATTTTTTACTCACCGTAAATTCCTTTTTCCTTAATACAGTGGCAGTACGATTGGGTATAGCCTCTTCATGTGGACAAGAAGACGCTACAGATAAAAAAGGGTTAATAGAGAGGAACCCTCCCCCTTACCCATAAAACCAGGCTCACCCTGAACGCATCCAGTAAATAACAAGAACACCAAAACTGCTTGCAAAAAATAATAGTACGATTGGGATGTACCAAGATCCCTGAAGAATGGGAGGGCAACAAACTCCTAGGAAACAACTGCCTGGAGCACCTTACGCCCGAAATCCGCTGCAGAGGATGAGAAGACGTCTAGCCGGTAGTGACGAACAAAGGTAGTGAATGATGACCAAGTAGCCGCCTTGCAAATATCTTCTGGTGAAGCAGAAGCCTTCTCAGCCCATGAAGCAGACACAGCCCTGGTGGAGTGGGCCGTGACAGGAGACAAAAGATGAACGTCAGAGACTTGGTAGCCCATACGAATAGTTTCCGTGATCCATCTTGCCAGGGAAGCCTTTGAGGCAGCCTTCCCCGCTGAACGACCAGACCAAGTAACGAACAGTTGGTCAGTGGAACGGATGGCGGAAGTCCTAGAAATATACAACTCAAGGGCTCTCTTGACATCAAACATGTGCCATTTAGCTTCTTCCGGAGAGGAGGGAGACGGAAAAAATGATGGAGAACTAATGGCTGATTAATAGTGGATTTGGATAAAACTTTCAGAAGAAAGGAAGGCTGAAGGTGGAGCACAACTTTATCTTGATGGAAGATGGTAAACTTCTCAGAGGATGAAAGGGCTTGGATTTCTCCCACACGTTTGGCGGAAGTAATGGCCACCAAAAACACAGTCTTAAACGATAAGATCTTCAATGGAACTTCCTCCAAAGGTTCAAATGGAGGCGAGCAGAGAGAGTGAAGAACCACTGTAAGATCCCAAGCTGGAAAGTGAGCTCTCCTCGGAGGACGCTGAATGGTGATGGCCTTAAAAAACCGTCTGACTACTAAATGAGAAGCTAGGTCTTCCAGAAAAAAAGAGCCGAAATCTGACCTTTTAGGGTCAAGACACTGAGGCCCGCGGAAAATCCATCCTTTAAAAACAGTAAAATGGAGTTGACTGTAGGAGGAAAAACCGAAAAATCCCTTGAGGCATACCAGAGAAGGAACTTCTTCCAGATCCGAAAATAAATCCTTGAAGTAGATCCTCTAACAGATTTCAACAGCCAGTCAGAAAGATCATCCTCAACACCTTGACCACGCAGAATAATCCTTGCAGTAGCCAGGCCGTCAACTTGAACATCTGGAGATGCTCCAGATGCAGAGCCCCATCGTCCAGCAAGTGATCCAAAGGAGGCAGTTCCCAACACGTTAGACTTAGTTGTTTTAGGAGAGAGAACCAGCTGCGGTTTGGCCAGTATGGGACGATGGCTAAGACCCGGGCTCTGTCTGAACGGATCTTCTGGAGGACGCGGGGAATCAATGCGACCGGAGGAAAAACATAACCCAGACGGAAATCCCACTTCATGGACAGACCATCCAGGAAGTCTGGTGAATCTTGCCTGTTGAGAGAGGCAAAAATTGGAACTTTCCTGTTTCTCCTGGACGCCATCAGATCTATCTCTGGGAGGCCAAATCTTGACACCAGGGAGGCGAAGGTCCCCCTGGTTAAAGACCACTCTGCTTGTGACCATCTTAGCCTGCTGACATCGTCCGCAATGGTATTGTCGCAGCCTCTTATGTGTGTAGCCGATATGTCTTCCAGATGAAGCTGGGCCCAACTCATCAACACAGAGCAAAGAACCTGAAGGCTCCTTACCCGTGTACCCCCCTGCCTGTTTATGTATGCGACTGTCGTAGTGTTGTCCGACTGTATCCTCACTGCACGACCCTCCAACAGGGTTCGGAAGGCTAAGAGGGCAAAAAGAACCGCTTTTAATTCCCAAAAATTGGAAGAACGAAGCGAATCTTCTGGAGACCATACGCCTTGCCGAAAGTGACAACTTAAATGGGCGCCCCATCCGATACCGGAAGCATCCGTGACTTCTGGGAAGCGACATGAAACTGATCTTGTATCCCTCTGAAATGATTTTCCGAATCCACTTGTTGCGCGTCGTCCGTTCCCAAACATCAGTGAACCACTGCAGCCTTCCTCCTACTTTGTCAGAGTTTTCTCTTTTCTTGTTTCTTGGGACGATCCTGGAATTTCCGATCTCCAAAGGAACTTCGAAAAATTCTGTGATCTGGAAGACGTCTGGAAGGGCCTGGTGGTTTTAAATGGATACCTTCTATTCCATCTGGAATGTCTATCCTGAGGGAGAGCCCTCTTAGTCTCAGACATTTGCTTAATCAAGTCGTCCAAAGGAGCTCCGAACAATTTATTCCTTTCAAAGGGTAAATCACAGAGGGATGCCGCCCAGGATCTCAACCATAAATCTCTGCGGGCCACCGAGGATAAGCCCATATTGCGAGCTGAAATCTTCACCATTTCCTGAGAGGAATCTGTAAGAAGACTATTGGACAATCTCAAATTCTTTAGTAGTTGAGAAATTTCGGAATCTTGATCGCCCGGTAAGCACTCTTTCAAGGCTTGTATCCAACAGCTTTGAGCCCTAGAGACCGCTGCACTAACCACAGCAGCCTTGCATTGCGCACCTGATGCCTGGAATATACGCCTGCAGGAAGTCTCAACCCTTCTATCCATTGAGTCTTTAAGGCCGGAGACTCCTTCAATGGGAATGGTTGTTTTTTTCGACAGCTGAGCTATTTGGACATCAACCTTGGGGGCTCATCCCAACGCTCTTCACTCTGGAGCCTGAATAGCTGCTTAAAATGTCTGGAGAGAAAAGCCCTCTTTCCCGGGTATTTCCATTCTCTTTCCATAAGTTGCTTCAGCTTGGGAAGAACAGGAAAGCCCTTGATTGTATTAACCTCTTCGTCCGATACAATACGAGTCACCTCCTTGGTGAATTTCCGAAGTTCTTGGGGAGGAAAAACGGCCTCATTCTCTGAACTGAACGAGGTAGTAGAGCCTGAGGACTGAAAGATTTCACCTGATGATAGCTCCGATCTGGAAGATGACCGAGATCTTTTGCGTTTGCCGGAGGATTTACTCGAAACCTTGGACTGAGCTTGCGCTGCAGAAACCTGAAAAGCCTCAAAGGTCTGTGCTAGGTTTTCCTGGAACCATCGCAGGAAGGATTGCAAGTCTTTCTGTTTGTCTGTAGAAAGTTGCTCTGCCGAGCAGGCATTACACATCTTTTTCCTGCATCCATCAGGAAGAGGGGTAGCACACTCAGAGCAAGCTGCATGCTTTGATTTAAAAGTGGCCTTCCTAGGAATGGGAGCAGGTTTCTTGTCTTTATCCCCCGGAGAAACCGGACTAGACATCTGGCAAAAGACAACAAGTAGTGAGAGGGGCATAGATGCCCACGACAAGGAAATAATTCTACCCCTGTACAAGTCACTAGTCAGACCACACATGGAATACTGTGTACAGTACTGGGCACCAGTGTACAAGAAAGATATAGTGGAGCTGGAGAGGGTTCAAAGACGGGCAACCAGAGTAATAAGGGGAATGGGAGGACTACAGTACCCAGAAAGATTATCAGAATTGGGGTTATTTAGTTTGAAAAAAGACGGCTTAGGGGGGACTTAATAACTATGTATAAATATATAAGGGGACAGTACAGAGATCACTCCCAGGACCTATTTATACCCAGGACTGTATCTATAACAAGGGGACATCCTCTACGGCTGGAGGAAAGAAGGTTTCTACACCAGCACAGACGGGGGTTCTTTACAGTAAGAGCGGTGAGATTATGGAACTCTCTGCCAGAGGAAGTGGTGATGGTAAACTCAATAAAAGAGTTCAAAAGGAGCCTGGACGTGTTTCTTGAAAGCAATAATATTACAAGTTATGGATATTAGATTAATAGGGACAGAACGTTGATCCAGGGATTTATTCTGATTGCCATATTTGGAGTCGGGAAGGAATTTTCCTCCTGGTATGGGGCAATTGGCATCTGCTTCATAAGGGTTTTTTGCCTTCCTCTGGATCAACACAGTAGGGACACAATATGTATATAGGTTGAACTTGATGGACTTTGGTCTTTTTTCAACCTTATGAACTATGTTACTATGTTACTAGTAAAAAAACAAAATTATAATTTTTTTTATTTTTTTTAAACATATATATATATATATATATATATATAAATATATATATATATATACATATACATACATACATATCTACATAGATATATATATATATATATACATAAAAACAAATAATCTTCTGGAGGAAGCGAAAAAATGAAGGCAAAGATAAATAATCTTACCTCCAAATCCTCTGAACCGTGGGGGGGGGGGCTGGTGACACGGTATCCTGTGCTGAACAATGCCCATGCAGACAGACAGGATGAATTCAAACCTTTTAAAGGTTTGAATTTGGCGCCCTCCAGAAGATCCGATACGCGCATGCGCAGTAGCGCGATCGGATCTTCAGTGGAACGCAACGCCACCCGGGTGTGTGTTCCACTCACTGCGCATACTCCCACACCTGGAAACAGGCCCGGACTGGGACAAAAAATAGGCCCGGGCATTTAAGACTGAGCAGCCCATTTTTATTTATTTATTTATTGTTAAAGCCCACCCTTCATGTACCATCTTTGCATTTCCCCAAATCACTTAAACATTCATGATAGACACAAACACTTACTCACTCATTCACACAAATCATTAACACATACTCATTAATGCAGTCTCACAAATCATTCAAGCAATTCAACCACACATGAATTCATTAATTCTCATACGCATTCAAACACTTCATCCACACATTTACTCATTCATTCTTGTACGCATTTACACTACCCCCTCTCCCCATCCCCTTCTTATCTGCCCTTTCTAACTATGTTCCCCCTTATCACTATGTACCCCCTTCCCCATTTCTCAATATGTACTCCCTCTCACTATCCATCCCCTCTATCCCTTTCTATCTAACCCCCCTCCCTTACCCTACTTACCTTGTTGCCGGAGTAAGCAGCAACTGCGACCGGGTCCGCCACTCTAGGGGGCCGGGCAGCCCCCACCAGGGCCGGCCTTAGGGGTGCGCGGCCGCACAGGGCTTAAATTAAAACATCGGGGGGTTTTTGTTGTTTTTTTTAACTTTATTTAACATCCTCCATGTTAAATAAAGTTAAACAAACTTTATTTAACATGAAGGATGTTAAATAAAGTAAACAAAAAAAAACAACCCAATTTTTTAATCTAAGCCCTGTGCGGCCGCGCACCCCTAAGGCTGGCCCTGGTTAGGGCTGCCCGGCCCCCTAGAGTGGCGGACCCGGTCGCAGTTGCCCCTTATGCCCTGCGTTAATGCGGCCGCATAGGCCCAGTCAGTCCGGTCCTGACTGAGCCTATTTTGAGGTAGGGGCCTGGAGCTGCAGCTCCATCAGCCCCTACGTCAATCCGGCCCTGGGCCGCCCGGCCCACCGGGAAAATGCCCGTGTGCCCGATGGCCAGTCCGGGCCTGCCTGGAAACAAATAAAAAAACTCTTTGTCCAAACCCCTCCGTAACGCCATCGCTACGGAGGGGACCTCGCTCTGCTCTCCACCCGGGGAGCAATCAGAGGCTGAAGACCCCCAGGCAGCAACCCGTGCGCCTCACCAGACCAGACAATCTTCGGGGAAAACATAGCGAACGTCCGTCCCTGAACGCGACAAGAAGAAAACTGGATGCGTTCAGGGTGAGCCTGGTTTTATGGGTTCCTCTCTATTAACCCTTTTTTATCCGTAGCGTCTTCTTGTCCACATGAAGAGGCTATACCCAATCGTACTGCCACTGTATGGCAGGAAAAACTTTAATAAAAATATTTGAAAAGAGTCACACAAGTATTGTGTAATCAACATATTCCATATTAGCACAAACTTGCTAAAAAATTAAGATCGTATACTTTGGTAATGAATGTGTCTGACAAAACGTGGAGAACATGTCAAATGTTCAAACTAGGAGGATGCAGAGGAAACATCTCTGGGAAAGATTGTGTAGAATTTAGGGCAACAAAGAGTTGACAATCCTGGTTTTTGCTCACTGAATAGGTGTGTAATGCCTTCATAGGTCACATGCAATATGGCCAGATAAAATAAAGTTAATATTACGTCTACGAAGATCTTTGAAAAATCTATTTTTAACTGTTTAATTCAGAAACTTCATAACATATCTCGGCCAAGATTTTTTTTGGTTGCAAATCCAACTCAAAAAGATGGCCCCATTTGGTTTTGCAAGCAAAAGACATGTCTGAAGTCTATTTGTAGATCTCTTTGTTCATTTTTCATTATTCAATGTCGTCATGTATTTAGTTAGATGGTTAGTTTAGTCAGAGTCTGTAGTGCAGAGTGGGGGCCCAACTGAATTGACACGAGACACTTTGTAAGGAGTCACTGATCTGAAACCACAAACTTTCCTTCAAAGTCTCCCTCTCCCTCTGTTTGTCCAGTAAGCGGCAAACTGGTAGACTTGCATAGTGAAGTTTATAGTTATGGAACCTCACATGCTCATTTAATAATCAAGCTGCGTGAAGTCCATGTTTTGTAAAAGCAGAACCAATATTGAAAGCAGGTAGCAAAGAGCACCAAGAAGTGTATTTTTTTTAGAATCTAAATATACAATCGAAATATTTTAAATAGCAATAACATTCAGTCAATTCTTTATTTCCTTTCAGTCTTTAGCATTTGTTATTATACATGGTGTCTCAAGTATCCTACAGCAACTGAAACCAATAAAATCAATGCCAGTTATCTCACCTTGTAAACTTCTTACTACTTAAGCGGCTCTTTGCATCCAATTTTTAGTTTCCGTTTGTCTTTGTAGTACAGTAAAATAGTGCAAATTTGTAAATATACAGAGTAAATGGTTTGAGAGCAGGGAGTGGATCCTCAATTTTTTTGATGGCTTTTTTCCAAGCCTTGATGAGAACAGCAACATTTCACTATGAAGACGTGGACAGAAAACAGTGAATGAAAAAAAGTAAAGAATGAGAATGTTGAATGAACACTGGATTCACAACTATAATAACTATCCTCTTGTCCACATCCTTTACCATGGCGCATATTACCCTCCAGTAGGAATAGGGCCTAGCCAGAGATCTATGCCTGAATCAGTGATTAAGTACCCACAGACAATGACGTATATTCAGCTGCAAGAATTTGAGATCAAAATAACTTTTGTAGTAGTTCGAGAATCATTAAGTCAAATGTTTGCATTTAATATTGTTAAATCTCTTTTCTTTATTGACTGTAACGCTGGTGTGACTTACTGAATTGAGTAGCTAAAACAGGGGTTAAATCAAGGTGATTGGATTGATTCTGAAATGAAATTCTGATGAGGCAATCACCAATAAATCAATTCATTGGCACATACTTCTCCAGTAATGCTTCCTCCAAGGTTTGTGAGCCACCTACTATTTTACAAATCACGGGGTGCATAGTACTTAAATGTAAGTAGTTTTAAAGCTAAGCCAATTCCAGCATTTGCACAGACCACTACCGAACTACAGCAATTGTTGAGTGGGTCCAAGGGGCAGCTGCCATTGGCCCCTATGTGATGTGCTGCTTTGAACTCCATTCAGATGGTGGTGAACTGTGAAATTATAAATCATTTAAGGTGATAATTCTGAAACTGAGTACTGCAGTCAAAATAAGGTCCAATCTGCACTTAATGCATTTAGCAGGTCATTGCTCAACAGTAAAATACCATACTGATAATATATATATATATATATATATTGATATTATATATTAATATCAGTGGAGCGCACCATTGTTTGGTTTATCTGGTAACCACCGTTTCTTTCCAACAAGTTAAAATAGCACTTTCTATTTCTCTTATAGGGGTTTTAATTACTTGTTGCGGAGATTTGGTGCAGAAGGAATTCTATCATTAAACCATGTATTTTCAGTAGATGGCAGGCATTCTCTTTTTTGATCATTTCAGACAAAAAAAACCCCACAAAATATGATTACCAGTCAAACATCAACACGCAGTGAAAGAACATTGTATCCATTTATCGCTAACTGCCTATTTGTCATTGCACAGGAAATATCAATCGTACAGGATTTAACCACCATTATCCTGATGAGAATAACTAATGTTGATATTCTGTAGGTAGATAATATTACAGGGTCACTTTGCATTATCACACCACCTGAATGCAAAAGCAGACAGTGTTTAATCTTTGAAAGGAAGATACCCAAAATGTAAGCTCTTTAAATCAGTTGTAATTTTACTGAATGTGCAGCAGGCTGAGTTACTATCAGATAATATGTCCATTAAAATAAGATTGCGCACTGTCCTTAGAGATAGGTGCATTTATCTAATTGAGTCAAGCAGACATAAGCGTAGAAAATATGCATTTTGCAGAATGTTCTATGTTTTATTTGGGAATGCACTCTCAATTGTATCATTATATATGAGAGTCAAACATTACCGCTAATTAAATGGGACAGTGTGTACCATTAAACCAGCGAGTACTCAAACTCTTCAGCTATAAGAAATGGACTCATACAGCTGTACAGTATATTGATCTTACCCATGATAAACACAATCACATCACAATACTTTCAGATTTTTATAATGTTTTTTTTAGAACAGTGAAGTGAGGTGTTTTTTACATTTTAACTGTACATGGGACCATAGGAACAAAAAAAACCCAGCAAAACTTCATATTAAAGACATTGCACATTGATAATAAAATGTGTTAATAGTTTGAAAACAGTTCAGCTGCTTTTATTGTATTTTCATAAGACACAACTTAATTTATTCCTCTCTCTTAATTTTGTAACTAGAGGGCCCGATGTGCTAACTACATGGGTGGGAGCTACAACCCGTGGCAGTCAAAAATGTAGATCAGGGATCTGTGCTTCCACCGGCTTGGGGCACGGAGCAGTCGTCATGGAAGGCAACAGGGCAGGGGTTGCTGCACAGAGTTGCATACAAGCCTTGTTCAGTTGGTCCATTAGATGAAAATCAGCCTGAAATAACTATATGTACATTAAAGCACCGTTCCTCTCAAACCACTTACGTGCTGGACCAACTTCCAAAGTGGGACATGGACTGATGAGGCAGGGGTTAATTTACTAAATGGGGAGCTTGCCGGAGAGCTGTTGTTTCTACTCAGCATTTCACTGTGTATTATGAAGAACAAATCCTGGCGTATGAAGGGCTTTTCCTGGATAATGCATAGTTTGATTACTTAAAAAAAATCTAACTATGTATTATCAAGGGCCACCCAAGCTCCCCTTGCATGGGAAGGTCACAGTGCATAATAATATTAGGGAGTCAAAATGCTTAGCCTCTATTGCAAATGCCCACTTTAGTGAATAAACCCCAGTCTATATATATTTATCATGAGCCAATTATAGGATTTTGGTGCATCAGAATTACAAAGTTCACTATGTTGTACTGCACTAATCTTATATTTTTGTAGCCAAAATCTGTAATATTTTATACATATATCCGGAACATATAAAAATAGTCACTTGTTTGATTTGCTTTTGGGGCTACCTAAACTGTCAAGAGCCTGTTGGCAGTGAAGTATCTTGGCTGAGAGCAGCCCTAGCCCTAACATAGGGAAGTACCCTAGATACCCAACCCCCCCGCCCCCACACCTTTCACCTCTGCAGCTGCCATCTTCAATGCTGCACTCCAGGGCATGACATCATACTCCAGTGCACTACAGTACAATGCAGAGTAAGTTGTCTATAGGCACAGTCCTCCATACTAAATATGGTCCATCTTTTATCCTTTCAGCTGGCCCATGGAACAGTATTGTGCCAGGGCGTCCGCTTTTCCAGTAGGCCAGAAAACGCCAATACCTGGTGGTACTTTGGTTGTCTCTGTGGATATATGTTTATAATTCATGCATTATATCATTGCTTATTTCGCTTGGGAATGATCCTTACATTATTTTTATTCTCTTTTCATGACTTGAAAGCATTAGTTTTGTTATAAAGTACACAGTAATCCCAAGTGCAATCATGTTTTTGTCAGATGATATTATAATATTTTTGGTTGCCCTCTTTGAAGGATGCAATACAGAAATATACAATGATTTATGCCTCCATTTAACTGACATCACCACAATAGCATGTAATGGCTCCTATGCTAACATACATATGGTATCTCCGCAGTGATCCTAAGCACATACATGTGCCTCCTGCATAAAAATGAAAAAGAATTAAATTGAATATTAGTTAGTTTGTCATAACATTTGGGGGGGGCAACCTTTATGAAGGCCACTTTATGGAGGACCCAGGAGGACTTTTCCCCAGAACTAACAAAGACTAGAAAGTTTGTGTGACTCTATAAAAAAAATGATTTATTTTTGAAGTCCAAGGCACAAATGCAAGTGCTTCAATGTGAGGGTGCTCCATGTGCCCAGTTAAGAGCCGCGACAGGAGCTAGAACCCCAACTATCTTCTGACAAGGCACTCTCTTTAGGGATATGACTTGTCTTTCTTTCCTCCCCGCCCAAAAGGCATGCAGGATGGCTAGATCGTCTTGGTCCCCCTCCCAATACAAGGAGGGGAACCACTGTAACCAAAACGAAGAGATGGGGAGCCACAAGGCACCCACCGTCTCTCCCACCAAAAACTTGGTATCCAGCTTCATTGCAGCGCAGCGCTCAAATCCGTGAATTTCAGTGTCAGCTTTCAGTGTCCGTTTCCATTTCCGTTTGTCAGTGTATAAAAAAAACCCACACAAATCTATTTACACAAATCATAGTCACACATGCACACAAACAAGTGCAATTTGTAAGGTTAGTGAAAAAAGTGTCCATTTGCTCAAGACTTGGCTGAATTTAAAAAATAATAATAATCATATTCCCGTGTCTTAATACTGATACTCTCCAATCCCTTCCTATTTAACTAAACGTTAATACAATATGTGCCGTACTTATAACAGTCACTATAGGAATGGCTACGGCTGTGACTGTGCACAGTATTTTAATATTTTTATTCTAATATGTCTTGTTGTTATGCCCCTTGTGCTACTGTATCGAGAACGAATAAAATACTGCATTGTATAACAAGGAAGAATGAAAGGACTATCTGAATCCTCCTTGCCAAGTAATAAACGTTGTGCTTGCATAAGGGGTAATGACACCAAATGTTGTTATGGTTAAACACACAGCTAACTTTTCCGCACAAAACCAAAGAGGGTCTTTCTGTATAAAACAACTGCAGGCCTTGAAGGTTGCAAAAAAGGGCTGTAATTCAATGTATTGTTGGTTTAAAACAAGTAATTTCATTATCATTTTCTTTTCAGAAACCTATGCACAAGCAGGGATATCCATAAATTGTGGCTTGTTTGTGGTCTTTGAGGTCTGAAGTTGAAGCAACTCTGCATTACTCTATACATATGCTGCTACACATGGAGCCTAGTACTATATGTTGCAAAAAAAAATATTTTTTTTATAAAATTACCATCAATTAGGTCCCTGAAGATGGACACTTGAGAGGCATGCAGTCATTTCATAATATCAAACAAAAAGTGATAGAGTGCGCTTAAAAAAGGATGAATATACAACTTTATCCAATTATATATTGTAGTATGGTCTAATGTACCCAACATATAAGGACATAAGCCATAAAAGAGAGAGAAAAAAACAAATATAGTGTAAAATTGCACAAAATATAATTATTGAGATGGAACACTCCTATACACTCACATTTCAGTTGGAGTGCAGAGACAGCAGGTTAAGGGTTAAATAGATTCCAGACCGCAGATCTCTCCTGCAGGTAGAGGGTTAAAAGAGATACTCCAAACAGCAGGGAAAATGACTTCAAACCAATAATATTAATCAGTAATACATACTACTTGCTCCATCCATAAGATAGTAAACGTGTATACACAGAGGATGGTCAAGATCAAAAATAGCTTAGAGAACAACAAAAGACGATAAAAAACAATAATAAAAAGTCTCAAGTTGCTTCACGCAAAGCGTTTCGCTCTGTAGCATGAGCTTTCTCCAGCTCACCGTGACATTTCATTATTGTATTTATCTTATTTGCAGAACCTCTGTGACGATTTTGGATACATTTGCCATTTGCCAGTGGTCTTAGTTTTTCAAACAAGTTCGCAATGCGCACCAATGGTCAGGGTAAAACAAATAAAATTGATAAAATTACCACCAAGTCTTATTTCACCTACAGTGCAAAACAAAATTACCTTTGGATCAATAATACCCTATGGGGCAAACAATGTTTTCAAAAGAACGATAGTAGCCCTAAAATGAATAAAAAAAATTAAGGTTGTCCTTTATGTTAACATGTTGTTATTATTATTATTTATTGTTTTTTATAGCGCCAACGAATTTCGTTGCCTGAAAACAAATTGGCCAAAAATGAACCAAAAAAATAATCTGAATTATTTTTGGCCCATTTGCTATTTTTTTTTTCTTTTTCCTTAGTTTACCTAGAAGTTAAGTGAAGAGGGCCCAGCATTTTTTGTTTTGCCACAGTTTCTTACCCATTATTGAGGTGAAGGCGTACACTAAAATCTAGCTTATTAAAAGCAAACTCAGCCGTAACACACGGATGCACGTATGTTTATCTGTGTGTTCATATGTGCAAAATAGTGTGTTTTTCTGACCATTACAAGCAAGTATACCATAATGGGAGCCTTGGTTTTAGCCCCGGGAAATGTCTTCGGTCCTTTTTTGCAATCATTTGTAATTAGCCTCAGTAGAGGCAGAAAATGCGCACTCTAACAGCAAGCCATACCAACGTAAATTACCGGCATTAAATGGAAGAAAGATTAAAATTAACGGTGCTGGGGGATCTCTGCTGAACAGCATGCATGTCATTGTTGTCATGGAGACCTTGTTTTACATTATACTGTTCAACAGGCACTTTTCTTGATTTCTCCATTTTTTTTTTCTGTAGTTTTGCAACATGAACCAACCGTATACAAATTACATTTTGTTCTGGATGTCCAGTGAAGGTATGAGGGCAACAGAATACAAACCTATAGCAGAAACACAGTGCTCAATACAACCATCCTCATGGACACAGCATTAAGCTAAATAGGGTCATCACCATGATAGGATATGGCTTATCAGTTTGTAAAAGTTTTGGTTTGACTTGTGTAAGAAGTGTAAGGATATAATTACCAAGAATAATCTGTATTCCAAACATTTCGTATAGACAAAGACAGTGAGGGATATAGGGGAGCTGTCACCATCAACATGTCTAGCTAATTTAACGGTAATATGCTTGTTTCGATGCTCTTGATCATTTCTACTCATCACCCCACCCTTAAAAAGGTTGCCTGAGCCAATAAGCGGCCACCAAAGAGGGACAAGTAACTTAACCAAAGGGGAGAACAAACAGGGAGGAATAATCACACATACCCAGTGAATGGGAAGATAAGATGGTAGCTCAAAGCGGTCTACAGGTAAAAGTATGTTTACTAATACAAATATTAATTTCTGTTGCTCATTTTAGCAAAATTGGGCTAGAAAAAAGTAGGATTTGGGGAAAACATCTTTTAATTTCTATGAACGGGGAACTGATGCGGTTTGTTTGTTAGTAGAACCAAAATGTATCCCTAGAGGAAACAATAAAAACTTGAACTGAATGAGCACCAGTTAATTATGGATAATAACGTAAATTAAACATCTTTACCCCCACCTAGTAATAGATTGTAAGCTGCTTTTCCTCAGCTTGTTCTTCTGTACCACAAAGTGTAGTATGCTAGCTGTTGAACTACCTGCTTAATTTTTTATGCAAGGAACCTTCTCTGCTTGTGGAAACCAAGTAAAAGAAACACATCATTGACGTTTGTACTGTAGGACTGTGGTTCTCTTTCCACAATTATTATTATTATTATCTTTTATTTATATAGCGCCAACAATTTATGCAGCGCTTAATACAATACATATATTCAAGACTAGAATTGACAGACTAAGACAGACCGATACATTAGGTGGAGAGAGCCCTGCCCGCAAGCTTACAATGTTGACTCCCCTAACTTGGTATGATTTAGCAATTACAGCATAATATTCCAACAGAGATATTCATAAAACCGTCGGTGTGCCTTAAAAACCTAGTTGGGAAACATTATAAAATGAAGTAAAACCAAATACCACTGGTGGCAAACATATCCCAAATGTCACAGTGGTTCTACAAATAATACAAATACAATAATTGCATATATATATATATATATATATATATATATATATATATATGTGTGTGTGTTCCAACCAATCACATAGCAGTATTCAAATTGTGTGATGATATATACCGTATCTAGTTTCAGTTGAGGCAGTTGGAATTTGGTAGTCTCTCTGTGAGTGATAGTTACCCATTGTACAGCGCTACGGAATTTGATGGCGCTATATAAAACAATAAATAATAATAATAATTTACACATCTTTGTTTACACGGTACTGTTTTCAACCCATAATTAACCTATACCAATTTACCCACAACTACTATCTGAGTTTTATCAGTTCATATGCCTCATTAGCATAACAAAATATTACAACAAGGCACTAATTGTGTAGCTAAAAGAAGCTATAATTATACATGCTTTGGTAGTTCTTCTGGTGTACAAAACCATTGTCACTTCCATAACAAATTAAAGTTGATATTTTACAGTATCGTCATACGTATTAAGTATTATTATTATTATTAATATTTAATATCTATTAAAACTTGCTTAGTGCCATGTGCCATCTCTGTAAGACTGTGAGCATTGCATGGTGATACCAGAGAAGTTGACCCCTTCCTCCCACCTTCTGGATCCTCATCCCCCATTATCTGCCCAACAGTTAAGTTCACATTTAAATGGAAAACATAATGCCATACAGGAGTACCAATCCACTCAAAGGCATCAAGAGTGTTTTTACGACAAAACAACTTTAAAAAATTACCTTCAACAACCAGAAACAAATGAAATGGGAAGAACAAAAAATTAAACAACCGATCGCTCTAATACAAACCTAAGTTAGAATAACAAAAATGATAATAGTCAAGAGAAAAGAGTCAGTTCAATAATTTGTCTTAAGTGCAGTTTGGGTACTTTGCTAAAGTATATGACATTAATCTAGCCCACGTACCACACATGGTTGCCTGGATGCAGGCTATGTTTTGATCTGCCTGGCTGGTGCTTAGTTTTCTTAGTGCCTGCTGGATCAGATGTCATTCTGAAATTTGCTTTTCATCTTAAAGAGTCATCATGACTAGGACAATATGCTGGAGGCCATAATTAATTAGGTTTTGTATTCAACATTTGCTGACTTTTGCTTAAGTTTGGGTTCCCCACTTGATCATTGTGTCCCATGCATATTAAGGTCTGATGTATGCCGATAAGCAAATATTATTCTCTACCCGAGTTACTGGACAAGACAATTTTGTCACAGGTACTAACGGCCCACAACCAGTTTCATTAAGCATCTATAATCTTTAGTAAAGAAAAGGCTAGTGTTACACAGAAGTCAACAGATAAAGTAGGCAGAAAAATAGGTAAAAATCTAATTTATACAGTACTTTTATACTTTTATAACATTTGTATATATTTCTTTCAGTTGTGCTAATATGTTGCATGTATTTATATAAGATCATTGTGTGCACAATTAATGTCCAATTTCCAAAATGTGAAAAATACACTTATGAAACATATTTCAGAAAATGCAAGTTATTATGCAGAGTTTGAACAGAATTCCCCAATCCATCATTCATTAAGATATGAAAAGTTAGGTTTGCTGTTCCCCAGGCCCAACCTAAAGCAGCCCAAGCCTCCCGACCCGCAGCCTGCATCTTCATTGTATTATAAGGATCACCGGGATATGACCACATATTGCAAAAAATTCAAAAATATCAAAAGCCCAGCAAATTTCTTTTTTCTCTTATCAATCTTTTCCTTCAGACGTGATTCCAAAGAAGAACAAGAAGGAAAATAACATCTGATTCATTATTTATGTATCTGTGTTTAATGCAATGATTTACAGTCCAGTGAAAATTGTCCTAAAGGAGTTACAAGGAGCACTGATGAAAAGGTTAACATAGTATAATGGAAACATGATATTATGTTGACCATGCGGTGTTAATACGTCCATAAAAAATTAACACACTTTTGCTGAGTGTTGTTGCCATGTAGCATGGTGTGTGTGTATCAGCATAAGTCATTTTTCTGTGGAAACCTTAAAACAGGGATTCAGCAGGGATACGTTTAAAGGAGTCATAGCTCAACTACAGGAGCAAATTGTATAAGCCTTGTTTTTTTCGGCAGAAGTTTTGTAATTTGTGTAATTAGTTTTTTGGGGGTTTTGCTGTAACAAATGCCCCCAATGTCTCCCAAAATCTGAAATGGCCAAAGTAGAACATTTTTATTTTAGTGGGCATATGACATTATCAGACATTTTTATGTGACTTTGTGGCCAGGGCTGGACCAGAGCTGCACTTTAAGGCCAGTGGCCACCAAATGACATATAGAACATGCAGCTGCATGTTACGTATTTATACTCACGCAGGAGCAATATCAATAACTTTAAGACCCTTTGGGCCACTGACCCACCAGGCATTTGTCAGTTATTTATGTAACTGGATTAGTTTTACGTCATTTATTTTATTAGCACATTTCCTGCTGTTTCTTTACACTTCATGGTTGCGTTAAGGATGCCGTGAGACACTCATACCTAACAACCATTCGAAGTTCCGGGAAAAGAGAGACATCAGAGGAGAAAAGAGGGACAAAGGGACTTGAGTCCCAAAGAAACATACTTATGAAGTAAACAGTGACATTTACCAAGTAATGTACATAACATATACCGTATATATATATATATATATATATATATATATATATATATATATATATAATTAGCATTCACTGTCTCAGTGGTTTCACAGAGATACAAATGTATGCCTGGTATTTGCCGGTTCCCTTGGAGATGGGAGACATTGGCGTTTTGTGGTGAGACGGTGTGGAGTCAAGCTAATTTATATGTGGGAATGTTCCTTTTGTAGCTCCACAAGCTTTATTTTTTTTAAAAAAATACATAAATCCCTTTATATGCTTAAGAAAAATGCAAGGATTTGTGCCAGGGGAAATTATTTCTCTCAGGTTACCACAGATTTTAGAAAATACCCCCGCCAGGTTCCCACCAGTTACTAGAATTAAGGTAGCTGGCAGTGTGGAGGGATAATTCTTTTTTTTTTTTTTAAAGTCTGCTTTCCACTTTGCTACTAAACTATAATTTTAGAAATCATGGCAGTCAATCAAGTATATAAAGGTAACAGGGGTTACCATGGTGCTCTGTGAAGCAAGAAAGAACAAACATTTTTAGAAAACGCACGTGAAAAAAAGGGGGGGGTTGGGTTAGTGAGGCAATTCTAAAGCCAAAAGAACTCACGTAAAAAAAATTATGAGGGGGAAAAAAAATATGATTTTAATACTGGGTAAATGACTGCGTTTGACATATATGTATAGGTTGTTTTATGATTTATAAAACATGATTGTTGAAGGCACTGCTACATTTACTCTGAAGACAGCAGGTGAATCCTGAGCCGGGCAATTCCTAGTGAGAACTAAGTGAGCGCTCTTAAATGAGTTACAAGGATAAGGAGGCATAAATATCAAATATATATATATATATATATATATATATATATGTTTGAAGCAGCCAATCAATGGCAAGAATAATCGAATAATGGAGAAGAAGGCCAGTTGCAGAGCTGTAGCTACTACCTATAGTAATATTTTTTTTCTTTTTTTTTTTTTTTTAAAGAGTGATTTTCAACCATAATATCTTCAAATCAATAACGCTGGTTGAAAAACAAAAAGTACAAACTATAGGAAGTTTGGATAATCGTGCACCGACATCATATTTCACACACGAAATCAGCTTGTTTTACATGGAAAATCTATTCTGAATAATTAGAACAGGTTTTAATATATGCAAAAGTATTTTGTATACCGTGGACATGCAGACGATGAGCGGAAATTGAATACGCATTATAATAAGCATTAGCTAGAAAGGTCATTTTGAGGGGTTACGGGATTCTTTTTAAATAAATAAGTATATGTGGCACTGCTGCCTAGTGTCCTCAATTAACACTTGGTCTCTTTTCTTTACAATGGAGCTTAGTCATTGACGATTTTCAGCAGTCATATGAGGCTGGCAAATGGGCCTTTATTTACTGTTTCCCCTGTAACCCACCGGTACAGGCATACGTGTTCTTGTGCATCCATCTGGCCTTATTGCGTATGAAGCATCAGAGAGCAAGATGGAAACCAAGCCCTATGCAACTTAATTTAGTTAGTGAGAGTATAATGCAAAACATGCACAAGTGCTTACCAGTACCAAATCCTAAAACATAATTCAAGACTCTTATCCCAATAACAAAGAAAATAAAACAAGTGAATTGAGGAAGCACAAAACCCAGATTCTGCGTCGCCAACAGTCAAATATTTATATATACACATATACATAAATATATATATATATACATAATTATTTCTAATGAACCACATTTAGCCTATGAAAATACCTAAACATTTTTCACATATACAAAAATAAATACACCAAATGCCCATGAAAAAAATAGTCTTTAGCAAAACTCTGCACTCTAATGGGCATCAGTAACTCATGTCTGATCTGACCAAGCGTAAATATTAATTGCAAATTATACTGATATCTTGGCCACAGAATGCATAGTTCCAGGTGAAATAAGCATATGTAACACAGAAGCAATGAGCCTATGAAAAAAATATTCCAAATGAATATTGTTATAAACCAATACATATTCACAACGAATTTGGTAAAAGCCCACACATAATTTATAATTCATAGTGGAAATAAGGCAATCAGAATAAGGCATACGTATGGATATTAATGAGAGAAGTCTGGTGCCTTATCTTCACTGCAATGCAGGTTAGTGGGTTTTTGTTTTTAAATTAGTTTTTTTTTATGCAGGTGCATATTAGCATTGATGCAACAATACCACAAAAGTGGAGTTTTATAATGACAGCTTATTAACTTAATCTTTAACCTCATATTTGACGGTCAAGGAAGTTATATGTTGCAAAATTGCCAGCCAGAGTCAGACTGGAAATTAAAACCGGCGCTGAAAAAAAAATTGAATACCATCTCTATATTTCATGGTGCCATTTTTTAGCACACTGCACGTGTATTTTCTGTTTAGAATAGGTACAAACCATGCATATTTAAAGTATATATGAAAAACATATTAGTCATAGATAAGATACACTCGAAAACAGATGGTTCCTAATATCACTGTGGTCCATGGCATCAGTATTTAATATGAAAGTAACTGTTTTCAAGTTTTTTTTAAATAAATTACTGAAAAGAAAGTTATTTAAAATAGGGAAATCACTTTCTCAGTAGGTAATAAACATTGCAAATAAACTTGTAGCTCTCCACAAAAGAATATGTAAGCGTATATTGTTAGAATGGCTGTGTGTTTATGTAAGCATGTTTAAGTGTACGGTGTTGGAGTGTGGGTGTGTGTGCATGTATGTTTATATGTGTAACTGCATGCTGTTGGGGGCTGTGTGTGTATGTATGCATAAGTGTTTCATATTGGAGTAGTGTGTATGTATATTTAAGTGTATGGTGTTAAAGTGGCTCTGTATAATTGTATAATGTAATTGTACAGTGTTAGCGTGGGTATGTGTATATGCATGTATGTTTATGGTGTTAGTGTAGCGCTGCCGGTGACCATGATCACACCCCCAACATCCTAATTCATTCCAATCATTATCCCCCAACCACCATATTCATACCCCATTATTTCCATGCCTTACCATTATTACCCAATATTGTACCACAATCATCCCCTTCCATCTTCATGCTCCCTAACATAATTTATCAACTTTATGCCCACCCATTATTTCCCCACCATTTTACTACCCTTCCCTTAGCATCCCCCATTCATATTTATACAATATTCAGCTATTATTTTCATTAACTCATACAATTCAGCATATTTCTCCCCTTCACCATCCTCAGCCTATCAATCTAGCAGGCTGACTGGCAGACAGGCATTGGGAGCACTTATAGGTGTGGTCACATCTGCCAATTCATTGGCACGGAAAATCCTTTCTTCCTTCAGCTGCATTGGCGGCCATGGCCAAACGTATAATTAGATGGCATGCCTCAAGAGCAGCTCCAGGGGAGGCGGCCTACCAAGAAATCTCCCGGTATCCTGGTAGGCCAGTCAGGCTCCGTTGCCAGCACACTCTGCCCTGCACTCCTGGACAGATTGGGAATGTAGCATCTTTTTTATTTCATACTTTGTCGACACTAATATGCTGGGCTGCATTTTTTTTATTCGGGTGGACTTCAATACCTACTGTGTAGAACCACTGTTTTTTTAAAGGACCACTTGGGTGGACTTGCACCTTGAGCTTAATGCTGCCAGCCATCTCCTGGATTCTAACAAATCCCTGTAACCATTTGCATGCAAAAAAAGTTCATTTAAAGGCCACACTCGGCTATCATATGCATTGAAGCGATTGATGATGACTGGAACGTCCCTTTAATAGAAACAGACAGTGAGGACATTTGGTAACTCTACTGTAATTAGGATGGTAATTATTCCAGGACATATACATTTCACACTTTGCTGGCTAGCACATATAAAATATTACCTTGCAGGACGTGGGATGCATAACTGAGTAATAGATTCCATTCTGTGAATGAATACATCCCACATACAGCAGAAGAGCACTTTATATATTGTGGACCATGTACGGAAGGGGGCAGACGTGGGTGATGTGCCCAAGTGCCCACCTTACATGAATAGCCACCGAATAGTATATACCTCTATTGATTTAACAGCACTCCAGTCTGGCCGAGAGATCAGAAGATCCCCCAAGCCGCCCATTTTCCCCACTGCCCCTAAACAAAGCTAATTAAAAGGTTGCTGTGCAAACAGCAATTTATAAAGCATTCCATGACTCTGTGGCGCCCTAAAATAACAGCATACCCCTACTCAGCTAAAACTTTGCACATCCGCACTTACAGAAATGAAGTTAGGTAAGTAAACAATGGCTGATTGTTTTATCCGAGTCGGCTCGGTGTTTAAGCATGTATAGGCCTAAGCAGCCTCAGGTGGCAATTCTGGCAAAGATAATAAGCTCTGTTGATTCTGCAAAATGGGGAAATACAAAATTAATGATTTATTCATGAAGTGATCATACACAAAACAGCAGGAGCAGTTTGTCTAAAGTGCTGCTAATCATTCTGAGACCAATGTTTCACACCTAGCAACTATATTTAACAATTGAGCCAATTACGACAGTTAGTCATAAATAAGCGTGTGTCCGAGAGAAGGCATTGAGGGCCTAGCAACATGTATGTCTCCTCACACCCAGCTGGTAAACTGCACTGCTCCTTGTAAACAATTAATGCTAATATAATTCATACTTCCCGATACTGATCAGGATCTCTAGACAATACACAGTTCTGGATTATGTTGTTATGCATATACAATAAAGGCATTGAGACATCAGCGAACTATCGGTGACTAAATTCAGATCTCTCAGTGGAAATACACATGATTATTAATATACCTTCCTGAGCTGAAAGAAATATCATATTACTTAGAGTTAGCAGTAGAGGAAATTTTCTGTTGCATTAAAGGCCTTTTTATTTTATACCACAGTGACTTATATCGCAAATGCATGATAGAGGCTACGACTAAAATCAGCATCAGGTAGGGCTGGAAAAGCCGTAAAGCCCAATATTAGACTCCATCCTAAGGCCTGGTAGACTTTACTAACTGGCAATAAATGTCTGACGTGTTAAGATGATTGAGGGATAATTTCTCTATTTTGTGTGAGTATTCTATTACTGTAGTTATCTGTCATAGGCGGTAATAGTCCTGTCTAGCGATTAGCTCCTACTCATGTAACACATATAGCAGTACTCCACGATTTTTATGGATCAGAGGGTACAACAGCAATCTGTCAGGAGCAACTCTACACCATCCACAAACAAAACAGTTTGTCCTGTCACAAGTGTTCCAAGACTGTCCAGGCCCTTTTTCCCCAACCTCCATTCCCTTTTGCTGGCGATATAATAATATAATGCTGTGGTAGACAGGCCCACGTTTCCCCAACCAATAAAAATATTAAACAGCCCTAGGTATGCTCATTGGGAAGCCAATAATCCCCCAATCACTACTTCATTAAACAATGATTACAAAAAAAACTATTTCGATGGTATTGAGTATACTATGGGATCATGCTTGGAACACAGCTTACACGACAAGGGATCTCTAAATACCTGCCCAAAATGCAAAAGAAAACAAACTAACAAAAATCAAGGACCCAATACTGTAGTAGAGGCACCATAAAGGTGAACAGCGAAAATGATTGCCTTTCCCATAGCATGCAATGCTTTCAGCCAGTAAAAATTATATCGTTACTCTTTAATGCACATCCAGCTTCGATAAATGATAATCCTCATCTAAAGCCCATAAAAGGGGACTCTTTAAAAAAATGACTTCCAAGTAAATTTAAATACATAACCTCACAAGGATGGATTACACCATATCCATTGGTGACCCATGAGCTCTTATGTATCATTCCAATAACAGCCAGTGAATGATTGTTGTAACTGCAGTGTATATATATATATATATATATATATATATATATATATATATAGTCATGTGCATTTTGACATCACAGTCATTTCATTCTGACCTCACATGGTGTTACTCTGGCAAGAAATACCGTATATAATTATGCTCAAGTCTGTTTTAAAAAAGAGATAAAATTTTGAGTATTATGTCTCTCGCTGAGTCTCAAATACTAAGAGATCTTAGATCAATGAGGGCCCTAAGCGATTGCCTTACCTTTTGATATGTTAGCACCACCTCCAAGCAACCCAGTCATGAGCATGGATAATTATGTTCATTTTAAGAGCTTTCTTGTTTATGGAAGGTGCAAGTTATAACCAAAGGCTACGGCTGCTGCCACTTTTCTATTATTTTTAAACAATTGAAAACTTTTAAATTGACAATTGCATTTAAATAATAATAAAAAAAAAACAGTCTTCTATTTAATGTCCAAGTGATAATTTAATATAAAGAAACACGCAACTGCCTAAAACATTTCTCATCTGTAAATTCTTCCTTGATTACAAACGAGTACATAACACTTCATTTGTCAAATAGCAGTAAATTCAGTGCTCAGATACATTAAAGCAAACATATTAAATTAGTGATTCCACCGAGAATATAAATTTGTGTTGTGTTCTTAAATACATGTATTAAGAAAAGACCCACATGCAAAACAAGCTCTGCTTTGCAGGAATAAAAAGAGGTATGCAAATGTAATTTGTAACATTAATTTGGGCTTGTCAATTTAATCCATTCAAAGATAAAAAGATTTCCGTGCCATGAATATTTTTGAGTCTGTTTAATACATTTAAAATAAATATTTAGCAGCTGACAGAAGAAATCATGCCCTCCACTTTGCAAATGGTACTTAAAAACAATCATTTAGCTTTCTAATGAATATTTACCGTAGAGGGCAGGGATTTAACTCTAGAGAAAATTGTCCATTGTGATGTTTCCAAGCACCCACTGTATTGGCTTTAATATGATTATAATAAATACAAATTGGTGTATAAGTGTCTCTTGAAAAGAAAAGTACATTCTAACAAAAAATAAAAAGTTAGGAATCTTTCTTTTTTCTGTCTCTTTTTTAACAAACACATTTTGAAGTTCAGAACAATAAGGAAAGCCACCTTGTGTCTAAATAATGAGAGCAGTAAATGTAACTTACTGTATTCGCACATTTTGGATAATCATTAATTCCGAATAAGTTATTTCTTCCATTATATTAAGTTACTATTTGGCAGTAGGCGGCTGACCCTGACTGCCATTGCAATGCAAGATAGGATTACATTAAAACAGGAGATTAATTGAAAAAAATGTTTTTTTCCATTTTTTTGTCGCATATCTATTTTTCCATTTGGTAGACTGTTCCCTTACTTTTCTGTGAAATACAGCTAAAACACTTATGCCACTTTCAAAACAAAACTATGGGCTATAGGCATACATGGGAACTCATCGGGTTTCAACTGGAGTCTTCAGGTGAAGCCCTGGTTCCCCCGCAACTCCAGGTCAGTTTATTTTTTCTCTGTGCAATGCTTTCCCCAACCCATTTTCTTCCCACTCCCCTTAAAGAAAATGATCCTTAAAAGGGGGTAGAGCCCCGGGAAGCCTACTCTAGGAAGCTCCTAGGTATGGCTATAGGTATGAACCTGGGCCCTGGAGAAATTACTCTGTGTGCCCCTCCATTAATCCGGGCCCCGATTACAGTATTCTATAGTCTTAAAAGCAACAGCTATTTATTGCTATATAACTTTTGTATAAGATCATTAATATGCATGGCTAGACAATCCCAAGGCCTGGCTCAATGATTCAGATCCACGTAGGGTATAAATAAAACAAAGGCTTCACCCCCTTGGTTGTTCTCCCGCATGTCTTAACTTCAAATATAAAGTGGCCAAGATCAGTACCAAGGATAGCTCACTCACATGTCAAATAATATTACACTAAAACACAGCTACTTTAGAGGATAGCAGAATTTAAATACATAGCATTTTTACATATTCATACACGTTTGTTTTTTGTTATTAAGTGGCATCTAATTATCATGTTGTCATCAAACATTTTTAACACTGCATACACATGCCAAAAAAGGCATTTAATGGCAAACGAAAACTAAAGTGAACCGATTGCACATCCTTTCACATGCACCGTATTTATTACAAGCAAAAAAATAGACAAATTCCAGTTCAAAACAAAAGAAAATGATATTTGCATAAACTTCCGGGATTTACATAGTAATAATTACTGTTTACATCAGATTCTGTTTTTGTACCATTTATATCTTTAAGTTAGGGGTGCATGCAGCTAATCTGCTGGGTGTTTAACATTTTTAGATAACGAACAACTGTAGCTGCAGAAATCTTTCCCGGGGGCAATACAGACACTTATGCCCCCTGTTTAACCCTTTCTGTGAGCAGTCATGAGCATGCAGAATAGTATCATGCAGAATTTCGGTCTTGCCACAAAGGCAATGTCTACTGTACAATACTTGCTTTTGTCCCTATTTCCACATGGATTTTATATAACAAAATGCTGACATTCAAGTGCCCCTATCTCTAGAGCTCTTTTTAGAATCTTCTGAATCGCATCATAATGACAGTTCCAGGGAGAATCGCTGTAAGCAAAATAACATTCAATCAACTATTTCTTGGAAAATACCAAAAAAGCTATTAGAAACAAAGCATAGATGCTGGTCAATAGCTTCAAAATAAATTTAATATAACGGTTTTCATTAAGAGTCACCTGCTTCAAAAAAGCATGCTCTTTACAAATAATTCACTTAAGCAACATACAGAAACAAATCTGATATTTACCGTATCCTGACTAAAACTCTGCACAAGAATGGTGTATTCATAAACTAGATTTCAGACTTATTTATTCTAGTTTTCAGACTAATATTTATTCATAGAATGGTTTTTTCTATCTATTGGTCTCCAAAAGTTAAGTAAAATATCATACACACATAGGGGTTGCTATGCATGGTTAATGTAGAATATATTAGAAGAATGACTTGCACGGCACCAAAAATAGTAATTTTACTTACCGTAAATTCTTTTTTCCTTAGTGTAGTGTCAGTACCACGGGGTGTCGCTCTTCCTGGGACAAGGACCTAGAACCGAAGAGGTTAAGATACCTCCTAACCCCTCCTACTCCTCCCTATAAGAGCCCCGGCAACCCTCATACCTTCAGAAAGTACCAAGAAACACAAGATAGCTTGCAAAAAATAATTTTAATACAAAAATGCACAGGGAGGGATATATGTACTGACACTACACTAAGGAAAAAAGAATTTACGGTAAGTAAAATTACTATTTTTCCCGTCGTGTAGTGTCAGTACCACGGGGATATAGCAAGATGACCCCTCCTGGGTGGGGAAAAAACGGTCACGAGGTAACTGCCTGAAGCACCTTACGCCCGAAGTCAGCATCAGAGGAGGAGAAGATGTCTAGCCGGTAATGCTTGATAAACGTGTGAAAGGAAGACCAAGTAGCTGCTTTGCATATTTCTTCTGGAGATGCCGAAGACCTTTCAGCCCAGGATGTAGCCATAGCTCTGGTGGAGTGAGCAGTAATGCGGGATGAAAGAACCTGACCACTGAGAGAGTAGGCTAAGCGAATAGTATCGGAAAGCCATCGAGATATCGTGTGCTTGGAGGCCGCATTGCCTGTGGATCTACCAAAATAATTAACAAACAATTGATCCATGGAGCGGAAAAAAGCAGTGCGGTCTATATAAATTCGTAGAGCTCTGTGGACGTCTAAAGTGTGCCAGAGTGATTCTTCCGGAGTTGAAGGAGACGGGAAGAAAGAGGGCAAAATTAATGGCTGATTGACATTAGCTTCAGAGATAACCTTGGGCAAAAAAGAAGGTTTAACATACAGGACGACTTTATCTTGGTGGAAAATAGTAAATTCTGGAGCCGCGGAAAGAGCTTGAAGTTCACTGACCCTCCTCGCTGAGGTAATGGCCACCAAAAAAGCCGTCTTGAGGGATAAAAATTTTAGAGATACCTCTTCCAAAGGTTCGAATGGTTCAGAGCAGAGTGCTTGGAGGACCAATGACAAATCCCAGGAGGGAAAATGCGAACGTCTGGGAGGCCGTTGAATGATGGCAGCCTTAAAAAAACGTCTGACGAGAACTTGGGACGCCAACTCCGACAGGAGAAAATGACTCAGGGCTGAAACCTGTCCCTTAAGCGTCGAGACTGTGAGACCCGCTGAAAAACCTTCCTGCAAAAAATCCAGAACAGAACTTGTGGGGGGAGAAGAGAAATCCAAACCTTTGGAGACACACCAGTGGAGAAATTTATTCCAGACTCGAAGATAAATAGTGGACGTAGATCTTCGTACTGAACCCAAGAGGATTTCTGACATAGAATTGGAAACGCCTCTGCTCTGGAGGATCATCCTTGCAGCAGCCAGGCCGTCAATCTGAACTGCAGAAGAACATCCTTGGACAGGTTCTTGTTTTCCAGAAGATGGGAGGAAACTGGCAGCTCCCATACTGAAATCGCCATACTGAGCAGCTCCGAAAACCAACTTCGATTCGGCCAATAAGGGAGAATAGCTAAAACCCTGGCTCTGTCTACCCGAATCTTTAGGAGGATCCGAGGAATCATGGCTACTGGAGGAAACACATAAGCCATCTTGAAAGACCAAACCACTGACATTCCGTCTAGCAGGGGGGGATTGTCCTGCCTGTAAAGGGAGGCGAAAACTGGCAATTTCCTGTTTTGTCTGGTCGCCATAAGGTCTATATCTGGTAGGCCGAATCTTTGAACTAGGAGAGAAAAAATGCTCTTGTCCAGGGACCAGTTTGCTTGGGAGCAACGAGATCTGCTGAGATCGTCTGCCAGACAGTTGTCTACTCCTTTGATATGTGTCGCTGCTAAATCCTCCAGGTTTCTTTGGGCCCAGCGCATGAGATGGTCTGAAAGGTCCTGTAGCGTTGGAATCCGAGTGCCACCCTGTCTGTTTATATATGAGACTGTGGTGGCATTGTCGGACTGGATTCTCACAGCTTTCCCCCGTAATCTTGGACCGAAGGTCTTGAGTGCCAGGAACACAGCTTTTAGTTCCCGAAAGTTTGATGATTGGGCTTGATCGATTAAGGACCAACTGCCCTGACTGCAGAGGTCGAGTAGATGAGCTCCCCAGCCTACCTTGGAGGCATCCGTGGTGAGGGTGATCCAATGACGTGGTAGAAAAGATCGCCCTTGGGTGAGGCGCTCCTTTGCTTTCCACCAATTCAGCCGGAGTAAAACCTTCCTGGATACCGTGAAGGTAACATCTAGATCCTCCGGTCTCCTGGACCACTGTTGTAGGATGTCCCATTGCAGGGGTCTCAACTGCGCTTTGGACCAGCTTACTGCCGGAATACACGCTGTAAGACTGCCCAGGATACTCATAGCCAACCTGAAGGAAAGGGTTGGATTTTGTTGCAGAAAGGAAACCTGATTCTTTATCTTCTTGATCTTGGAGCGTGGGAGATAAAGTCTCGAAGAGACGGTATCCACTATGAGCCCCAGAAACTGGATCTTCGTAGTTGGAATCAGGTTGGACTTTTTGTAATTTATGATCCAGCCGTGTTCCCCCAAGCATCGGGTCGTAAAGCTGAGATGTGCCCGGAGCTCCTGAGAAGAACTTGCTTTTAGCAGCCAATCGTCTAGATAAGGGACGACTGTGATCCCCTCTTTCCGTAAAGCCGCTGCAATAGGAGTTAAAAGCTTTGTGAAGATCCGAGGAGCTGACGACAGGCCAAAAGGGAGAGCAGTAAACTGGAAATGACGAACTCTTGTCCCGACTCTTATGGCAAACCTGAGATATTTCCTGGAGGCTATGGCGATAGGCACATGGAGATAGGCATCTTTTAGGTCTAACGTAACCATAAGGTCCCCTTGTCTCAACAGGCGGGTAACCGTGAGAATGGATTCCATTCTGAAGTGACGGTAAGGAATATATGCATTGACTTTCTTTAAATCCAGAATTGGACGGAAGGACCCATCCGGCTTTGAGACCAGGAAGAGACGGGAATAAACTCCCTGAAACTCCTGATACTTTGGAACAGGCTCTATGACACCCTTTTTTAGAAGGGTAAGGCTTTCGGCCAACAGTGCTGAGTTCTTCACCTGAGAGGGGTAACACGAAATCAGGAACAGAGGACGAGGAAAACTGGAAAACTTTATCCTGTACCCGTCCGCAATGATCCTGAGGACCCAGGAATTGTTTGTGGTTTGCCTCCATTTTGGTAGGAACCATTGCAGACGACCTCCAACACCGTCAGAACTTCCTACCCTCTGGTTTCTTAGGGTGTTCCTGAAACTTTCTCTCGTGTTGTTTACGAAAGGCTTGAGTCTTGAAAACTGGTTGAAAAGGCCTGGAAGGTCTATACTGGTATCGCTTGTTCCATCTGCTTTTCCTATCCTGAGGAAGTGCCTTTTTAGTATCAGACATGTGTCTGATCAGTTCCTCCAAGGAAGAACCGAATAGCTTGGTTCTTTCAAAGGGCAGATCGCATAGAGTAGATTTGGAGGCAGTATCTGCTGCCCAGGAACGTAGCCATAATGCCCTTCTGGCAACGGAAGACAAACCCATGTTACGGGCTGAAAGCTTAAGGCCCTCTTCTGCAGCTTCCAGCAGGAAGCTATTAGCCAGTGTCAGGTTTTTAAATAGTTTAGATAAACCTTCATCCATAGATTCTGAAAGACTGCCCTCTAAGGACTGCAACCAGACACCCTGCGCTTTAGCCACAGATGCGCTAGACAACGCCACTTTACACTGGAATCCAGATGATTGGTAAATACGTCTGCAAGACGTTTCTGCCCTCTTATCCATAGGATCCTTAAGACCAGCCACTTCACTAATGGGAATGGTCGTACGTTTGGAAAGCTGGGCTATCTGGACGTCTACTTTAGGGATATCTTCCCATTTTTCATCGCCCTGAAGGTAAAAAAGCTGCTTAGAGTGCTTTGATATAAAGGCTCTTTTGCCTGGATTATTCCACTCTCTATACATGAGATTCTGCATGTGAGATAACATGGGCAACCCTTGGGGTGCGCTGACAGGTCTGAATCCTGAAAAAGCCGTGAGACTTCCTTAACAAATTTACGCAGCTCCTGTGGAGGAAAATTGGTCTCATCCTCTGACTCCTCACTAGATGAAGCTGAATAGGATGAACTAGAAACCTCCCCAGAGGATAAATCAGAATGAGGGGATAATACCCTCTTACGTTTGTGGGATTTAAGTTTAACGGGTTCCACAGGTGTAGCTGCTGCTGCTTTAAACGTTTCAAACGTTTGCGCCAGGTTGTCCTGGAACCAACCTAAAAAAGACTGCATGTCTTTTTGTTTTTCTTTTGCCAAACTCTCAGCAGAGCAGGCATTGCAAAATTTCTTCTTACAACCATCCGGCAACGGAGTGGCACATTCAGTGCACGATAAATGTTTGGTTTTTACCACAGCCTTTTTTGGAGCAGGTGTAAAAGATTTCTCTTTATCCGGCCTATCTGGTGAAACCGGACCAGACATCTAATATAAAACACAAAAAAAAAATAAAAAATTTTAGTAGAAAATATACAGGGCAGAGGATTTGACAGGGTAAGATTAACCAAATCCTACCTTACAACTCCTCAATCCGTGTGGGGGGGCTGGTGACACGGAAATCCCAGTGTTGACAAGCTCCTCTGCTGTCAGACTGGGCAGCACAGCTATATATATGCGAAAACCAGTTAGTTTTCGCGCCCTGAACAAGAGAAACTGAATCACGCATGCTCAATAGCGTGTCAGTACTCTTGGTGGAACGCAGCGCCCTCTGGCGTGCGTTCCACCGCTGTGCGCATGCTCCAACCTGCCGGCATAAGAGCGCGGCGTCTAAACGGCTCCGTAACGTCCGCCGATGCGGACGTTACTCCTCGCTCTGCTCACCACCCGGGGAGCAATCGGAGGGAACCCCCGGACACAACCCGTGTGCCCCACCAACGAAAAAAAAAAACAAAAAAACAAGGTCCGTCCCTGACAAGGGACAAGGAAAGAACTGAAGGTATGAGGGTTGCCGGGGCTCTTATAGGGAGGAGTAGGAGGGGTTAGGAGGTATCTTAACCTCTTCGGTTCTAGGTCCTTGTCCCAGGAAGAGCGACACCCCGTGGTACTGACACTACACGACGGGAAAAATTACAGTATTTGCTCAATTGTAAGACGACCCACAAAATTTAAATATTCATTTAGAAAAAAAACAAAAAGACTAAGACTACCCTATAGAAATAAAGTTTTACTAGTAAATATTAATTCAAATGTAGACTATTTTTTTATATTTAATAAAAACTATGATTGTGAAAAATGCATTTCTGCCCGAGGCTTGCCACTCTGCCCACCAGATATGCCTTATACCACCCTGGTATGCCACTCTGCCCCCCCAGACTTACCAATGCATCCTCAGACTTGACCCCCGTGCTCCAGACTCCCTGGTGTCTAGTCGGGGCAGCCGGTGGATGTCTGCGCAATCCATGTAGACAACCTCTGCTGCTTCCTGAGACTTCCACTGGGGCTTTTATGATGGAGCACAGGAAGTTCATGTCACACCGGCGCTCCGTCATAGAAGCCCCGGCGAAAGTGCCAGTCCTAATACAATTACCTTCTACATAAAGTTCAAGGTCTAGAAAGTAAATACTATAGCTGTTATACTTTGTATTTAAATTCATACCCCACATATTATTCCCAAGATAGCTGAGAAATGTTACAGTATGTAGGGTGTGGGTAAGAGCACCACTTCACTTTTTGGGTTCAGTATTTTGTTAGTATCTAATCCAGATTATTTCTTTAGCACATTAAAAATAGAATATAATTCACCTATGACAGGGGTGGGGAACCTTTTTTTCTGCCAAGGGCCATTTGGATATTTATAACATCATTTGATGGCCATACAAAATTATCAACTTAAAAATTAGCCCCTCAATGTATATTTATCCCACCAGACAGCCCTCCTATTAGTATTGAACACACCCTTGCTGACTGACCCCAGCCAGCCCCACATTGTGTATTTATACCACCCAGCCAGCCCCCCCTTTAGTATCATGTCAGCCCTGGCATCCAATTGCATCCACAGGACCTGCCTACAGCCTCCCCGTGGCATCCTTGTCTCAAACAGCCTCTGTGTGCTATGCTTCCCCCACTTACACATCCATGCTATCACACACTTATGCATTCATTCACTCATTTGCAAATATTAATTCACTGATTCACAGATACACATTCATTCACAGATTCACAGATACTTATTTATTCCCTCATCCACAGATGCTCATTCACATATACTACTTCACAAATATTCCTTCATTCAGATATTCATTCATTCACGGATACTAATTAATTCCCTCATTAACATATACTCATTCACAAATATTCGCTCAATCAGATACTCATTCACACAGGTTTATGTTTCTGAGCTTTCATATTAAAATGTAAAAATCTCTTTGGTTGTTCACAGTTTAGTGAATCAACCCCTGCAATAAAATATATCAAGAGATAAGTCTACTTTTTTGTTTGTGCGTAGGTGTTTGATGTAATTGTAAAAGATGTAATTTGCTGTTCACATCACCATTTATTATCATAAGAAAGAGTAATTTACAAAAAAACTGCTTAATTTACATCAATTAAATATCAAATATTTTGCAAAAACAATGAGGCATAAATGAGTCAGAAATAAGTTCAATATTGAAATGAACAATAAGACTTGGCTTTAAAATCATGAGACAGTAAATACTTTTTATGTATTGTGGCTTCACGTATGAACGTATTCTATTGTTCTATAAAAACTAACAATGCTACTTGTGGAATTCTATAAAATAAATTTATAGAGAGATTAAAATTCACTAGGAACTAGAAACTCATTGGAAATAATATTTTGGGGCAATCTATTAAAAAATCTGTAGAATGACTGAAATTCACTGGAAATAATATTTTGTGGTGATATAACACAAGTCGCCCAAGTTATCAATAAACTTTGCACCAAATAACTTTTTCACCTATTCCCCCTTAGTGCCTACGCTTGGCTACTAGCATAGGGGCAGCCTCCCCTTGGACCTGTTACCAGCCGCTCTAGGCCTAGGCCAGAATATACCACTGTATCATGTTCACGTAGGATACCTGTGTGCTATCAGGATTGGGGTTTCCTATGTAAGGAGGCAGTTATTATACTGCTTGGCACAACAGAGCTGGTTCTGATATAGCCCTTCTTGCATGTTTGTGGAAAGAGGTTTGGCAGGAAGACACGACATTCCCAACATGTGACTTTGTGGCAATTTTATAGTGGTTTATGTAATTAAGACCCTTAAATTATAACAAATATATCGATATACACAATAACATTTATAAATACAATTTCTGTTTAGCTTTTGGGGCTATAGGACATTGTGATACATTCATACCCAGCAAATATTCTAGAACAGCGGGACATCAGGGGAAGAAAATACATGCCGAGTTTCAAGATCTGTTCACTGGGTAATTAACATGCTGGCTCTTTGAGAATTTTGGAAAAGAAAAAAAAGCAAATTAATTGTTACTCTTTGTATGTTATTTGCAAACACGTGCCTAATTACTTCATTAAAATTTAACAGAATAAAGTATTTACGTTTTCATGTTTGCATGCAGAGATCTCTTTTTCACTATGTTGATTTTGTATTTAATTGATGACTTGTAATTCTTTGCAGCTGCCATTAAAAACTGAACTGCGTTATGTCAGCCAAGAGCTGGAATCCTGCCACTCAAGTAACAGAATAATGATCACCTTGTCACTTCTCATCTGCGCTCATTCTTCACTCCGTGACACATACTCAGCAAACGGCAAATTATTTATCTACTTGCTCAGGAAAGTTGCAGCCACGTCCATTTCCATGGCCTGGATAAGGTAAAAGATAAAATATAAAACATAAAATACCTCTCACAGAAATGCTGAAAAATGACAATTCAGTATAAATTACTACCATTACAAGAGCTCAAAAAAATAAAATCAGTCTTTTGCTTGTGTTGATCTGTGATTCAGAATTAAACTATGGCTTTAGTAGGGTTAATATAACTCATGTTCTGCACCAGAATACCATCTGCTTTAAGGTTGGCGCATCTCACCTGAATAATGGCTTTTTTAAAGTGGATGCATCTCAGATTCTGCATTCAGACAATGGCAATTCAAGGTGGTAACTCTACTTTTACTATTTACTGTTTTTGGAATAGGTGCACCTTCATCCACATGGGCACCAAGCTTCGCTACAATTTGTATTGAGGACTTTTGTAAATTATTGTTATTATTTAAAATATGCAGAGGTCCCACTCGATCTCGTGATGGTTTGCAATCAATAAGGATTGCTACCATCAAAGGAAGTAATTTCCATGACCCCATACATTTTCACGTGACATAAGACAGATTACCTGGACACAAATTATATCTGAGACATCTCAGTTTGAGCACTGGCTATACTAAAAAGGGAATCCAAATGGACCAAGTGAATCCTTGTCTGAAACTGGAGAATTAATTTTTGCATCACGATGTGTTGTCCAATTTAAAAAATGAGACAGTGGGGCAAGCACGTTTTTCAGGGGCCTTCAATCATTTACGTACTTGAAAACATTAAAATGTCCTGAGGTTCCATTGTCTAAAACCTGTAGCTTGTTCATTCAGAATACTAGGTCCCAGTGACTTGCACCTGCCTTTTGCATCCTCATTGTGTATTAAATGAAGAAAAAAATATTAGCAATACATGCTTAGTTTAGAGGGGGGAAATGCAGAAAACATATCTTATTCTCTTCTAAGACATTAAGAACTACCAGGATAAAACAGATATTAAGTGAGGTTATAGACCATTGTGTCGACGCAGAGGTATAGTTTTAGAATTCCTACCAACTCATCATGAGCCAACTCGAAAATAAAATGAGAAGCTCATCTTACATAGCAATACAAATCTCATCAATATCCAGCTTTTGGTGAGCTTAATTGTGATTGGGGCCACTCCATTCTGACCTTGGATTACTTTAATTGGAGTTCCATGCGCTGTGCTCTGAAGCATTTATAGTAGGTCATGTAGTTCTTTTAAGTGGGGCACTATCTCTAGCTCACAGACATACATAAATAAATAAGGAGATTTGTTAAACCTAAACACCATCTCAGGTGTCTTTTACATCGGAAAGTGATATGATCTGAAAATGTGCAATGGGCTAGATTCTGTGCCATAAACAATTCAGTTTTACAATTATTGAACACCTGGCGCATGGAAACTGAGATGACTTCTTCCTTTTCATGAGTATTAACACTGATTGCCCACAGAGACTCTATAGAGCATACCAATTTTACCTTATTAGAAAACCAGTTTTGTTTATTGCTATGACTTAGTACAGAGTAATTATTTTCTATTGATTTTTAATAGATAGTTTATGTTTAATTAAAAAGAAAAGCATGGGGTAAAGTGTTTATATATTACTACCATCCTACAGGAACTGATTCCTTTAAAGGAGAACTTCCACCTTGGGATGAGCCTAGGGTCACTGATGCCTGAGTTTTGCCCTCAAACAACTTACCAATGCCATATTTGTCCCCAGCTTGTCAATGCCAGACAGATCATCAGTGGCATCTTTGCCATTCAAACCGCATTACACTTAGTGTGTCAGTGACATCAAGTGCTCTGACTTTAAATATGCCACTGAGCCAGAGGCAAGAACAAAAAATTGTGTCCCCTCATTATATTTTTTCAGATGTTATTTTGAGGAAAGTCGATAAATAACAAGGAAATTAATGATTTTAAAAATAAAACAATAGTAAAAAACATTTTCCTAAACCCAGTGATTTATTAAAATTTTGACACTGAGGGTGGTACAGCATAACTCCCATGAATATATACTGAGCCTGACAATGGTACAGTATAACTCCCATGAATATATACTGAGCCTGACAGTGGTATACCACAACTCCTATCACCGCAGCACTATAACTCCTATCATTATATAGTGATCCATGCACTATATACTGTGTCAGACATTGACGGTGATACACCATAACTCTCATCACTATATACTGAGCCAGACTCTGACTGGTGTACAGCATAACTCCCAATTTCACATAAGTATATACCATATTGGCTCGAATATAGGCCGCACTTTTTTCCCCCATTTTAAGTCTTTAAAGTGGGGGTGCGGCCTATATTCGGGGTCTAGCGCCCGACGCCCGGGACATGCAGTCCGGGCAGGCAGCGGGGTTAGGATACAGATCCCCCGCAGCGGTGCAGGGAACCTGCATCCTACTCTCCAATACGCTCAGACAGCCTCCCCTGCCAGCACTTTCCACTGGGGGGGTGCCGGCACGGGAGGTTGTCTAAGCACATCGTGCGGACGGTCACCGGCTGCGGAGGTTGTTTACCTGCATCGCCGCAGCCAGTGACCGTCCGCACAATCCGTTTTACCTCTGCCCCCAAGACTTACCAGAGCAGACTCCCGGGTGTCTTGCGTGGCCGGCGGGGGACATCTACGCAATACGCGTATACAACTTCCGGTGCCGGCACATCCGCTGAGTGCCGGCACCGGAAATTGTATACGCGTATTGCGTAGATGTCCCCCGCCGGCCCCGCAAGACACCCGGGAGTCTGCTCTGGTAAGTCGGGGGGGGGGCAGAGTGGCAGCATATCTCGGGGGGGGGGAGGACAGTGGCAGCATATCTCGGGGGGGAGGACAGTGGCAGCATATCTCGGGGGGGGAGGACAGTGGCAGCATATCTCGGGGGGGAGAAGGACAGTGGCAGCATATCTCAGGGGGAAGGACAGTGGCAGCATATCTCGGGGGGAGAAGGACAGTGGCAGCATATCTCGGGGGGGAGAGACAGAGTGGCAGCATGTTTTTTGGTGCTTTTTTAAAGAAAAAACTTTTTCTTTAAAAAAGCACCAAACTTTTAGGGTGCGGCCTATATACGGGGGCGGCCTATATCCGAGCCAATACGGTAATATCACTTTTAATTATTGGTGCAAGATTTCCTAGCTTTTACACCAAGTAATTGTAGGTAAAACATGTGTCCAATAATTATACATTATGAAGGGCCAATTTAAATATTTAAAAGGACCAGCTACACCATGAATGCAGAAGAAACTGTAAAAGGTTGGTACATCAGAATGCACAATTAAGAATATGGACATTGATTCACCACAGATCAAGAAATTAAATTGTTATGGTAAACAAAGATAGGACAGAAAATGCACATTAGTATTCACTGACCCATATTGCAGGCATACATCACCTGGCAAATACTCCACAAAGGCCAGCCTTGGCACCCAGATTGCATCTGCAGGATTTGCCCAGCATCAAGATTGCACTGATAGGGCGTGAGCAGCACCCAGATAGTACACATACAGTAGGACTTGCCCCAGCACCCAGATTGTACATATATGACTTGCTTGGCACCCAAGTTACATCCAGCAAGCTTGCCAGCATCCAGATTGCACTCACAAGACTTGTCCAGCACCCAGATGGCACTCATATGACTTGACCGCCTATCTCTCCCCTTTCTTTCTCCTTGTCATTCTCTCTCCTCTATAAGTTTCTTTTTATCTGTCAATGATTCTTACTAACTCTCGTCTTTGCTATTTATCTTACTATCTCACCCCCCTTTTCTTATTCACTTACCTGTGGTGGGAGCACGAGGCCTCTGTCTCACTGCTCCATTGCAAGGGCTTGCTTAGCACAAAAAATGCACATATAAAACTTGTCCAGCTCCCAGACTGCAAATATAGGACTTGCCCCAACCCCCAGATTGCACTCTTAGGACTTGAACAGCACCCAAGTTATATCCAACAGACTTCCCAGCACCCAAGTTGCAACCACATAACTTGCCCTATATGTTTTTTCTCAGTTTTATGTTCTTTTTCTCTCAGTTTTCTCAGCTTGTTGCTTCAAGGCCTGGATAGCTTGTCATCATTAAGGGCACACTGAAGTTTATGAAGGTATCATATAGGATAATCTCAGGGTGGCTGTGCGCCAAGTGAAGCTCAGTAGAAGTTGTATAATGCAGCAGGACAATGACCCTAAACATCAAAGTAAGTCTCCTACAGAATGGTTTAAAAAAAAGAAAATCCGCCTTTTGGAGTGGACCAATCATTAGAGATGCTGTGGAATGACCTCAAGAGAGCTGTTCACACCAGAACCCAGAAAATGGCTGAGCTTAAGTAGTTTTGTAAGGAAGAATAGTCCAATAGTCCAACTGAATGTTGTGCAGGTCTGATTTGCAGCTGCTGGAAGCCCTTGTTTGAGGTTATTGCTTCCAAAGTTATTATCTAAAGCACATTGTGCTTTTCTATACTTCTGACTTAGATGTCAGATCACATTTTATGGACAAATAATACACAAAACCAGGTAAATTCCAAGGGTTCACTTACTTTTTCTTGCCAATGTAATAGCCATGTAGAGTTTTTCTCCTTGTTGTGAAAAAACTGAATGTGTATTATTTCTTGCTCTTACCTTGTGTTCAGGAAAGAACATATGGGGTACTTGGATTGGTAAGTGGACCTAGGGTGCCAACCATGTACCACCTATGTGGCAGAACTGTGAATAGCTTAACTTGTCCTGAAAATATATATGTTTAAGTTTGAGTTCTTTATAGTTTGACACCTGAATATAACTATAGTAAAACATTGGTCCGGCCTCCCAGGAAAAAATGCATCTTGGTCCCTGGCACTCAATGGGTTCAGATTCTGTATGAATAGTGCAACAGTGGGTATTTACAAAGTATTTGATACTGCCCAGTTTTTTCTACAATTCAGAAATAAGGCAGGTGCATACGGGAACTAGAGCTGAATCATACTGTTAAAAAAATCCATAATTAAAATGTTTTCTCTAAAGTAAAGCTCAACATAGCCAGTACCATTATAATCTTAGTATTGTAAGGTGGTGATTCATTTAAAGATGCTATTCATTCTCATTCGTTTAACTGTTGCCATAGAAACACGCTCTTTTCAAGTACTGGGTAAATTGTTAAGAAGTACATCTTATTTTGATTATATGCTGTGGCCTCTTGTAAGTAAATACTTTATTATCATAGTAAACATTTCATATGTTTTGCTTAGTAGCTTATCCATTAAAATCCAATTTTGCATTCCTTCTCCAAATAATTTCCACTAAAATGGGATCCAAAAGTCAAATTAAAAAGTATCAAGTATAAAAAAGGTTCGTTTTCAAAGCTTCAGTCCCATGAATTATTTTATTTTCGCTTAGATCATTCCAGTAGCATTGGCCATAACATCCAAAACATCATTAGCACAACCCTACTCATTTGCTAAAAAAACGGGAACATCAGCGAGGATAATACTTACATTATTATTATTATTATTTATTGTTTTATATAGCGCCATCAAATTCCGTAGCGCTGTACAATGGGTAGACAGGACATAACAAGATAAAACCATTTTAAAACTTTGACAAATGAACCCCCTTGAAATGGTTATACTACCTGTCCTCCAGGGTATATATATGCAAAGTTAAATTTAGTAACGTTAAAAAGACAAATTAAGCTTACCTTTATCATTTGTATATTTTTTTTATAACTCTGCTTGCAATTTGTATACTAAAACAAGTGATTTGACCATTCAACCAGTTAGTATGAGTTATTATCATCAACAAATGTCTAAGGAATGGCTGACAAGTATTTCTTATCCCATCACTCTTCATCTGTTGCCCCAGTCTGCCAGTCCATCCACTGGCTCCCCAAATTCCTGACCCTTACCTGCTTAGAAACACTGATCCCACCTATATTAACCTCCTGGTAACTGGGTTTTACTCAATATGTGAAATTTCGATTTTTGTTATAGGCTCCCTTTAAGCTTTCATTCTGACAATCAGGAAAACAATAGTGCAAAAATATTACATTACCAATTCGCTTTAATTATCTACCTAAAAGAAAAAAAAACGGAGAAAAAGACAAAAATGGAGACATAGATTTTGACATATATAAGTACGCGTGACACATACACGCACCAAAACTATAGTATCAGGGATTCAAGCCTTCCTATTGTGCCTTTAGGTTTTTGGAAAATGAGATACATGGGAAAACAAATTATATTAATATATATGTGTTGTTTTTTTTGTGAATGCAGACATGAATTACATCCATTTTAATCTTTTAAATGGTGTCATGCGACAAAGGGTAAGAAGGTATTCCATTCACAGCTATTGTCACTTCGTGACAAATATCTTTTTCACATTCATCAACCTCAACTAATTATATTATTAAAAGCCAATTAACCACAAAAAGAGCCTTCATAATTTAACCCTTAATAATCAGTAATTCGGAGCTTAGAATTAGTCATCAAGGATAATATCTTGGCTTTAAGTAAGAGTGAAGCATTGCATATGAAATATAGACTAATTATTCTAAAAGCAGTAATCAATTTGAAAAGGACCCTTCAGTGATAATATCACCTCATTACAGCTATCTCGGTAAGGTCCCTGTCCATAGGATCTATTTATTGCTTAAAAGAAAAAAATCCCTATCCTTCCCCATTGGTTAATGCACGAAAAACATTTGAAAAGCTCTGTGCTGAAAGGGATAGTAAATAATTTTTTTTCCAGCCTGAAAGTTGAAGTGGATTGATTAGACAGAATTTTGTTCTGTTTTATACAATAAAAAGAGATGAACTGTACGGTTAGCTGAGCCAATTTGTAGAGCAACCTCTTCTCGTTAATTGGCGCTAGACTAATGTAGAAGCACACTCCAAGGTAAGTAGAGAAATCCATTTACCAAACCCCCGAAAACACAAACACTGGATTTTTTTTTCCATTACCCTTCATATTAGGCCCGCTACATTCCACCTGTGACCCTAGGTTTATGAGGGCTCTTTTATATAATTTAGTATCTTTATTAAAGGTCCACTTAAAAAATTGTTCAGATTGCCTAAGAACATTAGAAAAAAACATAATTAGCGACATAACCAAGCCCATTAATTCCCGATAATGCATCACAAAGTAGAATTATCTGAAAAAAAGGTCCCATAAACCTTCATCTGAGTAAATGAAAGAGGAACGGCATATTTTCTTTATTATAATGTTCAATCAAGCCTCCCACATTCTTGGAGGGGTTTAAAAGGTAGAGGCATTTTCCTTTAGCAAGACTATTGTTTATCTGAAATTAAAGTTAAACCTATTCAGTGCCAGAGAATAAAAATGGCATTTTTTTATGTTTATACGATAATATTATTTATCTCATTTAGGGAACTGCCACAAAAATCTTTTTTGAAAAAGGAGGAGGCTCACACGTATACATATACATATATATATATATATATATTCATAGTATTATGTATCTGTCAAGAACCATGTTGATCAGAAAAATGGATATAGCCGTAATGATCCAAGAGGAGATGGAGTCTTTAGTCAAAGTTGAAACGTTTTATTGGCTCCATACGGAACCCGATGTTAAGTCATATGAGCTTGTGATACATTAGAGCTTTCTTGTTTTCATCTGAAGAGCAGACCTTCTTATATTGAGGTCTTATATTGACCTTACATCTTTTCTGTGTTGGACAAATAAATAGTATCACCTTAAACTAGAAATGCCATGTCCACAATCAAAACTTCAATAAAAATCCAGTCAATAGGTTGGACTTGGTAACCAAAGAAAAAACGTATTTGGTAATTTAATACATAAAGTATTATTCTTTTGGCTACAGTGGGAAACTGAAACTGTGAATAGTGAATTAGTTACAATACATCTCTCTTTTTTATCCTGCAAGTTCCTATTGTATTGTTATTTAATTAGTTATAATTCATTTATCTCCTGTGATTAAATAGAGACCAACTGCTATGCCTACGTCTGTCTTAAACTAAACTAAATTCACTTTCTTACCTTTGTCTCCACCACTCACGGCAGGACCCTCTTTCTTGGACCACTGTACATGAAACAGAGGACATTGTGGAGGTGGCTCACCAAAGAAAGATACCACATACGTGGGCAGCAGTCACATATATGATTGTACTTTAATTCACCTTTGACCCTTGGTAACTACCAATGTGAATAAATCCCAAGGAGATATTCAGTTCAGAAATCCATCTGAAGAAGAGACCCTGAAAGCTCGTGCAACATCTTTTTTTCTATAATGAAAGGAATCTCCTTCTAGTAAAAACTCTATATTCTTTTGGACCAATGCAGCTATATCTATTTTTCTTAATAATGTGGTAAAATAAATGGACATGCCGAGGATAACTTGTTGTTCTGGAAAACTAATCATTAGGGGCCCACAATGATCACAGAGGCCCCTGAGCATCTAAAGAGATTTCTCATGTAGAAGTATCCATGAAAGCTGAGAGCATCAAGTACCACAGAGATTTTCACTTCAATCAAAGAAAGTGCCAGTCATAATCAAAGAAACACAGATGTAATTGTAGTGTCCTATACTAAAAAATGGTGGCAGTTGCTTCTTCAACACTAAGTTCCTTTTGAGTTTGATTATTGTAACCATGGCTCTGGCAACTTGTTCAATGAATTTGGGTTTCTCATTACATAGGCTGGACAATGATCAGCCTTAGCCTAGAAACAGCTGTCTTTCTGAAAAGGATTTCATATTGGTTGCCTTACACCCATTTCAGTAGTCCAGTAGTTATTGAAGCTGATAAATTATTGAAGGACTCCTATGTACAGATATTAGTGATTTATGGACACCTGGTTAAGCATGAAGCCATTACTTCAGGGGACACTCCAGCGCCTCATGCAGCCTCTCCAAGGAAGAATGCATAACGAAAGTACTTTGTAAGATAACAGGTACTGCCTCCTCCATCTGTGGATGCGTATTGGCAGTGGGTATAGCGTATGTGCACATACCAAGCAGAAGATGTGTTTGGTCAAACAGATCTCATCCAAGCCAAGGTGGGAGAGGAGGAAAAATACTAACACAGCGGGGGACACTGAGCTGTCATATGCATCAAAGTGTGACTTTTAGGTGTTCCGGTACATTGCAAACTGTGTCCCAGAAAATACGGTCATTCTCCTTTTCAATAACTCATTACTAAGACAATAACTCATTACTAAATTTGAGGAAAGGTGAGGTTTATCTAAAGATCCTTAAAAGTTGTAAGTTCTAATGAGTAGATCTACTTAATCCATCCAGTTGTTTAAAAGTAAACATTTAGGAGAAAATTCAGTCACCAGCTATTAGGCTTTAATTGCAAGATATAGACATGATTCTTTGAGAAAATTAGTCTTATTATTCTAGAAATTAAAGTGCCCAAACAAGAGGTCATTATTTAAAATCAGCATCACGTTGCTTACAGTCCCAAGAGGCGTAGATATTCTGTATACCTATAGGAGGCAAGATGCATGACGTGTCCAATAACATCACGATACTTACCACAATTTTAGGAAAGAGTTATATGTGTGACAACCCAAGAATGCAGCTATATCCGTTCTTTGAAAAGAGATAAAGAAGGATGTTCCAGGGAAGTCCGAAGTTCAAGTTCAGATTAATTATTGAGAATATAAATATTCTTTTAATGGAAACCTGTAATTCTACCTCCTGTAAACAAATGCATGCTGGACTAGGCGAAGTCTTGTATGTTGTTCAACCATCACGCATGGAGACAACTCTAGAATTATACTGAAATGTGAAATTTAGAATGTGAAATGCTAGTAGGCTTTCTTTTTGTCCTCTGTTGTTCCATGTGCTGGTGGATAGTAGGCCGTTGTTCTTGACGATTGTGTTCCTAATGCTAATGTGTATTCTTAAGGTGTTAAGGCCAGATCTATTATGATTTATCATTCAGAGCTTGGCCTCATGCATCCCCGATACCAACTCTGTGGTATACCATCATGTCCTCTATTACACCTTAAATGTATGGGTGGCTGGTTGGGTTTTTGGTAACTCAATATACTAGGGTAACTCATTGCTTTATGTCTACAAATAAGTATATAAGGGGTTACCTATATTCGGCGTAAGGGAAGCTCTGTCCAATATATGTTTTGCCCCTGCTGCTTTATAAACAATGAATTTATAAAATGCCAGCCATTTCTCAATATTATCTCCAGCTGTGCAGATATAATTTAGCAGTATTATGTTCTGTCACTTCTGCATTAGCAGACACTGAGGCCCTGCTGAGTAATTATGGAATAACTTCATAATGAAATGCATGAACCAACAGCTAATTATACTCTGAAGTTGATTAACAACTATTTCTTTTAAGCTGAAACACTCAACCATCTCCATCAATTTCTGGGAAATGTTATGGGAAAAAAAAAACAGGTAAGGGGACCCAAAAAAAAAAAAGAAGAAAAACAACATGTTGATAAGTAACCAATACTTGAAGAATATTTAAAAAGAAAATTCTGATGGATGCTCCAACTGGTTACTTTGAGTACCATCCCAGTTTAATGGACCCTGCTCAGAAAAAAACTGTTTTATCCATTATAAATTGTGTAAAGGGGCAAAAAAAAACCTCAAGACATATTATCTTATTATAAGTTTCAAAACATATCATATGCCTTGTATTTACAAGGCGTTAGCAGGCGTGTATTACATGATGTGCTACATATACTCAATATATAATGACTTTTTGGGAGCTGTCATTTTTTTTTGGGGGGGGGGATACAATATTTGGTAAAATACTTGCCCTGTGAAGGAGGGCAAGGAAGGGGTGAAAGATTTTTTTTAAACTAATATTTCTTTTTTTACTACTTTTTATATTGTTCTTTATTAGAGAGAGGGCTGTGGGTATCTTAATATGCATTCTTCCAAAATTATAAAACAAAATGAAAGCACTTACCCGAGACAGACAAGGCTGCCCTCCTCCTCTACATTCCGAGTATTCTTGCATCTGATTGGCCGCTTGAAGCAGTCAGTCAGTGATAGGGAAGTGCTCCCCTTTAAATCTATGGAAGCACTTTTTACACATGCGGTGTTCCTGGGGCAAGCGCTGGAAGCTGGGGCTGACTAGATGTTAGTATATCACGTGCAGGAAGATATGTTTGGCCGAAAACATTTAACCGGGGGGCATGTAAACAGGCAAATGCATATGGAGGGATTATTCTTCTTCTTTATATGTTAAGCGGTAACATATTATGTAGCGCTGTACAATATAAAGATGGGGTGCTAAACAAATACATAACATACATTTACACATACAGACACAACAGGAGTTGAGGACCCTGCCCGTGAGCTTGCCCTCTAGCATCATGGAAATTTCATACAAAGTTCCTGGCAAAAATAGTGCTTTTATGAGGGCCCTGCTTTTGAATTTACAATCTAAGAGGAAAAAAATTGGGGGGTAAAATGGTAGCTTTCTTGTATCACTAATTAGGGGTAAGTGTTTGCTTCTGCAGATTTCCCCCAAAATTCAAAACGGACATGGAAATTTAACGAGGCCTTACAGCTCTCATATGCATTAATGAACGTCCCTTTAACCGATCCTGAAATGAAAAGCCCCATAGTTAACCTTTTCAGTGCTGAAGTTCATCTTTCATATGCGTGTATCGTTAATCTCTTTAGTGCATGTATTTAACGTGTTCAATAATGGTGTGCAAACGTCTGTGAGTGTGACGGCATAATGTAAACAATCTGCTACATTGACTGTGATGTGGGGCGCCGGGGCACTGTTACTAAAAAGCTACGCTCGGGCCAATGTTTTTTGGGGGTTTTTTGTATTCCTTTTGTTAATTTGGCAGCCCTAGTTGTATATTAGGCTGGCTCAGCCCTTACTGAATAATGTTGCCATGGGAACAAACTAAGGAGTCCTGCTCTAGAGGAAGAACACCCAGCAGAGGAGGAAGTGTTCCATGGCTCGGTAGGTCTGAACGGGCGGCTGGGTGTGTTACCCTAATTCAGAACTAGTGGAGCAGCACTCAAGAATACTGTTTGTTGATAAGCATATTTACCCATATCGACACCTTAGTATAAAAGGCCACATGCCATTTTCCTTTTTCTAATAAGAACATAGAGGGAAAATACTCTCCCTTCCATGGGGAATTGGCTCCCTGGTGCGCCTCTTACTTCAAAAGGCTGGTTGGGGAGGTGGGAGATCTCTCTTGTAACCAGCCCATTTACCCTGTCTCGAGGTCTGTGTCTAGATGGCACAACCTCCCCCCGGTATGGTTTATCCTGGGCAGGAAGTAGCTAGGGAGCCGTCCTGGACCATGTTTAAACACCCCCCCTTAAATACACCAATGTGTAATTATTTTTATTGATTTATACAATGCTATCATCTTCATCATAATCAGCACTATGTAAAACGGTTCATTGTAACACTTTGAAATGCATTGCACTAACGTGAAACAGGTATGCATGTGTCACCGATTTAAAAGCATGACACATTTCCGAATCTATTTTTTGGAGAGGTAATTTCGTATATTTAAATAAACAGAACAAGAGAACCTTTACGTCACAAAACTATATAGAATGAAACAAGTATACACATACACAGCGCAATTTTAGCACGTCGTGCAGTACTGACAAGCAACAGATGGGGGAAGCATGAACAAAACCCATGGAATGGGCATGTGGACATTTAGCACTTAGCCTTAGAACTGCTCATTATAAATAAAATCCAATCAACCGTGTATGTTTAAAGAGTTTATGAAAAGTCACTACAGAGCATACCATGTTACCTATTTATCATCCAAATAAATACTAGAAACTGTCAGTATTTAACACAGCAAATTAATCGAAACACTATACAATCTCTGGATCTAGACTATACAATCTCTGGATCTAGCCCTTATTTCTAATGTTCTGCCGAATGGAATCTGCCGGCGCTTTATAAATAAATGTTATGTCAATGTAATGTTGGCAGCTATGCCAGCCATACAATCTTCTATGGGTTAGCTTTCAGAGAACTTTGCTGGGAAACAAGTTTTATCAACCCAAGTGCCTTTGATTCAGTAAACCAGTGAAATGTCTTCCAATCTGGTTCCACTTAGACATTTAATTTACTGGAACAATAAAACAAGTTATTTCAACACTCAGAGAGAGAGAAAAAAACATAAAAAAAAGAAAGTAGCCCTTGCGCAAAGAAGGTCGTTATTTTTTATGCTAAAAAGGCTGTGTGGGAATAAACGCTCACAACACTAATAGGGTTTCACACTAAAGGGGCGCTCTATTTACTAATATTTTGAAACAAAAGCAAAAAAAAAAAAAAAAGTGTGACATTCATATTGAAGGGCCAGCCCCAGTGGGCAACTAGAAGAGCTTGGTTGGCCCTGTATAATGCACTGCTAATACGACCAGCCTGTTAAAGTACTCTGTGAGTTGGCCGGTGGTAAATACATCACATGCATGAAGATATCTTTGGTTGAATACGTCTCCTGCAAAGAATATAGCTTGGGGGACCACATAGCTATCCTATGAATAAAAGCCATAGATGAGCATAAGGCTATCTTGAGTCTTACACCAAAATCAAGGGTGGTGGTCTTGGAGCAGGATGTGTGGACCAGAGTTATCTGCCATTGGTAATGTTCTTGAATAATTAATTGGGTTTGTAATTAACAGTGACCCCTTTTCTTATGAAAGAAATATTGTAAAACAGTAAGAACATGTTTGTTTCAACTTGTACCCCTTTTCTGTTGTTTAATATCTTGCTGCCCATAAGTATTGTACAACACGGATGAATATAGTTACAAAATAAAGCTCTACTTTGTCCTGGGGGGGAAAAAACATGATTTGCGTGGGTGCCCTAAACGAAAGGAAAATTAGAGTTGAAAAAGATGTAACAAAAAAACCCACATAAAAATTGCTCTTCTCCTGTAGTGGTTAATGTCAAGCGTTTTTGTCAAGAAGGTCTAACCATTGTCTCTTCAACTACGGTCGCATTTTTAACTTTAGGGTACGAAGCAGAACTTTCAATAAAAATAAAAAACATTCTCGGCTTGTTTCTAAATAAGCTCAGGTAGTCTGATGGAAGTGTGTTTCTGTGGAAACAGATCAGAAAGCGGCTCGGATTACACATTCTGCGCCTTCTTTTAATTTGTAAAATGGCATCCAAGTGCTTCACAATAGTGAAAACACAAGACCAGTACAAAGCACACAATTAGATTCAGAACTGCATTAACATTAATTGAAATGACTAATGCATAGTTGGAAGGAGAACTATCACATCTGATACCCAACCATAATTGTATCCATTACTGAAAGCCACCTATCTCTTATGTTATTACTTTTATTTCAGGATAAGTTTTTTAGATTTGTGTTTTCAAACTTTTAAATCTGCCAGAAGTGATAGCCAGGGCATTACCTGTGAGTCTTCAGAGAAGATGGCGGAACCCTACTGTCTGCCAAATAGTTGTGCCATTCTAGAAGCTGTGTGTCTGTTCTGTTGGGTCTCTGAATGTCATTCCAAATGAAATTAAAAATCCGTTATGGGCAGTTATAGTATGGAGCTAACAAAACCTTGGCGCCGATTTGCTACACAAATAAGCAGTGATATGATAACAAACACCTTGTACATGCCTGGTTATAAACAATTACAAGCTTCATTAATGGCAGCATCGAAAGATCCACTTGTGCACCAAGAAGCCTGAAGCGGCCCACAGGACCCTGCTAAACATTTTTGAAAGAGTGAATGTCACCCGGCAGAAGGGCTGAGCAGATCCTTTATTATTTTATTATTATTTATGAATTAATCTCCCACATTACCTATAGACTAGGCAGGACTAGCTCAGACCTTCTTGAAGGAAATGTTGACCGGTACCCCCGGCGACATCAAAGAGTTTCGCTTGCTTGCAAACTTCGTTAGACACTACAATGTTAAATATGGGGACATCTCCATGAAGACTCAGTGGGTTTTTTATGGTGATCTTTGATTTAGTAGTAATGTATATAAATATAACCCAAAATATAAAACCATTTGTAAAGTTTTGGATTGTACAAAATTTTGCAGGTTTATACATAGAGTTCAGCCTGGAGCTATATATATATATATATATATATATATATATATATTTTTTCCCTTTAAATCCACATACATGCCCGAGCTAGAGAAGAAAATAATGTATGTAGAAACATGTAATTCCTATTGAAATAAAGCCGCGTGGTTTACAATGAACAGAGTTCGGAGAAAAAAAAAAAAAAAAGTTCAATTTAGTTCAGTTTATTTAAATATTAAAGTGAAAGTTATCCAGACTCCTCGTGAACTAAGTTATCAAAATGGGGCAGTCGTCAATTTACACTTTGAAATAACTGTCAAGCTAACATTAAGCTGTACTAAAACCATGACATGCTCCACAATTGTAACGTTGACACAGAAAGTAGCATGTGACCGCCTGTGGCAAATTGCCGTTTCAAGCATTTTCTACTCAGTCGATCATATCACTATGCATCATGTTTTCTGTAACAGCATTAACAAAGAAAGATGTCTGACGTGCATTAAAAAAATACGTGTAAATGAGATAATTGTTTGACTTCTAAAGAGTTACTTTTTCACAAATATTAAGTGCATTCTGTGTCAACAATTTACTACATATTTAACCTTCTCTTCAAAGACCGCAACACATCTTCTGTGACATCTTGTAGAGCCAGCACGCTGGCTTCAGAGTTCGTAGGGTCATAAGAAATGGTCATAATGCCACAAAAATCTGTCAGTTCCATTTGGCATTTCTGAAGGCCTGCCATTATTTTCTCTTGCTGGGTGGAATCCCTTTTTAGCTTTTTCATTTCGGGGACTGAAAATCCTATCAATTTTGTAAGGACACCGTCACTAAAATTCACATCCAGGTAAGCGGTTCCATCTGATATTTTAGCCTTTATACTCCAATTGCCAGAGCTCATGCTTAGATTTCCATTTAGGGTTACGATAAATGACTTGAGTTTCACAATTTTTTGGTCCCGGCTTTTGCTAGCCAACATAAGTGACAAATACGTGAATGGGGGATTATATAAACAGTCATCTAAGGTGATCTTTTTAGGCTGGATTTGGGAGGCAGCAGTTTCCTGTGGGGGTCTTTCTATAGGCAAGTTCTGATTTCCACTCGGAGGCTGGTCCATGGACATCTCTTCTAACTCCCGCTGAATTTCCTCCTCTAAAAACAAATCATCATCTAAATCATATTCTTCCGCCAAATCATCTCGTGCACTCACTTGTACGGTTTGGTTTGACTGTGGAAAACTTGCTTGTCTGGCATGCGAATGTTGCACTTGCTGGAATTCTAGATATGAAATACTTGATCCTTCACTTCTACTGATGTACCCACTTTCTGGAATCGATCCATTATTAATTGTGAATTCTACATTGTCATCGAGACTTGCTAACAAATCTTCATCTGATGGTCCCAGGTTTTGTCCTACTTCATCTATACCCCTTACACGTTGCTCTTGAGCATTTGAGCTCCCGGGCAAAGGGTTATCCTCTGCCCCAATTAATCTTGAAAGAACTTTATCTTGTGTATACTCTGCAATAAGGGCTTCTACTTCTCCGCCTAAAACTTTCACATTTTCTGACTTCAGGAGGAGGACGCCCAGACGACAAACAATGGTACCTTGTAACAAGATTTTTGTACCTGGTGATAGATAGGCATTAAGGGTTGGTACAGGTTGGTATTCCATTCCCTGAATCTGTTGTGTTCCATCAGTAAGTTGCAGCATAAGCATTCGGGTTGGTCTAGCTTCCCATGGCTTCTGGGAGGCCTGTGTAATGGCCGTAACGTGCTCATTGGGATTCTCTCTTCCCCTTAGTTTCTGAAGCTGGGAATAGGCAGGCAAGCTGACATCAACCAGTGAATCTATCTGTATAGCATAATAGCCATTTAGTTCACATTTCAGAGATTGTACTATACCAGCTGGCAAGATAGGACACTGTAAATCCCGCAAATCTGTTAGGAGCCATTGCTCAAAAACCTGCTTATTTATTTCCGCCTGTGACAAAGAGCTACCGTGATTTTCTTCTTGGATCCAACTAATACAAGCTTCTAACCACTGGTCAGGCACTTTAACGTGCCAGGTAGATGAGAGCCAGGTTTTCGCGCGAAGAGCACTCGCAGGAGTATTCATCATCCGAGACAATCCTAGATATAAACAAATGAGGTTGATAAGTCAGAAGGCCAAAGTACACATGCATCGTTACACAAAAGGTACCCTATATACAGTATCATACTTTAGTGCCCAGCATACATTATCCCATTGTGTTTTTAATATGAATGTAGTTAGCAGGGTATACAGAAGTTTCAATTTTTTTTCAGTAGTCATGTTGATAACTTTGATTATTTCATATATAAGTGACGACTAACATAAAAGCTTAAAGGTTTCCCTAGGAAAAAAAGGGGGAAATTATAAATAGCCTCTAGCAGCCTTTTTCTTTTTTTGCATTTATCATAGTTAAACTACTCTGTGTCAAGCAAGATACATCATATCAGTTCTTTAAAAAATCAAACACTAATAAATAAAAGAACATATATGCTGTCCCTATGGACCATTGATCTCATGTATTTTTTTGTTTGTTTTTAATGGCCATTGTGAAGCTAAATTGACACCTGCATTTACTGCCCTACGCCTCCATCATCAAAACGGACACAATTAGAAACACTCTTCCACTCCAACATTTTGACAACTATATGTATAGCAAGACCGGGGCTGAAGTGAAGTCCTGCGCATACTATTATTATACTATTATTACTATTGAAATATAAGGTAAATATTCACTGCAGCGACTTCTACAGGTAAACACTTTTTAAAATACATATATATATTTCAGCAGTTATAAGTGAAGTATAAGACACTAGTGATTTCTGCACTTCCTCAAAAAAAAAATTCATATTCTGACAAATACTCCATATATATATTTTTCGACAAAGCCTATCAAATCATAGTCCTCCAACATACCGGCTGTCTGTATCACAGCTTAGAATATGTTTAAACGGAGCGTCATGCCTGGGAGTCAATGCATTATCAGGCTGCCTGGAGGAGATATGGGAACAAGCTCGGTTCCTCCAGATCTACTAGGTACACACTGAAACTGCAAAATTAGGAAGAAGCCGATAAGAACATGCTACACAGAACAAATAACCGAAGATAACCCGTGACAAAAATGTTAAAAGCATTATTGTGAACAAACTCTTCTAAACAGAATCTGCCTTCTTTGACCAAAGCTGCTCTTTTATTATTGATTTTTTTTTATTTTATTTTTTAGATAATACGCGAGTTATAACGTAAAATAGAACACCTAGTTATATTAGATACAGATATTACATATAGATTATAATATTTACATACTTTATTTGCATTTAATCTTGTGCGAGTCCCCTTAACGAATGAAGGTCTTGTATATGGAGCAGAGTGTGGTGCCGGCGGCCCTTGGAATGCATTGTTACCTGTGAGAGACACGTTGATAATACGCACGCATACGTATGTCTGCATCTCCTTGTGGTTGACAATGCAAATCGAGGCAGAAACACCGCCTTGCTCTTTACATACATTTACATATCAATAGGAGCCTGTAACAGGTTAAATAGTTTAAACAGAGAAAAACAACAGCGCTGTCTTTTGTTCCTGCTGTTTTTTTGTTTCTTCGATTCAGTGAGTGTTTTGGATACCATCTACTCGGAAGAATTTACACCGTAAACCTTAAAAATTACTTTATAAGATCTTAAAAGGAACACCTAAGCAAATCAATGTATAAGTGCCCCTTTAATGCTCTTCATTCAAATGGTATCATTTAATATTATTAATATTTTTGGTATCATTTTAAACTTAAATGAGGGGAAAAGGTCCAAAGAGAGAAATAACTCCACCAGCAGTGTTATACTTGGATAGGTTTTGACGATATTTTAAATATTAAGAACCGCAGACAACTTGGTCCCCGGAACCTGTGTTACTATGTTTTTTGCGTCTCCTTCGATGTGTTCTTCAAAAGCTACCTGTTTTGGGACGATCTACATTTTAAAATCCAGGACAAAGGACTAAATAATCTTTTGTGTATCTTGGTGGGAAGTGGTGGGAAATTTAGTAACGAAGGTAGGTGGCTGAATGGCTTCAATCCCAGCAGGGCTGTTACAAAAAACAGCTAGATTTGGCTTTTAAAAGCATTCCACGGAGACATCTCTACGAAATGAGTTTTCATTTGAGTTTATGACTTAAACAAGTATTTTAACATTTTACAGTATAGGATCATAATGGCATGTGGGAACAATAATATGTTCTAGAGAGTAACGTTAATTTTTCAGACTTCTCAGTGAAGCTTAAGGTGGGTCAATGTCATCTCTCCTCGAACTGTAACGGATCTAAAGGTCTACTCTCCATGCTTCTCATGCATGAGGGAGCAGCCACTGCTTAGACGCATTACATTTTGATTGTCATGTATATTTTTAGTATCAATAGGTATGCATGTAATCACTGCCACATAACGTAATAATTCTTTAAAAAATATATTTTTACACTTTCAAAAAACAATGCACAATTTAAGAATAACCCTTAAATTTTTTTTAAAAATTAATGTCCTCCATCTCATTTATCTATCTGAGGGACAAATCCATATTGGAGGGTTCTGCAAAATCAAGTCTTACAACCCTCATCCAAACCCAAACAATTTCCTAACTACTTTGTGGCTCATGTGGCCCAATTCCCTTTAAGATGCAAATGCTCACTGGTAGGGCCCTCATCATAATTTCTTTATTACGACATCTGGTAAGTGAGAATCCTGTTGCATTACAGAATAATGTTTAATGGTGGTCCACATGTGAATAACATATCAGCCATTTGATAGCTTCTGCGATCTTTCCTGCCCATGTGGTCGACAGATAACGGTTATAAAAATAAAAAAGCCTGAAATTACTAATTCCACGAGCAACAAATACACTTATTTTAAATGCAATATCAAAACAATCTCATAATAGAGAATCTCCTATGCACCCTGACTTTTAATGGCAGCTTTGAAATTTGAAAGAGATCTCTACTAAATGATCTGCTGTGCCATGAGTGACTTAATATACACACAGATAGTTCAATTGTGCCTGATGTGTCTGCCGATCCCAGGAAAATGTGCAGGAATATGCAAAGAGAAGAACGAGAAGTCACAGTGTGGGTGGCATAATAAAGATGGAAAGCTTAAAGCAACAATTTATCGTATATTACTAAACTATTAAATGTCAGACAACTTGAGAATGCTTGTTTTATCTAAATGGTGCTATTTTTTAACGGCAGTGGGATCCTGAATACATTAAAAAGCCTCCTCAATACCATTTGTAAAGCTTGCGTTTAACCTGTTTTTAATCATCATATATAAGGTATAATGTCTTACATATTCCACATCTCTAAATACAATGTGGATCCTTACAGTAATGTTTTATGACTGCAAAATTCAAACCTATGACCGTATAAAGACACTAAAAGTGCATCTCAAATCAGGTTACTCTGCAAGCAAGAAACAGAAGGCACGGCGACTGTGATACTCCTGGGTTTTCCCTCCGTCTTTGGGATCTATTCACTAAAGTGAGAGTTGTGGTTTTAGCTCCTTGACTTCACCCTACATCGTGAACATCCAACCCTAGTGAGTTTCTGCTGCAGGAACAGCTTGGCCGGCCCTGTATAACATATAGTTAAATCAGTGAGATTTCTTTAAATTCTACTTTATATTTTGAATTATGCATCATACGGGGCCATCTCGGCCCTTCTTGTGGAAGAAACCTGCCACTGTTGACCCTAGATAATGAATAGTTAAGTAAGAGAGTTAACAACGCTGCTTTTCTGCAAACTCTAGTGAAGAAACTCCTATATCACGCCTGACCCTGTATATTTCCATACATTTACCATCATATTATTCACATTATTAAAGAAAAGACATTTCCAACTCCATACAGCGTATAACACGGCCTAAACCTTATTTTAAAAGAAGTCATGTTTCCCTTTATTACTTATCCACCGTAGTCCCCTGTAGAATGTTTCTCTATGCTATTGCATCAAGTCTATATTTAACTAAAAAAATCCATAAACAATCCATCAAAAACAAAACTGTGATATTGATCTAGTGTGGTTTGTAAAATATGGACTTGTGTTTCTTGTTATAGTGATATTCGCTCTCTAAATGAAGCAAGGATCCTTTGTTTATACAAGAAAAAAAATGGCTTCCGCGCTGTCATGACTTTATACTGAACTGATTTCTACAAGCCCTCGAGCCCCCTCCCCATGCAACGCTGAAAATACTTCTGAAAAAATATTGGCTTCGCCTCCCCACCCAGTTTTTTAAAAACAGTCTTATAAAGATAATCGTGCATCTAAAACCAGCCGGCTCTACATAGCTTCCTACGGTCTGCCATTAATCACCCGTTTCTGTTTTGATGGAAAAAACATTTATTCATAAAGCCAGGTACTTGACGGTTATCTCCCTGCCTCGATGAGTGTTCTAGATTTTTTCTCTCTCTATTATATTAACAATGTCCATCAAAATAGTTTCAAAGGACTCTCCACATAAGTTCCACCAGGTATGATTTCAAAAAGGCTTGTTCATCTTTATGTTCCTCATTTGGCCAAACCCTTGGCTCTAAATCTAAATTTAATTGGCATTATAGTTTTGGCTGATCAAGCAGGACCTTGCACAATAAAACATTAATGTGTTCCTCTACGAACACCACCGGAGACCCATTGTTGGTTATACATCATGTATTATACTTCTCGGCAGTAAAGAGACTTTCCAAATTCACACCTCCCTCAGTTGACTACAGTCATGATCTCTCTCACACAAAACAGGAGGCATTAGCTCAGGAGAGCTAGAGGTTTTTTTGATAAACTTTTCAAACCTCTTCGCACTCTTTTCTTCTGAGCAAGTCCTTTTGCAACATCATCGAATCTCTTTTGAGACAAAGGATAAGGGCGTTTCATGAGCATTTGACAATCTTTTACATCGTGGTATAATATTCCATCCATTCAGAAGTTGAATGGCGGTTTGCTCATTACCCACACTCATGCACCATGCCTGTTTTCCACCCACTTAGCAGAGCTTTCATTAAATGGAACCATGATCGGAGATGAGATAACGAGCAAGCACCTAAGCAATCACTGCTATTGTGACTTTAGTAGTCGCGGACGACATAAACATTCCAACTCCTTTCCTTCAGTGAGCGTAATGAAGGACTAGCCCCAGTGAGCTTCTCCTGATGGAAGAGCTAGATTGGCCCTGTAGCTTCTATCCCATCGAATTATACATTATACAGGGCCAGCTCAGCCCTTTCTGGAGCCATGGTTATTCCATCATAGCGAAGCGAGGGAGTTGAAATAGCAAATCTCCCGTTAGCGAGACCCGAGTCGTACCTTGCTGGAACAGCATTTTTAGATCAAGACAATTAATACACATTTAACAGATACTGCGAGTGTGTGTATATATATATATATATATATATATGTGTGTGTGTACCACAGCTTCATGATATACACGGTGGAAAATACCCATTCGCTAGGGTTCCCGAGAAATATGCAATGGATGTTGCGAGTTTCCCAAAGCTTCCCCTGGCACTAAAGAGAGTATACAGCCCTTAGTCTGTAGGGTCAGGGCCTTAAATAAATAAAGTTTCCCTATACGCATTGGCGCAAATCTGATTGAGGTGCCTTTTGCCAGGTTGGCCATCATTTGCTGTTCGAGCGTATAACGAAGTCTGCCGCATTTGGCATATGGACCCCTACCAAATGGTTATCTCCCCCCTGTACATGCCTAATTATCACTACACTGGACGCAGCGCCAGCTATATGGACAGATCCTTGGGAATGGATAAGGAAATATATATAGCCAATGGGAATGATCAGGGAAAGTAAAATGCACATTATCTGCCAAAAGGTGCATTATAAATGACATTCCCATTGATATATATATATATATATATATATATATATATGCAGCTTCAAATGATAAACACTGACGGTATGGATCTACCTTTATCAAAATAATGCCTGGAAATCGTTTTATTTTGGCTGGCGTTCAATTTGAACTTGCTATTTCTGATTGGTCGGTAAATTTACTGGCGCTCAGCATCCCGGATTCAGCGGCATCCCTTCTCCCCCGTACCGGTGTATTGTCCCTGAGCAGCAAATTCAAAGCCCCCGCCGGTCCCAACGCGCGAAACCGGGACTCGGCGCGCGTGGATACCGCACGACCACTGATTGGTAGCGATGAGTAAGAGGCAAACATCGCGAGGTTTCACCTCCGCTGCCCCCCTCCCCACCAATCAGCCACTTCTATTGTTTTGGCGACAGACTATAGATTATACAACAAGGGCCTTCGACGTTGTTTGTTTTCGTTATTCTTCAATAAAAAATATGCGTATTGTTATTCAATTTTATTGTAGTTATGAAATGTTTGAGTGGCGCACATGCTGAAGCTACACTACACAGTTGCCATATTGAATAATGCTTCAATCCTCCTTCCCCTTTTATCACCGCTCTCTTTACAAAACCCTCAGAAAATACAATCGGCTATATCCGGCCTTTACCGTCAAGCAACCTGGGCTCTCAACCAAGCTTGCGTTCTTTTTCTTTTCATACGTTGAATAGAGCCAGCTGGTGTGGGAGTGGGTAAGCCTAAGAGTTGATTGGCTTCTAGCTTGTCCAATGAAAACGTTCCCTTTGTTTCTCATCCAATCAGTAACCGCCTGCTGAGCAGAACGCTTATCAGTAGGATAGGTTGTACTGCGTTGTGGTTTCGTCTTGTGTTTCGGCCGCGCTCGTGCAGGCAGCTGGGGGTACGGCGGAGTAACGAGGTAAGGACGTGGTTTCTGGCCTAAGATAGCTGTTTCAGAGCGGTTATATGCCCTATTATTATTAACAGAGGAAAACCTGTTAGAAATTGCAACCTGCTCCGGCTCTTAATTTTACATGCGTCACTGCGCGCGGTAATGAGCGCAAACGCGGCTCTTTGTTGGTTATGTGCCCTTGGTCGGTTTCCCTGCCTCGTATGAGGGCTTCGGACCGTCCTAGAAAGACTTTTTTAGTAGGTGCCGAATAATCCTACGCTAATTCATAATAGGCCACTCTGTACCGGCAGCGTTTCAATAGTTAATCGATGTAGGCGCGCGAATGTAAGAAGGCCGCTGCGATTCTGGTAGCTCGGGGGTGACGTCACAGCACTCCAGCCGTGGCCGTGCGCCAGACTGGAGTAGAGTGATCGGGCGGGACACAAGAAGAGTAATGGCGAGGTAAGCGGGGCAGCAGTTGGTACACATAGTCCGCGTGTGGCGGTGGTTGTGTGTTTCGCGTTACTAGGCCTATCATTGTGTTGTAATGTTGACCGTTGACCGGCAAACCGCCATCGTCCCTACTGGGGGTGGGTTATTAACGCCTTGAGTGCCAGAGAAAGCGATTCGTTGTGCCCATGTGAGCGCTATTAAAGTACTTAGCGCGTAGTCTGCCCGGCTGCGTGTTGCACGTAGGCATTGAGGGAGGCGGGCCGTGCCCGCAGCTACCCAAGCTGGCAGCTTGGCGTTCGCCGGCGCACCCTGATGTGTAGTGCAGCCGCCATGCCGTCTATAATTTTTTTCTTTCCCTCAGTCACAAAATGGCTGGTGGCGGAAGCTTGCGGCTGAGGGGCGGGGCTGCTATGGCCGGTATCCCAGCCTCGCATGTAGACAAAGGAGCGTGGAGGATCTAGATCTCACGAGCTGCGGGTAGCTCCACATCTGTAGATTGCGATCAATCGGGGTTCTGTTGCTCCTCCGTCTGAGTAGAATTTGAGAGGCGTTCGGCCCATCTAGTCTACCCGATGTAAAGATTCAAACCTTACTCGGTGTTTGATCTTGTTAGATGCAGGATAGCCATACGCTTATCCCGTGCATGTTTAAAGCCCCTTACCGTATTAGCCTCTACCACTGTTAAACTATCCTCTTTATAAAGTATCTGTGTATAATATATATATATCACATGCATACTTCTGGTATCTAACTAGTTGGTGTTTTGCCTGTATCGGCCCCAAGGCTACTCTGTGGCTTTTTGCTGTTGTGACTGGAACAAAGTGGGTTTATAAGAAGCCCTGCTTTGCCATTATTATATGGGTAGCTGCGATTGGGTAACGCACTCGTCTTGATTATACTGTATGAAGTAGCTCAAATCAGAATTGCAAATGATGGGGTTAATGCGAGGTAGTCATAGGCTGCTCTGATATGATGATATCATTTAATAGCTCCGCCCAGCAGGTGATTTGTCTTATAACCCTGCTGTGCTTCTCAGTGGGCTTATTGGCTCCTCTAGCTGTCCAGCAACATGCCTCTGCTAAACACTAGCCCAAGCCGTCTCTTCACTTCTGTTTGGGTTTCCACAGATTTTAACCACCGCTTTAAAAGTTTATTCGAAGAAGATGGAGACAGAGCAGGAAGAGGTTGAATTCACCAACACAGAGACCAACGGTGAGTTGGATGGTGCGTTCTGCTGTTTTTTACACTTTTTTTTTTATCTTGCGAAATGATCTAGAATAGCTTAGATACGTTTGTGTAGTGTGTTTGTCGATCCCAATGTAAAATGTAGATTCTGTTTAGGAAAACGTCCAGCAGAAGATATGGAGGAGGAGCAGGCTTTCAAAAGATCTAGAAACACAGATATGATGGTAGAACTACGTATTCTGCTTCAGAGCAAGGTAATTGTTTATCTTATTTTTATTTCTATAAAGGCTGTGTTTTTATAGTGCGGCAGCTATTTCAAATGATATTTATTTGCATATAAATTTTTTAATTTTTTTTTTTTTTTTTTTTAGAATGCTGGAGCAGTAATCGGCAAAGGAGGAAAAAATATTAAAGCACTTCGGACAGACGTGAGTTTATTAAACGTTCTTACTATGTTAGCGTACTTCTAAGCCTCCTGTACATCATTGATCTCATGGGTATAGTCTATAGAAGTATAAGGGGGTGGGTGTTGTTTTACTTTTTATTTTTTTTACTTCGCACGTACGCCAGGCATGCTGATTTGTACATAGCTTAAACATTTTTTAAGTAACTGATAAGGGTTTTTAATCTATGTATATAGTGGTTCAAAACCACTTCAGTGGGTTGACTCATGTGATTAGACACATGAATAAAATAAAGGTTTTTAACTGCCGCCAGCATCTGGCGTAATGGTGATCCCGGCTAAACAGTAAACCAGTTTTCTTCCTCAAATAGAAATTTGTATTTTTCTTACCCACAACATATTTTTTTGTCAATTTCCTCTTGAAATTGTTTTCCAAACTTGAGTTGCTGTGAGGGGGATGTGTCTACACTCACGAGCCAGCCTACTACACGTATATAATGTCATAATGGAACTGAAAGATATCTCCTATGGTCAACATAGTTAAATTTCAAACTTAGTTGTGTTTGCACAGTATGGCTTAGTACTGTTTCTTTAACTGACAAACAGTTTAGTTTTGTGCTAAATTAAAATGTATTGCTTTTCCCCCTTTTCCCTCTCCTTGTTTTTTTGGCCACATATCTCCGTTGCCCATGTACTGGATCGTCTTACCCCTGCGTTGCCCACCATGACGGCCCATCTACCCCTGAACGCCCATGTGAAAACCCTGGTTGGCTATGCCCAAAAATGTGCTCGTTGCCCAACGGGTACTATTCCTGACAACCTGTGATTGAATGCCCATGCCCAATGCCAACATCCACGAACGCCAATGACCAATGCAGTACAATGCCAGTGTTTCAGTCCCAGACAGCAGTGGCCCCGAGCGGTATGTCCCAACAGTTTATGCCTCACTGCCTGATTAGAAAGAGAAATGTATTATAACCTGCCTTTTGATATGATTAGCTTCCCCTACATCTAGTGTTTTTTCTGTCTTTATTTTTTTTCTCTCCCCCCTTCAGTTGTCCCCCCTCCCCTCCTTTTCACTCACTGATCTTCCACACAAGCTAATGGTCCATGGGCCCTGTTATTTATCAATGAGGGGAGGAGCATTTATTCAAGCTTTGCATTTTACCACGTTATGCATTTAGCTGTTTCTTAGTGCTTTTATTTGTCTTCGTGGTCCACCTGACTCTTCTGACATCACCTTTCATTTTATTTTTACTTAATGAAATTTGAGATTTTAATCACTCCTTCACTCCACATTTATGTTGCAATTTTTTTTGTTCTCTTCAAAGCCCATTAGTGTTCTGATTTTTTTTTTTTTTTCTCTCAAAGTGGTCTCATCCATAGTGTCCACCACTTGCATTTTCCACTTTCCCCAGAGATGCGCCAGAGTCAATCTGAAAAGAGGTTACCCTAAGTGGTGGTGGGGAATATGATCATTCACTTGTTTCCAGTTCTGTGCCACCTACTTGCCCACTTAATCGGAGTCCTTCCAAAACCCTTCCGTTCACCTACACCTAAATGTTTACTGCCTTATCCAATTTAAAAGGGTAAAAAGCACATGTATGCATGTATACAGTATTTTAAATTGCTAGCTGTATTTGCCATTTCAAGATTATTCTTGTCCTGCTAGTAAAAATCACTAAATGTTACATTTTCCTTTCCTGCCTCGTTGTGTGCAGTATATTGAGCATCAGTGCAGACATCGAAACAATTGGTGAAATATTAAAGAAGATCATTCCTACTCTTGAAGAGGTATGTGTGTGTGTGTGTGTGTGATCTTAATATTTCAGTTTCATAGTCCAAGCAATGAGTAGTTGTTAAAACTGTATTTTCTTTCTGCAGTACCAACATTTCAAAGGAAATGACTTTGATTGCGAGTTAAGGCTATTGATTCATCAAAGTCTGGCAGGAGGAATTATTGGTGTCAAAGGAGCAAAGATTAAGGAGCTACGAGAGGTAGGAGAATTATCTTGTCACCGTTGCTGGCACTTGAGTGCTTGAAATACAGATAATTTAGCTTTTGTATTTGGGTAGCATGTAGTTTGCAATAAAAGCAAATACTAACAAAGTGCTCATGCTTACCCAACACCTTTTATTGGGCTTTATCCACTTTATTTTCAATATTGAAATGTGTAAGTGTAATGTTTGTGGTCACCTCACATGTTGGATCATTTACTTTGTAGTCCACTAAATAATTAGCATCCTGTTCTGAATTGCCTTCAGCCATCTTCCTTAAGGACAAACATCCTAATACTATAACTTTTTTAAATTCTCCAGAATACACAGACCACCATTAAGCTCTTCCAGGAGTGTTGTCCTCATTCCACAGATCGCGTTGTGCTCATTGGCGGAAAGCCAGACAGAGTCGTTGAGTGCATCAAAGTTATTCTAGATCTGATATCGGAGGTACGTTGTTGTTTTTGTTTTTTGTTTTTTTAGAATAAAGGGTTATTCACCTTTCTGTATTGATGGTGGTGTAATTTTTCTTTTTTTTCTTTCCCTAAAGTCTCCTATCAAGGGGCGTGCACAACCCTATGACCCCAACTTCTACGATGAAACTTACGACTACGGTGGCTTCACAATGATGTTCGATGACAGACGAGGACGGCCAATGGGTTTTCCTATGCATGCCAGGGGAGGCTTTGATCGGATGCCTCCTGGGCCTGGTGGTCGTCCCATGCCGCAGTCAAGAAGAGATTACGATGATATGAGCCCAAGGCGAGGACCGCTTCCACCTCCTCCAGGTCGTGGAGGCAGAGGTGGCAGTAGAGCCCGCAATCTTCCACTACCACCGCCTCCGCCACCTAGAGGAGGGTAAGAATGCTTGTGTTTGAGAGCTTGTAATTGATCATATAATTTATTATATATAATGTACAATGTATATTATAATTTCTGACACTTGAATGTTCGGTAATAAGTGTGGCTGAGATGTGAAAAGTTCCATACTAATGTTTGGCAATGCATTTTTTAACTGTACCTTTTTTTTTTCCGCCTTATAGGGATCGTAGAGGAAGGCCTGACCACTATGATGGAATGGTAAGAAACGCACCCACCTTTCCAGATTCATTACTCAATGTTCACTATTAATGTGTATTAAACAGGGCCCTAATACTTCAAATAGTGTACCTTTTGCATGGCTTAATATTATGAAATTCCCAGGGAGAATTGGTTGTATATAAAGTACCCTTGGATTTCGTTACTGTGGTCATTGCTTAGTAAAGTCAGTATTCAGTTAACTGCTTTTACTCCCCCCCCCCCCCCCTACTCTCGATGGAATTTGGTATGGTCAGTGACCTAGTGAAGATGAGTAATTTTAGCAGTGAATAATCGCCACTTCAGGGCTTTGTGAATAGATTGGTTTAGCCTAGATTCACTCATTCTTGTGGGGTGTGTATGTCTAATGGCAAAATGCAATCAACCATAGACTGGTTTAAACATTCACTAACTCTTAAGTAGAGGAAGTTTTGGGAAACTCCCCATGCACACTGTCCATATTCCCAGCGTCTGTGTACTTGTTGATATGTTTGCTTCCCTTGCTGATTGCATTGCTAGGTAACCTCTGCGTATGGTCATGTTACAGTTTCTAGGAAACTAGAATACAGTCTGCTTCATGCTTATTTGTAAGCCGTTAAACCTGTGGCAGAGCATGTATGTTACTTTCCATTAATGACCTGCAGGCGTAATTACCGTTAAGCAGGCTTTACTGCATTCTTAGCTGTATAAAATTGACAGGACCAATGCTATAGAACTGTAAATCTGTAGCTTATTTACACAATCCAAGCTTCCCCTTTTGTGTGGTCATTAGTTTTTTCTAATTTTGTTTTTTTTCTTTACTTTCTTTCCATGTGGCTTTTGACAAATCACCAGGGAGGATCTGGATATGGTAAGAATTTCTAACGCATGTTTTTGTTTAAATGTGAATGCAAAAATGGAGCCCATTCATAGAATACTTATTATTTTCTAGGTCGGGGGTCTTATGGTGACCTTGGTGGACCAGTCATAACAACACAAGTGACCATTCCCAAAGATGTAAGTTCGTATGACCCTTTGCGTGTAAGAAGGGGAGAGCTCATTGGTGACCGAAAGCTGCAGCTCGGTGATTGACAACAAACATTTGTAGCTTTTGTTTTACTTAAAATCTCCTTTTTGTTCTTTCACCTTCAGTTGGCAGGGTCAATTATTGGAAAGGGTGGCCAGAGGATTAAACAAATACGTCATGAATCCGGTGCGTCTATCAAGATTGATGAACCTTTGGAAGGATCAGATGACCGGATCATTACCATCATAGGCACCCAAGACCAGATCCAAAATGCACAATACTTGCTTCAGAACAGGTGCATTGCTAGAACATTTGAATCTGCACGCTTTGAATACTAAACTCTCCAGCACCTGGTTATTTGTCTACTTTGCATCTTTCCCTGTCTTAAACCTATTTTCTCCGGTTTCCTCCTTTTTTTGTGTTTCTTACTAAAACAACTTCTTAAAACTAATTCTGCTTGATATTAACTGCCTTTTTCTGCCGTGAAACAGCTGCAAAAGCATTTGTAAACATATTAATGTGCCTGTAGATTAATTGTAAAATTGTAGAAGAAATCAGTGGATGTTGGTTTAGTTCTGTGTGGAAGACTAGTGATTTTGTTGTTTTTCGATAACCACACTGACAACAAATCACGGTCTGCCATATGGCACAGACCATGCCTCTACAGGACAAGTTGAAATGGGCTTTGATTTGATGTCAACGCAGCGTTTCACATCTTTTACCTATTCTAACCACCTCACTGGTGTGGTGTGCTTGTCCCCCCCCCCCCCCTTTAATTTTATCATGCATGTGGTAGGTTTTTTTGGGTGTTTAGCGTATATAAGAGGGGTGTTGTTGGGTGTTAACCAACTTGCTGTCACTAATCTATATAATATGCTTTTTCAAATGTATAACTTGTACTAGCACACTTTTTTTTTCTTTGTGGGTTTTTACCTAATATTTGAAAGGCACATGCGCAATGTTCTAATACAAGATTTTCTTTTTTTTATAGTGTGAAGCAGTATTCTGAAGATTATGCTTATGGGTTTTGACTTCTAAACATTTGAGAGGCACATGCTCAAGGTTTCTAATGTAAGATTCTCTTTTTTTATAGTGTGAAGCAGTATTCTGGCAAGTTTTTCTAAGACTAGTGAAGAATGAAGGAATCCTGCATCATTATGTTTCTTTTTATCTTTGCTTCTGTTTAAAAAGAAAATAAACGCCAACATTCCTCTGCTTCTTTAGGTGTACTACGTTTAAAGGGTAGAGATTTCTATTCAGTGTCCAGTATGTTATCGCGCAGCTCATTTAAATGAGATGGCATGTGTTCTAGCATTGCAGCTGCTTTGGAACAGGTGCAATAAAAGTGGAAATTATATTCATAAATATATTTTTCTTCATCTTTTCGCTGCAGAGACTTGAGTGTCTAATCTATCATGAACAGTTAGATTTTTGATTTTTTTTTTTGTAACTTAATGTGAGCTGCAGTTTTCATTAACTTTCAAATAACTATTTTTTTTTTCTCCCACCCCCTTTAGGATAACTGGCTTTTTGGTTCATATACCATCGATGTGGAAGAGTGCAGTATGAAGTGTTGATCTTAGCTCTCTTGCACTTGTGGCAGCTTGCTTTTTTTTCTTTTTAATAAAATCATTTGTTTTGTTCTATTCTCAGAATAAAACAAATTTGAATGAAACGTTATGCTGTGTGTGTAAGCTTTCATACCTAAATTGGCTGTTTTCTGCAAATGTGGGACGTAAAATTTGTGTGCATAAGGACACGGTTGTGCATGCACTTATGCAAGACTGTAACTATGTCAATACAGATCGGTGGTTGGAAACTTGAAAAAAGCTGTTTAATATAAAAATGAGGCTCCTTTTTAATTAGAAAAGGCAAGTGCAAGATATTGCTAACTTCACCTCTATCTCTTTATGGTTGATGGTATGTGTTCCAAAGTGCTTGTTGCTACTGCTAGTGACAATATAAAACTATATATAAATATCCAACCATGCTAGCTTTTGTGCAAACTGCTGCACAAGCTTCTTTAGCCCACAATAATCGCTTATAATATAATGTCCACTGAAGGGATTATAATAGTTCTAAGGCTTGTGTGGAAGAAGTACAAACAGTTTACATGGCGGGCTCTTCTGCGTGTGCTTGTCGCCCATTAACACCCTTGAAGAAACCATTTGGTAAACAGCCACAATGTAACATGTTATCTTTCGGTCCCACTTTGGATTCAACAGTCTGTTTACTATATTTCTGGGTTTTCTATATATCAGGAACAAAATATGAAATTTCTTTTTCAGGCATAAGTGGATTCCAAAATATTTTGTTTAGAACAGCTACAGTGAAAAAAATCCGGAATGCTTTTCTTCCCCTTCCATTGTTCACGGAGTACAAATCAAGATCTCCGATCTTTTGGATGCATTTGTTAATAGTAACCTGCACATCTAAGAATCCAGACTGTGGAGAATGCCTTCCTCCAAGAATACTGTACAGAATTTATAAAGCTGAAAGGAATATACTCTCGTAACGTTCAGGATCTCTTTCCCCTTCCCCCTGCTTAAATTCACTTATTCTTCCTTTTGATTAAACGCCGCGTTAGCTTTACTGTGCAAACCTGAAATGGGATAACTTTATGTGAAACTTTGAAGAAGCAGTTAAGTTAAAGTTGTTTTAAACTTTTTTTTTTGTGTCCTAAGTAAAGCCTGTTTTCCTTCTGAAATGTCTAACGTTGGCGGGGATTGTGTTCACTGTAACTGTGCAGAATGTACACACTGCTGTTTTTATCACTTTTACATTGATTTGTTGTATCTGAATTTAGTCATCTGTGTAGTGTTTTTGAGATTTGAACAGCTGTGCTCTCGGTTTTTATTGGTATAATTAAACTTTAAAGATTTTTTTTTATCTTTATTTCTTAGTTGTAGCTAAGCGAACAGCAGAATTGTTCTCTTCCTCAACACATGGGATAGTTATTGTCCAATTCTTTAGCAGTTAGTAATTGTGTGCAAAGTTTAAATAGGGGATCTAGTTGTGCAAATTTGATTTTTTTTTAATCCCTGTGTAACAGAAACTGGATGCTTGACTTAAGATGCCACAGACGCTTAGGGATTCATTAAGAATACATGCAATAAGAACTGCTGCTTTTTTCACTTGCAGAACAGGAGTTTAACAGATGACTTTTGCAGTAAGTGGCCTGCACCAGCGCTGCTTTAACGTTCTCGTTCTTTGCTACACAATCCAGCCTTTATGCTTTAAAACTAGACAAATGAATGGTGTTCAAAGGTGTCTGATGCTTCCCCCTTTCTAGAAATGTTAAATGTTTATTGCTCTTCAGTTCTAAAACTTAATTGAATTGATTAAATAAATTTACTTCAATTTAAGAATGCTACTTTTTAATTTACTGTAAGTTTATGCACACCTAGAATTTTGCTATGCAATTATTTTATACGTTTTTACAGCTTAAAATCTGCCTGTAATTGCCCAGTATTTTCTCGCGTTTCAAGGTTGTTTTGACGGTCTACTTGTTGAGTAAATGCTGACTCATTTAATACATAATCTGTAGGAAGGTTCATTAGTTTTAACAAATGGGCGGTAAGGGGGGAAATTACATTTTTTTATTTGTGGTTTAAATATATACTTAATTGTGGTAACGTTGCCTTCCTCTAAATGATTTTGGGAAATTGTCCAGCTAGAGTGCTAACCTTGCCATAAACTGACGTAGCAGACCTAAACGCTGTTTGTAATGGACATGCTAGTCGCTTCACTGTAATTGTTTACTGGAAAGCATTTGTGGCATAAATGCAGCCTGATCTTGTTACTCCAGATTAGACAGCCATATGGAACTGGAAGGAGGACAGCAATTTCCCTTCTGCCTTCTCCCCAGCTCTAAAAATCTACATAGTTCATTATGTGTGAGAACTTTAATGGCTTCACATAACATAAGTATTATATCCAAGTCACATCCAATGCTACACCTCTGCACGGTGATGTCACCATAGGAATGAGTTCTGGGCCTTTAATAGAACTAGTGACAGATAAATCGTGAAGATGCTCTTCAGCCTTGTCTCTTCCCTGCTCAGAAGTGCATATACTGTTAAGGCATTATTGAGAAGGTAGATACCAGAAGAGTCACTTGCTACTATAGGAAAGCGGTAAACAAAGGGGTGTCGATGTTGACCAAAAGTCCAATTATTTGCGTCGCTATTTGAAACCATGGACAACTGGCTGTAGTTGCACAACACAAGGTATGTTAAGGTTAAAACCTTGTTAGTTTGCCTTGCCTATATTCAAGTATGGCTTTGCAATAAAAAGTCACCACGTTCTCTAAAGCTTGGCAAGTAACGTTGTATTTCTTGTTTTTTAATAAGTGGGCTTAATGAGGTTATCTATGATTTTTCCATTGTTCCGTTTCTCATGTTTTATTTCCAGAAAAGCACTTCCCATGTCCCAACAGAAATAATGTTCATACATTTTGTCTTTGGATAACTCATTTTCCAAATAGTGATAAATGCCCATAAGCGAGAGCCATCTGGGTTCGAGCTGGAGGCTTTTGCTATCACGGCTGATTACTGGGCCTGCAATGCAAGTGGCTAGTGCTCTGCCTTAGTGTCACTGTAACCTTTCTAATCTAGTAACAGCAGTGAAAGTCAGATGGCTTGTGAAGATTTAACTGTATCAAAGAGATTAATTTTGGAACATAAAGCACTCTCCACACCTAAAGGGGTTGCTTAGGAAACTACAAAAATGGAGCACAGAAAAGATCTGCAATACAGAGTGTGATCGTATCAGCCACGTGGCATCTTTGTGCAATACAGAAGCTGGTGCACTAGGACGTGATATAATGTCCTGGTGTTCGGCTGCCATGCAAGGTAGTAGGGTGATGTCTGTTGCCCTGCTCTCAGCTCTGCCTCCACCCTAACCCTTACCGATCTCCGACCCCCACCTCAACAGAGGTGTACCAATATCCACACCTAAAATTGTGGGATTATATGGTACAGCACCTTAACCCAAGTGCTAGACCCCACCACTAACATATATCTATCTGCCATAACATTGTGACCACTGACAGGTGAAGTGAAAAACACTGATAAGATTATGGCACCTGTCAGTGGGTGGGATATATTAGGCAGCAAGTGAACATTTCATCATCAAACTTGATGTGTTAGAAGCAGGAAAAAATAGGCCAAATAGTGATGGGTTGAGCATCCCCAAAACTGGAGCATTTGTGGGGTGTTCCTGGACTGCAGTGGTCTAATTAAGGAAAAGTGGTTATCCAGAGACAAGGTCATGGGCGGCCAAGGCTCCTTGATGCATGTGGGGGAGAAGGCTGGCATGTGTGGTCATAGCCAACGGATAAGCTACTGTAGCTCAAGTTGCACAAAAAAGCTAATGCTGGTCCTGATAGAAAGGTGCCAGATCACACAGTGCATTATGGTTTGTTGCGTATGGGGCTTCATAGCTGTAGCACGGTCGGGGTGGCCATGCTGACCACTGCCGAAAGCCCCTACAATGGGCACGTGATCATAAGAGCAGGACCACAGAGCAAGCCTGGTCTGATAAATGTTTTCTTTTATACCACATGGATGGCCGGGTGCGTGTGCGTCGCTTACCTGGAGAACACATGGCACCAGTATGCATCTACGGAGGCTCCACCTCGCAACTTACAGGACTTAAAAGATCTGCTGCTAATGTCTTGGTGCCAGATACCGCAGCACACCTTCAGAGGTCTATTGGAGTCCGTGCCTCGACTGGTCAGGGCTGTTTTGGCGGCAAAAGGGGGACATGCACAATATAAGCCAGGTGGTCATAATGTTACGGCTGATCAGTCCGTATCATTAGGAGAAAAGGTGTAATAACTTACAGAGTGAATAACAAAGACCCAGAGTGTATAAAATTCAACATCCCTGTATTACTATGATGAAAACAAGTGCATAGGGTGGTGCCCAACAGCTTTCTTATTCAACAATCTCTAAATATGAATCCTTAAAAAATAAAATAAGAAGCTAGAAATGGAGAGGGGAAGGGGTAATACAGTTAGGAATTGGTGAAGACGGAAGAGGAAAAGTAAAAAAATATGCTATGTTGTAATAAATATAGTTGTAGAAAAAGAACAGGATTAGTGTAAAGGGAAAGGATGGGAAGAGTTCAGAGGACTAGTTAAGGCTTTGAGTATTGAGTGGAAAGGACCAGAAAGAAAAGGCTTAGGGGTGGGATAAAACATGCATGGATGAGGTGACAGAATGGCCAAGGTGGTGGAATAAAATGTGGAGAGCAGAGATAAATCTGAGCAACAAAGTAATAGTACCAGAGACAAAGTGGGACGGGCGAAAATATGGCAGATGAGGTGGTGATATCTAAAACTGGAGAAAAAGAAAAGAAATCCTGTAAGAAAAAAGCTGGGAAAAACTAATAAGTGGTCACCAGTGTCAACAGCTGCAGAGAGGTCCAAGAGGATAAGTGTGGGGAAGGGACCTCTTGTTTTAGTGATGAGATTTTTAATCATTTTGGTGAGGGCTGTATCAGCATAGTGTAGAGTAGAGAGAAAGGGTCAAACACAGAAGAATTAAATGGGTTATGCTATTGTAGACAAACTATTCAAGTAGTTTGGAGGCCAGGGGGAGAATTGCGATAGATCGGTAGCTAGATAGGGATGTGGGATCTAAGGAAGTGGGTAGTACCAAGCACCTCAAAGCCACAGAGTAGTGCGTCTGAGATATTCACCTATCTTGAGGAACTGTCACTACCTCCTAATACTGATCTTCTAAGTTATTGGGACCAGAAAGCTGTTCACCTGACACATCTCTCTTTAGTGGCCCAGAAGTTACTTTCATGCTCACCCACAAGTGTCCAAAGCGAGAGAGTTTTCTCTGGGTCATGCAACATATTCAATCCACAGAGAACACAGCTCTCCCCACACCTGGTGGAGCAGATGATTGGGTAAATAAGCTTACCCAGCACTCAATATTCAAAGTGAATGAGGTTCTAGTGCTGTTGCCCTTTTTCCATCCTTACTCTGGTGGAGCGGTTCTTTTAATTTTTCAGATATTTGAGAATCCAGTTCAGCACCAAGTGGTTGTCATTGGTCGATTCTTTAAAGTTTTTCATATTGGGAAAATTCGGTCCTGCACCAAGGGGCTGCATTTGTCTATGTTCTGCCAGTGCCTGCCCAGGCCACGTGCCCTACTATTACTGCTACAGCTAAATCTCCGCCCCTGCCTCTGAGGGATTCATTCTTTAAGTATAGAATACAATAAATATTGAGGAAATTCAGTCCCCCACCAAGTAGCTGGATGTGTCTGTCTGCCCGTGCATGCCCTGCAACTGTTGCCACTGAGGCTCCTTCGTCTTCTTTACTCTGAGGGATCAATTCTTTACACATGTTTCTAATTTGGGGGAACTTCAGTCTAATTCTGATCTATACTGTGGGGCTGGATGTGTCTACCTCCCAGTGTCTACCCAGTGCCTTGCTATTACCGCTGCTGCTGCCTTATCACCTTACTTACTCTCAGGGATGAAGTAATCAAGATGATCCAAATGTTGGAGCAATTAAGTCCCGTAGCATGTTGCTGTGGATGTGAGTATCCATTGATACAGTGCTGCTGATGGTAGTGGTAATGTAGTGCAAAACCGAGTCCTGATCTCTTCCTGAACTTTGAGATGGTGCTGCTTTAGGTGAAAGGTGAGTCCAGAAGGTGTCAGAGGACCCCCCCCCCTCCCTTTGAGAAAGCCCACCAAATGTCATTTCTGGAACAAAAAGGCCTCCGAATTTCATTTGAAGCAAAAACAAACGTGGCAAAAGTGAAATGAACGTTTCTTCAAAACCAAGTTTAGTGTGCCCTGATTCATGCACAATAAAAATCAAAGCTTAGGTAAGCTTAATTTGTGCTACATACTGTCAGAGCCCAAAAGTTCCCAGGTATGGGAAGAGAGTCACCAACAGCATCTCCGTGATCTTGTTTTCCGGATGATTTTCTAGGATAACATCAAATGCTGCACACATTAGCTTATCAAACAATAAAAAAATAAACATAATATACATATACATACACTCTCACTCCAACATACATACACACTCCCTCCCTTAACCTCTCAGCCTTCCATCACCCTTTTACCACAGCTTTCTTTCTGGCTGCTCACACAGTGCACAAGCAGCATTGCTTTTACCTCAGAGTCACATACTATTATTATTATTTATGCAGCGCTTAATACAATACATATATTCAAGGGGTATGACAAGATGAGAATTCATAGACTAAGACAAACCGATACATTAGGTAGAGAGAGACATACCATTGCGCTTCCTGATCCCCCTGTGTTTCTAGGTCTTTAGGACAACATTCTTCACAAATGGCTGCCCCTAGAGATCCCCCACATGCATGTGGAAAAAAAATGTCATTTATACCGATAGATTCCAAAGCACTAAATTATTTTACCTCATTACTTATATAGCAATATATATATATATATATATATATACACACACACGGTATATGTATATATATGTGTGTATTGTATATATATATACTATACACACACATATATATATATATAGTATATACAATACATATATATATAGTATATACTATATGCTAATACAGTCTTATGATCTACTGTCTCCTTGGCAGTTTTCCTTGTTGGATGTAACCTATATATATAATGATCTCAGGATTTTTCGGTTTTTAAATTTTCTTTCAAAAAATACAAAGAAAACCCATCAAATGAGTTTAAGTACATGATCGAGAGACAGTTTAGGCGTCAGGTGTATCTTAGCCACCAGAGGCAGTGTAACGCGTTCTTTCCCTCTGAAATGTGTTTGACTCGTGCGAGTATCCGTACTGAGCGGGCGGTTCGTAACGTTCTATTTGGTTGCCGGGGAAACGGCAGAAAACAAGAGCGCTACGTCACCAACGGGAGGATAACAACGCCGGTAGAAGCGAGTAACTGAACGGTAAATATCGTACATCCTGTATTTATAATATACTCCCCGTGTGCAATAAAAAAAAAATACTCATATCTAGCTTTTTTGCTTTTTTTTTTAGCATTCCTTTTGTTTTTATGTTTACTTTAAAAATGCATCTTATATATACCGTAATAGTTACATAAATCATTAGTATCTTGAGACTATTTGATATATCGAAGTGACTGGGTTTTTTTTTCCTGTCAATTCCTTTTTATTGCCCTGTTTAAATTGCAGTTAATACATCACTGGGAAGAAACTAAAAGCACATTGAGACAGATGTCAAGTCAGTCCTAGATAAAGTGTGTGTTTAAGTATGTATATATATATACATATATATATCACACACTTAGGTATACCTATGCTATACCTGCCCACTAGCTCGTGATTTTACCAGGTTCTGGTTAATTCAGATTGAAAGATGTTTAAAATATTCTTCCTATTTAAGCAAAAGTTTTCAGATGGATACACAGCAAATTGAACTAGTAATCAGTACATTTGTTATTGGCGCCAATACCCTGGCATATAGCGCAGGGCCTTCAAATCACTAAATTGCATGTTTTAATGGCTGGGGTTGAGGTCTTTTGCTGTCACTGTTCTTAGCAGCCGCTCACACTTGCTAATGTATTCTATTTTAGAAAATGTAAGGAATTTGTACAAAGTAAAGAAGGCATCTTTTCGAGAGAGCTGCGGCAGCACAATGGAAGAGACTCCAGTTAAAGTGGCCGTGAGAGTCCGTCCTCTGCTGTCCAAAGAAATCCTTCATAACCACCAAGTGTGCGTGAGACCTGTCCCCAACACACAGCAGATCATTATTGGGAAGGACCGCGTCTTCACGTTTGACTTTGTGTTTGGGAAGAACGCTTGCCAAGATGATGTGTTTAGTTCGTGTATTAAGCCTCTTCTGGTGTCGCTGATTGAAGGATACAATGCTACTGTTTTCGCCTATGGACAGACTGGCTCTGGCAAGACATACACAATTGGAGGAGGACATGTTGGTGAGTTTCAATATCCAAAGTGTACACCATTAAATCATTTGCCGATTAATATCAAATATCTCTTTTGTAATGTGTTTATTTTTCTTCTTCCCCTTAATAAATCGTCTGGATCACATAAAGAAACACAAGGTTTGTTATCAACTGGCTTCCATGCTAATGTTAAAGCGTTGTATGGCCAGTGACAAGATCAAAGGAAAGCTATATTTTGAAAGTAAAAAAAATCCAATTTTTAAACAGTGTTTTGTATGGGGATAGCAATAATGGGTGTTCAACACAAAAAAAAAGGTTTATCAAGATGGAGATTATAGCGTCTTTGTTATAAAAGACCCTGCCATAATAGTTGTAGTGCTAAGCAGTAGTGGTCAGCTGCATGCAGGAAAATAATCTGAATGACCAAAAGAATGTGGACACCTGACCATCATGCTTATATAATGAGCCCCCCCCCCTATTCTAATGGGAAGGTATCGTACAAGATTTTGGAACTTGTGCCTATTGAGCCAAAAGAGCATTTGTGAGGTCAGGCACTGATGTTGTACGAGAAGATTTGGCTCATAATCGGAGATCCAATTCATTACAAAAGTGTTAAATGGGGTTAAGGTCGCGGGCCACACAAGTTCTTCCACCCCAAAATCTTTCCAACCAGATTCATCCTTCAGACTTCCAGATAGCGAGGCATGTTTCATGACTCCAGAGAACACGTTTACACCGCACCGAAGTCCAGTGGCTCTGTGCTTTACACCACCCCAACCGATGCCTGCCATTGTGCCTAGTGATCTTGGGCTTTTGTGCGGCTGCTCGGCCATGGAAACCCATTTTACGAAGTTCTTGACTTCTTGACTAATGTTGCTTCCAGAGGCAGTTTGGAACTCTGCAGTGAGTGATGCTACAGGTGATTTTGTCTGTGATACGCACTCCCGCATGCCGCAGCCCTGCTCTCTGAGGTGTTGTTACTCCTAGACGTTTCCACTTCACAATATTAGCGCTTATGGTGGACCGGGGTATGTATAGCAGGGCATAAATTTCACAAACCGACTTGTGGCAAAAGTAGCATCCTATGACACTGTAATGTTTAAAGTTACTTCGGTATGACCATTCTACTGCCAATTTTTGTCTGTAGAGATGGCTGCACCATGTGCTTGATTTTTATACACCTAAACTCAATAATATGCTTACTTTGCGATATATTACTCCACAATCACCTACATGTGATGCATGCTCAAACTACTTGCATGTATTACTGCTTGCATGTTAAATGTTTACGTGGCGTACAGTTTGTTGAACTATATGTGAAAAAAAAATCTTATTTGTCCTTAAAAAAAACATAATTTGCGAGGGTTGGATAAAAATTATGGTTGAACAAGTATATGGCAAAATATATTTATTATTATCATCATCGTTATTATGCTATTTTGTAACGCTATACAATGGGCAAACTAGACACAACAAGGAGTTTTAGGAAACAATATACCCCTTAATAAAAACCGTGTTAATGACAATTTGAAGATTTTCTAAGTCTTCTTGCCACCGTTTAATTAATTGTCTTCACATTGCTTAGTAAGATCCCTTTCTATAGTTTGGGTTCACATTGCAGTCTGGGACAATCTGCAGAAAAGAGGGATCTCTGAACATTCGCAGGTTACCGTGTTTATTTAAGCCAGGTATTCTCACCCTAGGCTGAAACACTTATTGGGTACTTTGTGTTGTATTATACCTCACAAGCTTTAAGAAAAAAAAGAGACAATAGTATTTATTACAGGTAGTATGTTGGATGAGCTAGGTGTCAGTTACATGGCCTTTCTCTCTTATTAGGTGCTTTCAGTTGTACGCTTTATTTTTTAGACAGGAACGTCTTCTTGTTTCGATGATAAAGCTGCACACTCATTATTCTTGCCCTCTTCGCTTAGCATTTAGATGTGCTTGCAGTTGTAAGAACATATGGCAGATAGAGGAGATCAGTTTCACTGACCATGTAAAATATCCTCTATTAGTCGTCTGTTGCAGTTTCCTTTACCTAACCTAATTATTCTATATAGTGAGCTGGGTAAGATTCTCTTCTTTTGGGTGTTTTTCTTCCAGTATAAATAAACCAAGTTTGGCTAAAGTCTATGCACAAATGAGAAGTAAATCAGTATATCAGAAATGAATACCAGGGGTTAGAGACCATTTGTGGATTTCTCATAACACGAATCTACAAAGTATTCCAATTGTTTGAGTTAAGTATATTATATAGGAGCCTCCATCTTCTGGCAGCAAAAAAAATATGTGTCTGGCACATCATGGCATTAAATAAGCTTAGAAAGCAATCTAAGATCTCTTTCTTCGCTTAAACAGGGATCTGCAGCAAGGGCCCTGGTGTTGCTGAAATGCCTTGATATTGAGGCATTCACCGACACTGAAAACCCAACCGAAGGCATACTGTAACAGCTTTGGAGAGCAGTCACAGTTGTCGCTGTGAGTGATTTTGCCTCTTGCAAGATGGTGGCATACCTTCAAAAAATGAGTTTCCAAGAAGGTCTCTCCTGAGAACTCTGGGCTCCCCTACGGGTTGAATACAGATACTACATTTAACCACGCAAGTCAATGGAGTCAAGCTTTATAATTACAATGTGATTTGTAAAATACCGTATTGGCCCGAATATAGGCTGCACTTTCCCCCCCCACTTTAAGTCTTTAAAGTGGGGGTGCGGCCTATATTCGGGGTCTAGCACCTGACGCCCGGGACATGCAGTTCCGGGCAGGCAGCAGGGTTTGGATACAGATCCCCCGCAGCGGTCCAGGGGACCTGTATCCTACTCTCCGATACGCTCAGACAGCGTCCCCTGCCAGCACTTTCCACGGGGGGAGTGCCAGCACGGGAGATTGTCTAAGCGCATCGCCCAGGCGTTCACCGGCTGCGGCGACGCGCGCGTAAACAACCTCCGCTGCCGGCACGTCTGCACGATGTGCTTTAACAATCTCCCTTGCCGGGAATTCCCACGAGGGGAGTCCCGGCAAGGGAGAATGTTAAAGCACATCGTGCAGACGTGCCGGCAGCGGAGGTCGTTTACGCGCATCGCCGCAGTCGGTGAACGTCCGCACGATGCGTTTTACCTCTCCCCAAGACTTACCCGAGCAGACTCCCGGGTGTCTTGCGGGGCCGGCGGGGGACATCTACGCAATACGCGTATACAACTTCCGGTGCCGGCACATCCGCTGAGTGCCGGAACCGGAAGTTGTATTGCGTAGATGTCCCCCGCCGGCTCCGCAAGACACCCGGGAGTCTGCTCTGGTAAGTCGGGGGGGGGGGGGGCAGTGACAGCATATCTCGGGGGGGGGACAGAGTGGCAGCATATCTCGGGGGGGCAGAGTGGCAGCATAGCTGGGGGGGGCAGAGTGGCATCATATCTATTAAAAAACTTTTTCTTTAAAAAAGCACCAAACTTTTAGGGTGCGGCCTATATTCGGGTGCGGCCTATATCCGAGCCAATACGTTATATGTTAAAAAAAAAAAAAAAAAGTGGTTACATTTAAAAATAATTATGCAGTGATGTCACCATCAGCCGGGTTCAAAGATGTCCCAAATAGGGCATAGACGCAGATGCAGAATGTCAAAATGAAAAGGGGGCCTTTTAGCCCCCAAGCAACCAGACAATGCATCTGTGGTATCACTGTACTCAGGAGATGTTGCTAAACACGTATTGAGGTGTTGTATGACAGTTACATATACCAAGGGCTGTAAATTAATGTTTAAAATACAGTGTGTGTGAAAGAGCACACAAAATAAATGATACCACGAACTTTGACAAAGGGTAGTGGTAGAATTAGTGCATGTAAAGAGGTAAAATACCAGCATTTGAAACACCCTGGGGTATCTGGTTTTCCGAAATACACGGTTTGATGGGGGTAAATTGCATTGACCGGCTTCAAAGATGTCCCAAATAGCACATGGGGGCAGAATGACCAGATTTGGAAAATAAAACGGTTTTGAACTAGCAAAACGCTTCTTGTACTCATTGCCCTATAACTTGCAAAAAAACATAAAAACATTGGGTATTTTTAAACTCAGAACAAATAGAATCTATTTAGCAGTTTTTTTATTATTTTTTTTTATAGTAAATAAGATTATATGATCAAAATAGTATCTGAAGAAAGCCCTTCTTGTCCCGAAAAAACAATATATAACTTGTGTGGGTACACGAAATGGGAGAGGAGAAAATTACCGCTAAACACAAGCACCGCAAAAGTGTTAAAACGACCTTGGTCACGGAGGGTACAAAAAATAAGAAACATCCTGGTCCTTCAGGGGATAATGCATGAAATGGCTTTAATCCTGTTATGTGTGATTTTTTTTTTATTTATTTATTGTAAATTGTAGGGGAACATGAGATCTCTTTTGCACTTGTGTGTGCCCGGAATGCAAATTCTGCTCTAATAGTTCTAATAATCCACATTGCAGCCACTCATCTCACAAATTGTACTATTTACACAATAAAAGGCTGTTCTTTGGATATAGGAGCCAGACAAAAATGGCAATTGTTATCTTAAGGGATTCCATAAAAAAAAAAGCAGAGTTACTTCCAGATGTGTGTCTTTTCACTTCCCGATTTGCAGAGCGGTCGAGAGTATAGGCATATTGTCCATAATTTGCTGTCGGATCCTTGCTTCTGCCGCTTGGATCCAACAGCGTTTTACGGACGCTTCTAGCGGCTGTGCTGGGAAAAGTGAGAAGACGCGCAGCAAGAAAGTAAGTAACTTTGCTTTGTGTGTGTGCATGGCTGATTAAAGAAACAGCTTGCTGACAGCGGTCTTCATGCGTTCGATAAACTCAAGCAAATATTACACATGTGGCTAATAATGTACCGTAGTAATCTTTTCTCTTTCGAGCTTTAGTGCATGGGTAAAAGTACAATGGACCCCAAGGTCATGTGACTGTCAGAAATGAGGAAAGCGGACCGGTTAATATCAAATACTTCTACTCCTTATGAACAGTGAGAATATCACATACTACTACTTTATCCTCATCACTTCCTGGCTCCTAATATGCCTTGTACAAAAAGTATGTGTGTGTATATCGGTAACATGCCATCTTCTGTATAGCATTTAAAACTGTAACTTTCCTTCTTTATTAGCTTCTGTGCCAGAAGAAGATATGGGTATTATTCCCCGTGCCATCCAAGAGCTGTTCGAGAGTGTATCTGAACATCACAATGTTGACTTCAGTATTAAAGTGTCTTACATTGAGGTGTATCGAGAAGAGCTGCGGGACCTTCTAGAACTGGAGACCAGCGCAAAAGATCTCCACATCAGAGAAGACGAAAAGGGCAACACAGGTGTGCTTCTGTTTGTTGTTTTTATAGAAGATAGATATTCTGCATTAGGGAATTATTTCAGTTGTGTACGAGAGTTTACTAACACTATTTTTTGTCGGTCTTTCAAGTTATTGTTGGTGCCAAGGAATGCCAAGTGGAAAGTGCTGATGAAGTCATGAGTCTGCTAGAAACTGGCAGTGCTGCCCGGCATACCAGCGCAACTCAAATGAATGAGTACTCCAGCCGCTCCCATGCCATATTCACCATTAGCATATGCCAGCAAAGAGCCTCAAATACTGACCATACAAACAACAGCTCAGTGCAGATGATCACTTCAAAGTTTCACTTTGTTGATCTAGCAGGGTCTGAAAGAGTGACAAAAACTGGGAACACCGGGGAAAGATTTAAAGAGTCCATCCAGATTAACAGTGGGTTACTGGCCCTGGGAAATGTAATAAGTGCCCTGGCCGATCCTAAAAGGAAAGGTGCGCATGTGCCTTACAGAGATGCTAAAATCACACGTATCCTAAAAGACTCTTTGGGGGGAAATGCCAAAACTGTCATGATTACATGCATTAGCCCTTCCTCCTCTAACTTTGATGAGTCTTTGAACTCCCTTAAATATGCGAATCGAGCTAGAAATATCAAGAACAAACCTATAGTAAACTATAACCCCGATTGGGACAGAATTGATGAAATGGAACTAGAAATCAAAGCATTACGAGAAGCTTTGCAAAATCAGCAAAGTAACAGAGTGAGCCGAATAAGCCAAGTATCTCAGGAGTGGAGCCAGGATAAAGACAAAATACGCTGTCTGGAAGAGCAGATAGGGCACTTGCAAATGGAGTGCTTTAACTACAGACACTGTACCGAGGAGGCTTTGGAACTGCTTCTCGATCTGAAGGATGTGCCTAGCATAACACAACCCCAGAAGAACAAGCTCCAGAACTGGCTCAATATGGCCGAAGGTTTGAGAAATGAATTGACGGCTGTAACAGGCAGAGATACTGCAGAAGACAGAGAAGAACCGCATCACATCACCATCTTACAGCTGAAAAGGGAACTGAAGAAATGCCAGGTACTTCAAATGAGTATTTACGTATTTTGTAGAACTGACCAATCAAAGCTTGTGTTTTTAATGCACTTTGAAATAGGAAAAACGTATTATTGCCCTAGTATAATGAATAATGTAATTTGTCATTTCCAACGGTTCGGTTCCATAATATTTTATCTTTCTGTAGTGCTAAATTATTAGGGTCTATACCCAGCTTTGGTGAAGCCGCTTTTCATATTGTGTGTGTCTGTAACCTCCGTGCATTCGCTATGGTAAGTAAAGGAAGATTTACACACTTTTGTAAATAGTTTGTATAACATATTTAACATTAACATAATTAAAAATATTTATCCCAACAGAATTCAAGTTGATCAGTTTGTTCCACAGAGTGACTTCTGTGAGCAATATCATCATTCTGTACTTTTTATGTATAAGAAATGACAGCTTATTTTTTTAATAGAGACATATGCGATAGCTTTTAGTGGATCATTGTTTGTTTATTAAGTAAGATATAGAGTCACATAGGTTTTCAAGACATGATATGACCCTTCTTTAGGGGTACTCAATACAGCTAAGTACAGAACAAAACCTCTGATCGTCGGTTTCAGAAACTTGATATAATTTCCGGAAGCAATATGGCAAATATCCATTTTTGTATTAGTGGAGACGGGTTTGCTTTACTCTCCATTATTTCTAAATTCTATAGAGCTCTTCGGTGAAAACGCGTGTCATGGATTCAGAACCACAAACCGTGACGGTTCACAAAGGCCTTATGCTGACCCTTATACTTTTCCTCACCTTCTGATTTCATATACAGAAGAAAGTTCAAACCTGGCGTTACGATAGCATTAAAGCCAAGTAAGGGGCAAGGTTAGGCTCTAATAGTAGTTTTCAAAAGCAACTTACAGTGCCTTGCAAAAGTATTCAACCCCCCCTCCCCCCCTCGGCATTTTTCCTATTTTGTTGCACTACAACCTGGAATTAAAATGGATTTTTTTTTTTGGTTTCATGTAATGGACATACACAAAATAGTCCAAATAGGTGAAGTGAAATGAAGAAAATTCTAAAAAATAAACAAAACGGAAAAGTGCGTGCATACGTATTCAACCCCTTTGCCCTAATTTACCTTCAGAAGTCACATAGTTAAAGTCCACCGGTGTGCAAGCCAAGGGTCACATGATCCGTCACGTGATCTCAGTTTATTTACACTTGCCATAATGAAATCCATTTAATTGCGGTTGTAATGAAACAAAATAGGAAAAATGCCAACAGGGGTTAATACTTTTGCAAGGCACTGTATGTAGAGATTTCCGAATAACATAATGATAAGATAAAATGGATTTTAAAGGAATCCAATGATCTTCCCTCTATATGTGAAGAAGAGACATACGTCATCTCAAAAATGTACAAACTAGTGCAATTTAGTTTTCCCTTTTAAATGTGATGCGTTTATGCAAAAGGCAAGAATAAGGATTTTGTTTATATAAGCTATTTTCATGCTGTCTGATTCTCTGTTGGTCTCGGTAGCGTAGCCTTGGAGCGCTGATTGGATATACATCTACTCTGAGTCCATTTGGAAAAAGCCCAGTTATTATGTGTATCGGGGGTTTCTAAGCAACTGCTTCTTGGCCTTTTATTCTGTGTCAACCACACTGTCCCCGACAGTCCGCCTTTTGTTATTTTTTTTTTTTCAAACCACTTTTACTCACAAAACGCGTTTGAGAAAAATGAGCGTTCGATTTTATTATTTTTTTTTGTGTGTGCTTCATAATCCTAAAAGGAGACCCATGTACAAAATAAATACATAATCCGAAATGCGACATAAACAAAACAATCTAGTACATAGCAGTGCATTGCATTCAACTATATTTGTTAATTCCCCAGAAATTGCACAATAAAAAAAAAAAAAAATGGAGATATTACTAATGTTTTAACATATTATAGCAACAAGAAGGCAAGAATCTCCAAGATGATATGATTTTACATTACATAAAAACACCCCCTGCTCGCTCTCTTATATATATATAATCAGATCAAATCAGGAGATTATATATATATATATATATATATATATATATATATATAATCTCCTGATTTGATCAGGAATTGCGTAGCATTGTTAGAATGCCTATTACGGTATAAGGATTTTATATCATTTTCTAGCGTTTTAACCAATGCAATTTCTTCCCTTTTTTAAATTGTGTTTATTTTTGCATTGATTTTATTTATAACGTGTACATATCTGATTTTGTAAGGCATGTTTTTGTCGAAAATATTGTTATCTTGTATAGTGCTTTTATTTCAAATTGATTTACTTGTCAGATTTTTCTTCCGATTTACATTTGTTAAAGAAATAACAACACGTAAAAACGGTATTGAGTTATTTGTCGCCGTATCAGCGAACATATTATTATTATTATTATTATAATAATAATAATATGCTTTATAATTTTAGGAAGCAATTGTTACAAAGGGTAAAATGGATTTTTGTCCCCGAGCCCCTTAGATGACTATCATTCTAAAATATGGTTGAGCCTTTTGGACTCCATCATATTTCATTGAGAAATCTAGAACCTGGATTCAGTAATTCCATCTCGCTTAAAAATAAAATAACAACTAATAATCACAGTGCAGAACCATTTCGTCTGATATTTTCTGAGTGAATGTTAAATTCCAGTTCCCATAATTAATAGAGACTAGCGCAGAACTTGATGACAGCACCTTTTGTGTCCATGCCTGCGTACGTTTGCAAATGACAAATAGCAATCACTGGTACGATTGAACGACATTGCTTACCTGTTGATTTGAAGGAAGCCCTGGCAACGGATGAAGAAGTGTTTGCTAGAAAGGAGCTGGAAATGAAAGAATTGCATGGCCAGATCCAGTCGCTGCTGCAGGAAAAGCAGGAATATCAAACGTATATGCAGGAGACAGAGCACACGAAGAACATTCAGGTACAGTTACATCAACTGCCTTCAAAACCATAAAACCAGTGTCCGTTTAAAGAGGTTAAATAGCCTGGGTTCATAAAATGTGTGTGAACGTTCATTTTGCCTTTTGTTTTTTTCTTCTTATTGAAATAGTACAATTGGAAATTACTGGTTAAGCTGAGATTTCGGTTCATACCGGAAAAACCTTGTAAACAAACCAATAATACTGCGCATCTACAAAACGACATTGCAATTAATACAGTGATCATTTTCTCAGCTGCCTTTGCAGATCTGTTTTACGATCGTAAAAACATATAATGCATATTCTATTTCCCCCGTAAAATTATGTTTAGTGTAGGTGTGTGTATGCATGTACATTTAATATGGGTTTGTGACTACCTATCATTCTGTCTACGTACTTTATTTTTTAAAGGAATCGGTTACTTAACTAGAGGTCCATAAGGAAGCTAGCATTTTAGTTTTGCCAGTTTGAATAAGTAAAAGAAAATTGAAAAAGGGAAAAGAATTTCATATGTTTCTAAACATTATAGTTACAGACAATGTTCTGTAATAATTAATTTACATTCTTCCCAAAATGTTTTGGGGTTTTTTTTTGTCTTTTTTAGTAGAGTAAAATTAAGAAAGGATGTGCTTGTTCAGGAGCCTTCATTTTTGGTGTTTTTTGGATGAGAGAAAACAATAAAAATACAATGCAGCTGCAATAATGCTAGAGTCAGAATATATATATATATATATATATATATATATATATATATATATATATATATATATAAAAGGTATCACCGCATACTCTGCAATACTCTATTTTTTGACATTGTGTCTACTGGACTAATACGGCTTCACCCTTTTACATATATATATATATATATATATATATATATATATATAATACTTCATTAGTAGAAATTATTAAAAACTGTGGATGACAATGATATTTAATTATTACACATATTATAATGTTCTCAATATTGCATATCATGTTCTACATGTATAATTTCTATATTGATATTAAATTCCAAAAATAGATTATACAGTTAAAAAAAAAAAAAAAAAAGTTAAAAGCATGTTGATATTTGGTTCTCATTCAAATAAAATATCTTCCATCAAAATGATGTAATATGGTACCCCAGCAGCAAAACAGTTTAGTACATGCAAAACCCATATACCTGATTACATTTATTTATACATCACTAATATAATCAAATGTATTTGCAAAATACACAATATATTTACAGCATCTGTAAATGGTTAATAAGTAACCATATTTTGGGGTGTTTTTTAGACTGAAAAACTTGTTGAACAACAGCTTCTCATTGATGAACTGAAAAATAAATTGGAGAAGATGTCATCTAACCTGTCATCGCTAAATGGCAGTAAAGATGAAGAAGAGAATAATCTATCTAAGAGACCTTACAGTGTACCCCTTCATTGCCAATCTCAGCATCTCTCATTAAGTGGCAAAGCATCCGCTACCCAACCATCGCAAAGAAAGGTATGGGGTCATCGCTTTTATGTTTGCCTTCATAATGATATAATATACTGTGTGTGTAAATACATTGCTGTTCAAATGTTTGAGGTCATTTAGCTGTTTTCATGGAGAACAAGGCAATTTCTAGCTGCGTAACATAATTGCAAAAGGGCTTTCTAACGATTAGTTAGCTTTTTAAACTTAAGCTCGGATTGGCGAACACAACGTGCCATTGGAACACAGGAGTGATGGCTGCTGATAAAGGGCCTCTGTACCCCTATGAACATATTTCATTCAAAATCAGTCACTTCCAGCTACAATAGTCATTTACAACATTAACCACGTCTACACTGAATTTCTGACCCATTTCATGTTATTTTAGTGGGTAGAATTTGATTTTCTTTAAAAAAAGAAAAGGACATTTCTAAGTGACTTTAAACCAAAGATTAACAATTTCTTATTGTAATGAACTCGATACCAGCTAGGACACCGCGTCATGTCATAACAATACAGTTAACCCCACCATCGAAAGTAATCACACCGTGAAAAGGAACAAAAATACACAGATTGTCATTAGATTACAAAATTATTGAGCAAGCTAAACTGAGGTTTCGGATACCCCAGCTTTGGCTGGCTAGGTTTACCTGAGGTTTCGGATACCCCAGCTTTGGCTGGCTAGGTTTACCTGAGGTTTCGGATACCCCAGCTTTGGCTGGCTAGGTTTACCTGAGGTTTCGGATACCCCAGCTTTGGCTGGCTAGGTTTACCTGAGGTTTCGGATACCCCAGCTTTGGCTGGCTAGGTTTACCTGAGGTTTCGGATACCCCAGCTTTGGCTGGCTAGGTTTACCTTGTTGGCATTTAATTTCATCAGTGGGAAAGTGACACACCATGTATAGATATGACAAGTTTTCACATGTAATTGTGACAAGTAATCACTGCGTTTACAGCTATTGGAGAGGAACAGACTGAATGAATGTTTATTAGCAAAATGATTTATTATTATTATTATCATTATTATTTATATTGCGCCATCATGTTCCTGATCACTGTACAACGGGATCATAATCATTTGTAAACTGTTTCTAGCAGAGGACAACTGCCTCGCATAAACTACTGTGTCAGACAGATTCTAAAAGTTTTAGAAGTTCTGTAGAACAAATCTTTGACTATTTTTCTCCGTTTATTCTGTGTTCAACTGTAGGTGCAAAGCAGTCCTCCTTCGTACTCCTTGGAGCGAGTGGTGGCAGGATTTCGAACCCGCAGCCAGATGCTCCTAGATTTAATAGAAGAGCAGGATGAGGTTTTGCATGAAAAATTCTCAGACCACAGCGATGAAGAAAATAATAAGAAGGAGAAACAGAACAGAAAGAAATCACCATTTAGGTGAGCTAGGTACCTGTTTTTTTGTTGTTTTTTTTTTGCTGAATGTTTAGGTACGTCTGTTTCGGAATGCCATATCTAAAAACTGATACAGCACAGTATTGATGATTGACGATAATTTATAGTTTCATATCTCTAAGCTAGACCATTGCTTCACTAGTTTCCACGCTGCTTCTTCCTCAGACGCTCTATCAATCGGACGTGGACACGAAGTCCGGCCCCGCAGACGGCTGAAATAAATACTGATCCAAACCAAGCCCACAAGCCTCTATCAAGGAGTGAAGGCTTCTCAAACGATGAGACTGTTTCAGGTATCTTTCAAAATCAGGAACGCTGCTTTTATGTGCATCGAGGCCAGATACCGATAAGCACTGTCCAGTGTTGGGAATAAACGGTTATGAGGTCATGCTTCAAGCATACAGATGTGGTTTGCAGCATTTCACCGATGGGTCTATTCACAGAAGACCTAAATGGCCCGGGTGTAATTATATTGATGTTTGTTGCATGTTCCTTTCCTCTATTCATAGCTAGTATAGACTGAACCTGAAGCCTTTAGAGCTGAGATGCAGATCCATCCATGGCTCCATCCGTGACATACTCCTATAACTTTATTCTCTGTTGTCATTCTTTTTTGCGTGTTTCACTTAGCAAATCATCCTAAATAAACACTTTTGTTTATTACTTCTGTAGCAGATGCTAGTTTATTGCGGACTGGTATACCAGTCTCTGGTATATGCTTTTACAGATTCTCAATGTTTAATGCATTGTCAAACCAGTGAGATGACCGATAAGAAATCAACCCGGACGTATAAGACGTCCGTTTGTCAAAAAAGTTCAACTCTCCTGCAAATTTAATGAAAACACCCCAGTGTCCCGTATAGAGGATAAATCATTGATCGTGTAAACAGCAACATGTTATGTTAGTTTTGTGCTTGTGTTCTCTTGTGCATATCATATTTGACATCTTTCTGTATCCCGTTGCTTCAGATACAGCCATTGTATCACTCCAGGAGAGTCAAGAGCTGAATATGAAGAGATTAAAACATTCCGAACTTCGCCTAGCAGATGCCAAACAGAAGATGAGAGAGCTTAACATCAATATAAAAATGAAAGAGGAACTTATCAAAGAGTTACTGAAAACAGGCAAGTGCCCGCTTACTGTTGAGGGAACTCTTTCTACTTGTGAGATGACACTATTGACGGTCATCACCAAACCTTCATAAAGACGGTATAGCTGACCCAGTAGGGTCCTTATACTTTTGGTGCTTTTTACTGAGAGATATGTACGCCTATTGTGTTTGAATTGCTGTGCTTGCTTCTCATTTAGAGTGTCTGCCTTATAGACTGTTATTTGTATGCTGCTCCCATCCATCCTTAGCAAAAACCGAATACTATAGTAACATATATATATATATAGTAATATAGAAGATAGAAAGGTTCATTGCTAGATTACAGATGTTCTATTTTGATCATCTTTCTTTTTCTTGTTAAAGGCACCGATGCCCAGTTAATAAAATCACACTATTCGCAGAAGATATCCCAGCTGGAGCAGGAAGCGGAGCAGGCAAAGGCAGACCTGGCAGAAGCGCAGAAACAGCTGCAGGAGCTGGAGGAAAAAGAGCTTCGAGACATTGCCCAAAAAGCAAAGCTCCAGAGAGACTTCCGCAAGAGAATGGATGCAGCAAAACTCAAAGTGCAGGTACGTTCAGTTGGTTTTCTCGATGATGATAGATTCGTGCCTGGAAACGTTTAAGTGTTTTTAAATAGGTTAACCTTAGCTCATGAGCCCAACATACATTTAGCAAATTTGGGCTTTTTTTGCAGAGTTATTCAAAGAGAGCATACTTAAGTACACCGCATACTTGTTTAGTAGAAACAGCAAAGGGCACGAGGAGCATGTTTCTATTTTTTTTTTTTTTTAACTGGTAGAATGGACTGGAGTCCATGTAAAATCACTAATTAATAGAGATATAAGCCAGTTTGAAGTCTGTATAGTAATTTCATAAGCTTTTTAGAAATAGCCATTAAAACGTGTTTTATTTTCTCTCAAATTCCCAATATTTTATTCCCCCTAAAGTTTGCATTCACAATAATGTAGCTTGCACAGCATATATCTCTGGTTATAATTTGTTTCTTCAATCCGCGAAGGAGCTACAGAAGAAACAGCAGGACACAAAGAAGCTAGCATCTATTTCAGTGCACAATGAGAAGCGTGTGACGAACCTTGAACAAAACGTCAATCAGATGCGACAGCAACAGGTCCAACTACAAAAAAAACTGAGAGATGAAACGGAGAAAAAGAAGAAATTAGACTTGGCAATCCAGAAGGACCAGCAGCAAATCAAGGTAAAGGTTACGGGGGATTGTTAGGACCACGGGTGTATATCAATGATGCAGGTAGGACAAAATGTTCATAGGGCCAATGGCAAATTAGAATAGATGGTAGGCTACAACAGTACCATTTGAAAGTAATGATATAATTTGCGGGAAAACAAAGTTAAGGGGATTTTTTTTCCTGGGACTCTATGTTGTCATGAAATCTGGTCACAGAGGGTACTGAACTTACTTTTGAGACTTGGGAAAAGTTCATAAAAATGACTGTAATGGACTAGAAATCACATGCCTGTTTTCTGTGGAAGCAAATATATATTTTGTCTGAAGTTTTGAAGCAGAATGTTCTTGCTTTTCATAAATAATGATAATACATAAAGATTATGGTGGTCTTCAAGGACTGCGGTGGCTGTAGGCGAACAAAATATTTGGGGAAGAAAATATTTAACCATTACTGAATGGGTTCATTGGAAAAACCCTACAAAACAAGCAGTGAATACGACTCTTTCACGGGAGGGCTTGGCATCTCACTTTGCAGTTAGGGATAGGCAGGCGTTCTTTAGTACACAGTTTCTAATGTCCTCCATGAACTTGAGAGAGTAACTAACCACGGATCATAACGTTTTTAGGACCTTTATCTGCAAATGCTTAGGTTTAGAGATGAGTTTCATTTGATTTGTAAAGAGTGGCTTAAAATGTCTGGAGAAAATCTGGCAAAGCAGGGTGGCTCCAAAAACAAGAACGGTACCTACTTGCAGCTTCGTGTATTTTGGTTAATCATAGTTGGATTGTTTCTGTTGACTGAAGTCAGGTGACACTCGAGAATTCTAGATTTGACATTTGTGCAGATCTGTGCCCTTTAAGACTTTTTGGGAAGTGGCCCTTAAAAAAGGATGCGGGTTCCCTGGCGTGGCTAGTAAATGTGTTAGATCTCTCACCATGGTTCATATATCCTGTTCCTCAACATCTGTTGAGATGGGTTGACTCCTTAAAATGCGTTAACGTTACACAACGTCCAGACCTAGTGGTATGTTTTTCAGTGTTAGCCTACAGCAGGCCAAGTTCATGAAGATAGTTTCAAAATGACCTCTGTGAGACTAAGTACAGATTATGGGCATCTAGATGTCTGTGAGCCATTTCTCCTACTTGTTTGTTTGAAGCAGTAGATTGTATGTCATACATAAAGAAATAAACAGATTCTCTTATTATGTGATACTAAGTCAGTACTCTTATACTTGTGAATGTAATTCATTGCAATGTTTGCTTCCTCTAAATGTGGCATGATGCCCACAGATAAATGCATTTGCTTACCCGTTTCATTCAGGAGCTCCAGCTAAAGAATGAACAGCAACAAAAAATGTTAAAATTAAAAAATGAAGAGCTTGCAGCCTTTAGAAGAAAGAAGAGTACAGCTGGGATACCAGACCCGATGCAGATAGTGAGTGTGCGCTTATATACTTAACCTACTTTGCCCCTTCTCCGATCATGTCCGTTAAACCAGTCCAGGGCTTAGGCTACTTTATTAAAACTTCTAATAACTTTTTGCTTTCCTTTTTCAATGCGTGCATCATAAATAATGTCAGGTATCATTATGCGATGTTAAACATAGAACTAAAATTGCTAGGACACTTTATTATATAGATAGAACAAAGAAAGGAATCTGCTCACACCCAGCAAGTACATACTATATAAGAATAACAACCTCAAGCATAAATATTGGGGATTCCATCACACTACACTAGGTCAAAGTACCCCAATCTTGGCGAGTCCAATCTAATCCTATCATGGCTGTATTGCTTACTATGTCATTAATAAACTTAGCGACTGCATTATACACGTTAATCACCTGTAGTGTTGTTCGTTCTGTTACCCCTTTGTGACAGCAACCATAAACATAGTGGTATGGGACCATTCCATAAAAAGTTAAAATGTAAGATGACGAATTATTCCCTCAAGCATTTGAGCAATGGTACCCCACCCTGCAAGAATAACTGGAATAGGGATATGTTATACTATTGGGCATAAAATTGTGTACATGCTAATACCTGGCACAATTTGAAAAATGTAAACCAATTCTTTGTAATGTCTCTGTAACCCAGAAACTAGAAGAACAAAAGAAGTGGCTCGATGAAGAGGTCGAGAAAGTCTTGAAGGAACGACAAGCGCTAAATGAACTTGAGGAAGAATTAAAGAAAAGAGAAGAAACCATTAGTAAGATGGAATCCTTGCTCCAGGAGAAGAGCCACCTAGACATAAAAAAGCTCAGATCAAGCCAGGTACAGTGGAAACTTTAGTTAATTCTTCAGATTTTACCCATGGAGGAGATCCCGATAGAAGGGAAGAGATGGGAATTCCGCCCTTTATGAAGGCCTGCTAAAAAGTCACAGGAAAAATCAAGAAATTGGCACATAGAGCATATGGTTAGATGAATTGTATTAGAAATCATGATTCTAAAGTGTCCACAGAAGTATAAGGAGAGAGACCTTCACGGTTCCATTTTGTGAATGTAGTGACACATACAAATAGTCCTATAACCTGTGGGGTTTTTTTTTTCCTTTTTCTTCTTCTCTCTCTCCTACACGCTTACCCCTGCTCCCCCCTAGCCTTATCTGTGCAGTATATGCCACTATTTACTATTTACGACCCTCTTAGTTTTTTGTCTGCAAATTCTCTACCGTGTTGTTTTTACCCTGTATCAGAACATGTACTGGTCAGTTTTAAACTGTGTTTTTCACTTGCTTGGTCAGAAATGCTTTTGACTTGATAAAGGGAGGACTCCCGAAAGCTCGTCTATTATTTTAAATACTGTTAGTCCAATAAAAAAGGTATTACAAGATTCTGCAACATTCTGTTTTTTTGCATTCTTATACACTGGACTAATACGGCTACCCCAAACTGCAATACAAATAGTCGTATCAAACAAAAAGGCTTGTGGTCCCTTTTCTTTACACAGAGCAAAATGGGCTACTGCCCAGGGCCCATGCATTCCCTGTAATGAGCTCATACACCCTTAGCATCTTGCTTTCTGATTAGTAAATCATAGAAGGACAATAGTGTACTATTGTTTATAGACGCAGTATAAAGGACAGAAATGTGCTGTGCCGTATAATCATGCTTATACATATATCTTATCATATTGTTAGGCTCTAAACAGCGACATGTTAAAGCTGTCAACTCGTCTGAGCGTTTTAGAGAGTGAACTGTCTGATAAAACAAAAAAACTGAAAAGCGGTGATGCAGAGGAGCAGAGAAAAGTGTCTGAGGAGATCAAAATATTACAGAAGGAAAGGGATCAACTCCTACAGAGAAGAGACAGCCTGGATGAGAAACTGAAAAATGGCAGAGTGCTGTCCCAAGAGGTACATCTTTGCTGGAGTTCTTTCATGTCTATTCTAAAAGGAAGCATGTGTGTTGTTTATTTATATTGAGAAATAATTGATATTCTCTTGATTGAAAATTGGACATAACTAATCCCCACCCAATTGAAGACAAAGCCCTTTAGCCTCAATGAATTCATAGTTTAGTGTAAAGCTTTGTATCTAGGTGGCATGGTATGTGTATATTGAAAAGTATGTTATCCTGAGTGCCACAGGCTTCTGATACATTTGTAAAGCAGTTACTACGCCATCTCTGAATATCTATGTCATAGGACTTTTCCCATAGAAGAAAAACCCCTCCATTCCCAGCAGATGTTCCCTCCAAGCTGCACTCAGACACTGGTGCATCTCACTACTGTTTGTTCCCCCAGGAAGAACACGTCCTGTTCCAGCTGGAAGAAGGCATAGATGCACTGGAGGCAGCCATTGAGTACAAGAATGAATGCATTCAGAGACGGCAGCAGTCTGTGAAAGACTCTACTCAGATACTCACACAAAGTGAAACCAACGTGATTGAGAAATTTAGTTCTCTCTCACCACCCGAGACCAGATCTATCCTTGTCAGATACTTCAACAAGGTCTGATATATTTTTTTAAATTGCCTTCTATACGTAATAGACTGTTTTGCTGATGGCTAAAATATAATTGTGAGCTTTTCTTAGTTCACTGTTGCAGCTACAATCTATTTATGTAATTCAGTATAAATACATATGTTTTAAAAGTGATAATTTCAAAACTCCATTAGCACATGCATTCATACTAACCATAATGATTACCATTTCAGAGAATTGCAGTGATTCTGATAACGTGCTGATATTGTTATCCATGAATGCCATCATTTAGTGATGTGCAACCAGTCGGTGATCAACAAAAAGCTCTCTTAAGAGAGAGGTTATTTTCATTCATTCGCTTATTCATTGCACATCGTAAGCTCCCATAAACAATAGCACTATCGCAGTGATGTAACAGAATACACAGTGTGTCATCTCGTTTGACTGAGTGCTTTTGGTTCTCCACAGGTTGTAAGCCTGCGTGAGTCGCAGCGTAAACTGCAGATGCAGTCCCAAGAGCTGGCAATGAAGGTCACTGAGCTGGAGAGTATAGTGAGAGAGCTGGAATCTGCGTTGGAGCATCTTACTCTACAAAGCGACCGACAGCTGACTCAGCAGCAAAAGGAGCATGAGCAGAAGATGCAGCTGCTGTTGCAGCACTTTAAAGGTAATGTGTATTAATGATGCATTGGACATGCCAAACACCACATATTGGTAATCACTAGCATGGAATAGGACCTTCATAGTCCAATTAACTTCAAAATGGGTAGGGATTGTAGGTTCATAAGTACTCATACTAAGCAGCTAATATGTGCTATGCATAATAATGTTACCTATACATAGCTCATCAACATGTTAGCCTCTAAACAGTGCCTTGTTAAAACTATCACTGGAAAATGGTACAATTATTCCCTTTAATGGAGATCCAGTTTTGAAAATAGTTGAACTCCTGAGTGATTCGCAGAGGATGAAAACCTAACTTCATTAACTTGTGTTTATTTCAGATAATGATGGCACAGTCTCTGCATCAAGCATTAAGGCCTATGAAGCCAAAATTGAGGAGCTAGAAAAGGAGCTTTTCTTCTATAAGAAAACCAGCCGGGAGTTTAAAAAGAAATTAAAGGAGGTTGTTGGAGAAGTGAATGCTTCTATTCCCAAAAGTAAGTATCTGCTCCATGTCACAGCTCTACTTACAAAATCCAATAGGTGCCAACAGATTCAGGATCAAGCGGAACTTCCTGCAAAGAAACTTGGTAGGTATCAACTGAAGACCACGCAGGAATAACCGGCTGTCACTGGGTCCAAATCTCCAAGCATGTTTGGCATTGCCAGTCACCAACTGTGCCCCAACATGGTTAAAATCAAGTCTGATGACGGCTCCCACAACCAAGTTCAGTTACCTTGCAAGACATAGGGACCTCAGCCCCTTACAATTGTTCATGTATATGAAATGACCTGGGCCTGAGCACAATGCACAATACTTGTTACTGGACAGCGCTAATGAAATGAGCCATTGTCCTTCAACAAAAGTAATTCTAACTTGGATGCTTTCTTTTTCAGACAGTGGGCCAGGAGATGGACTTCAACGAGAGGATGACATAGCATCAATTGTTTCTAAACAACAGATGTTATTCCAACCTGAAAACAAGCCAAACACAAAGTCAAAAGAAATGCCAAACTCTCGACATCGGCAGAATGCTTACAGAGCCGGTGGGAATAATTCAGAAGCTGATGAGCAGTTTTCTGAATCACGCAGGCAAAATAGAAGGCACTTTTCCAGTGGAGATGATACAGGTGACTTAGAGGAACAACACCGTATAAAACCTCAAACCCAGTTCACACCTCAGATGTCAAAAGTAGCTTCTAACATAACCCAACTTCGTTCGACTCCAGTCAAATTATCACGTCGTGACCTGCGTCAGATATCGGTGTCAGAGCTATCGACCCGACGCTCTAGCTTCAGCTCCATTCCTGCTGATTCGATTGAAATTGCACGAAAGTCAACAGACTTTAAGGTTTAATCCTTTTGTGCGTGTTACAAAGAACAGCACTTATACATATAGCAGTCTTTTTTTGTTTGTTTTGCACACATCATGGACCATTCCTGAAATCAAAGCTTTACTTACTGATTTACAGATAGGCTGCACTCATTTATAGAAGTGTTATTTCGTGTATGTTGTCCTCAACAGCTGTTACCTTACTACTTTAACTTATGGTTCCCTTTAATTAAATATTAATAAGAAAATCCAACATGTCCGTGGTTCTTGAGAAGTGAAGTTAGATGGGACAGATACACTACTGTTTAAATTGTTGGTCACTGGTAACATAATTGCAAAAGGGTTTTCTAATGATAAATTAGCCTTTTAAACCTAAACTTGGATTAATGAACACAAAGTGCCATTGGAACATAGGAGTGATGGCTGCTGATAAAGGGCCTCTGTACCCCTATGAAGTTATTCCATTAAAAATCAGCCATTTCCAGCTGCAATAGTCATTTACAACATCAACAATGTATACAAATTTTTTCCCCAAAAAACAAGTTAATATCTATGTGACCCTGGACTTTCGAACGGTAGTGTATGTAACACACGTGTGATTATTTAATTTTCATAGAAATGCCTATAAATAATGGTTTCCATTATCTATTTATTAAAAGCCTACGTTCTAAAGATGCTGCAGCACAACGCCTGATCTGCTGTCTGAAATTCCTATAGGTTTTTGAAGCTGATTGAAAATGTGTTAATCGTGTAAGCGTGCTGTCTGGTAAGATGCCATGAAAATCATGCGCAAAGCAGTGCTGAAGCTGGATAGAGCCAAGTACCTTGTGCTTGCAAACTGCGGAGCCGGCGATGTATTTGGCCAAACACAGATCATGCTAGGCAAACAAGCTGGTAGAGAGAAAGACCAAATGTATAGAGAGCAATTTAAGGAATCTCATGCGTTTAATAAGAAACATCTCTTTTGTCTTAAATAAACCAATCTGTTTTATTCTAATGGTCAAACTATTTTTTTCTGGCTGGCCCCTACCAGTCTGGCAAACTACCATCCCATCTCTCTACTTCCTTTTATTTTCAAGCGAGCCCGCTTTCTTGATTCCAAACCTTCTTGTTTATATGGCTGCTCTTGCTAAAGTGACAAATGATTTACTAACTGCTGAATCCAATAGTCACCAATTGGTGAGATGGTGGATTAACCTCTTCTATTGCAAACTCTTTATAATCTTGATCTCCTTGACATTTGCTTCTTATCCTACCTATTTACTTGCACATTGTGTCCCTTTTTTTAGTAACTCGTCCTCCTTGCTTCCTCTTTGTTGGTGTACCCCAATATTAAGTTCTTAGATCCCCCCTGTTCTCATTTTGCACTGCCTTGGCAAACCAATTTCATCATCTGGATTACAGTATCACGTGGATGCTGATGGTCTAGCTTTCTTCCACTGATCTCTCACCTTTCATCTATTATCGTGTCACTAATTGCCTTGTTTCTACATGAATGTCTGATTTTTGAAGCTTGTTATTGTACCCCCACTGCTGACATTCCATCATACCAACAGTCTCCCCCACGTCAACGATGCGGACCTCATCCCTACTCCACAGACTCACTGCCTCAACAGCCCTATTCGCTCTTCTTATTCACCATTCACGTTCAGCCCATCTCCAAACACTGCCTCAATATACAAAATGCTTGCAGTACGCCCATTCACTACAGCAACTCAAACTTTGCTGGTCTTCATCATGGTTGTCTTGCTCTCTTACAGTCTATGAATACTGCCAGGGTTTATCACCCTCACCCATCAGACTAACACCTCCCATCCTGGCAGGCCCATGACAGGCCAGGCAAGTCATTTTCGATTGCGACCCTCTACAGAATACTTAGAGAAGAGAAATACTTAACCTGATCTTTCAGGAGAGGTTCAAAATGTGTTATTTATTTGCCACATCTGGAGATTCACGATATTCAGAATGCAATATTTGCTTCTCGCCAGGGCGTTCCTGCTATGATGAATACCGACATGTGCTTAAAAATCACGCACCATGCTTATCACTCCCCAGTAAGGCTTCACAAAATGGGTTGTTTATAAATTTTAGGGGTCGTTGGTGACGGAAATAGAGGTACCCATTGCAGATTTTCCTGGCTGCAACTGTTACAGGCACCAGTAAATGTATGGTTAAAGGTTCAACTATGCAAAACAAGTACTTTTCGTTTATGTAAGATTTTTCTTTCAAAAGATTAGAATGTTTTTAGATTATTCTGCAAAAACAATGTAGCAGTTTAGCCTTGGCGGTAATTTTCCTCCTCTTGCTTTTTTCTGACCGTTAACCATTTTTGAGCTAGTGATACGGAGGTCTAGTTGTAATACTCTCTATATATATGGGGATTGTGGTTAACAATGGTGGGGCAGCCTGATAGACTGAAGCTAGACTTCATATGGAGACTCACTGGTATGTTTATTTTATGCATATAAGCTTTAATAGGCATTCTATATAACTGCTTAATTTTAAAGTTATGTATATTTTGTGATTTTTTTTTTTTTTTTTAACTAATAATTGAATTCTCAGTCCTAATAATTGTGCTCACAATTCCATTTATTGAACGTGAGACCTATCTACGTGTATGAGATTTGGTAATTTATCACTTAGGGTGGAAAATAACGTCTTCTTAGGATAGTACATGGGAGGAAGGTGTGGACCCATCACAGCATTGGTTACAGCCTTCACTCCCCAGACATACCTTTTACTAAAATCAAAATTACTTTATATTATGCAATAGGATTGGCTAGAGGCGATTCTTTAGAAGGAAACCTGCACTTAACATTTTTGGGACTCCACATGGTTAGATGAGGCCTTGAAGCTGAGGATTAAAACTTTTCCAATACAGTATCCGGTACTGTACTCAGACGGTTACACAACGACCACCAGAGGCGTATCTAGGGTATGGCACCTATGGCTCGTGCCATAGGCGCCAGTTGAAGGGGGCGCCAGTGAGCGGCTTTCAAACGGCGTCTTTTTTTTTTTTTGATGCGGAGGAAAGAGAGGGGCGCCTAGCAACCGCTCGGCGCCCCTCATTCTCCTCCACGAGGCCTCTACCTCCGTGCCGGTGCCGGCTCCGGCGCTGGCATTTCATGCTGAGCGCCGTAATATGACATCATATTTCGGCGCTCAGCAGTGAAGCAGCGGGCACCAGCGAGCGGTGCAGGATGACAGCAGCATCGTGCTCCCGTCGCTGGACTTAGGTGAGAGGATATATATATACGGGGGGAGGATATATATATAGTGGGTAGGGGGGGAGAGGATATATAGTGGGTAGGGTGGGGAGAGGGTATATAGTGGGTAGGGTGGGGAGAGGGTATATAGTGGGTAGGGGGAGAGGGTATATAGTGGGTGGGGGGAGAGGGTATATAGTGGGTAGGGGGGGAGGATATATAGTGGGTAGGGGGGGAGAAGGTATATAGTGGGGGAGGGTATATATTCCTTCAGTGCTGAGATCACAAGTGAATTTCAATTGATCTGGGTTTGTGTGTTGATCTATACCTGCTATCGGCACAGGGACTAATATTTATATATATATGGGCAGCAGGGGCTAGTAAATGGGTTTTAGATATTTGGACAGAGGCGCAATTTCAGTGCTTGCCATAGGCGCTATTTTCAGTAGATACGCCTCTGACGACCACCCATCACATTTCACAAAGATAACGTGTAACTCTGTCATCCCTCGACAGTCCCGACACATTAGAAACCGCAACAGTAAAAAGGAGATAGTTGGACTGACATGGAGAGTGGACACTAAACAATTAAACCTATCATTTTGTTTGCAGCAGACAAGACAGATAGCGAAACTTAGTTGATTTAGTTTTGGTTTTGTTTATTTTGTTTGAAACAACGTTGAAAGAGTGTCGCAAGATGCTATTTATGCAATGTCATTTAACCCAATACATTCCTAGAAAATCAACCAGTGCGAGCTGCGTAAAAGGCGAAACATCAATACAACAGTGATACAGCCGTCTTGCCCTATTACCTTGTATAATTATAGGTTGGTATATCACACCTCATGTTATGTTCACAAAATGTGATCTGTACTTAAACTTCATGTGACCACATTCCTAATAAAACAAAATAATTAATCCAGGAATATAGATTCAAATGAAAGCTGACAGTTGTAAAGTAACAGTATAAAAGTTCAGGCCAGCTGCCAAAAAAAAAAAGAATAATAGGTAACAAAGAATCAATCAAAAAAGGTAATCGACCAGGAAAGCCATAAAATCCTAGAAGCATACAAGCACCCAGATCGCCTTTGCCACAATTTAAAAAAATTTAGCCAGACCGTGCACATGATTAAAGAATTATTTCTGTGCAGAGTTTGGGCACTCAACGGTTCCGGGAATTATGTTCTCGATGCTGCATTTAGTTATAGAAGTGTCGAGTTCAGGAGAATACATAGAACAGTATCTTTAACCCCTTCATGTCTGGTGACGTACCAGGTACGTCTTGCCAAAAAACACCGATCCCAAACCTTTGATTGCTCCTACAGGAGCGATTCTACAGGCTCAACACGTGATTGACTGTTACCAACTCCCACGGGCAAATTCAAGGAAAAGGGGCTGTTTGCTGTGTCGGGACCAGCCTCAACATTCTCCTGCTGCTTGATCGCACCCATGAGAGCAAAAATGCAGCGTTAACGAACAGCAAAAAATGGGCCCCACAAGCCCTTGATCATGGAGCCTCCTCCCTGCAATCGCCAGTTTACTGCCAGAGGCAGCTTCAGGGACAGGGCTGAAAGTTTCTTTGTGGGGACCAGCCCCAACCCTCCCCTGCTGCCCAATTGCTCCATTAAGGGCGATCGTGCAGTGTTAATCCCCTCAATGCTTTGTGTGCATTTTGTGTGGTTGCACTAAATGAGTTAGTGGGAAATCACAGATGAATAAAGACACAAAAAACTGCTCTGGTCATTTAATGCAAACAGGATAAAACCTCCTGGTCCTGAAGGAGTTAAACAACTAAACCAAGAAATTGAAACATGAATATATAAAATTCTAGTTATATAGCATTCCAGATGTATTCTTGGCACCCCCACTGCATTTAATTCCAGGTGATGAGATATGTACCGCAGACTGCCAAGACATCTCTAGGAGTAAGACCTTTATAGATGGGTGAGTCACTGATGACATTGAATTTTGCAGTCTGGAATATTCAGGGATCGTTTAGAACGCATCAGTCTGGGGCTAGAGAAGGTGGAGGACAACACAGCACAAGACAAGTACGTTCACCCATGAGGGATGTGTGTATTGATGCTGCGCAAGTGCGCGGTCCTAGGAATTTGCAAGGGTGAGAAGGTTTCATGAAGCCCCTCTGTCCTTAGGGGCAAGCTGGTCTCCTGCTTTCTACCATACTTTGTCCCTGCAGTACTGGCATTTGGCATATCTCAATGCTCAGTTTCACTCACACATGGAGTGACCACAGGAAGAGCCGCAGGGTAGAAGCTCCACTTGTCTACTGCTAAGGCCAGACCTGCTTAGACTATAACCTGTAATGGGCTCTTCTGATCACCCTGTTACATGCTGTTCTGGAATACCCTACCCCTTTTGTTATTTGAGGTTAGGGGTTCTGAAGACTCCAGTGTTTCAGCAGGCAGCTCCAAGCGGAGACTCTGGGCTAAAGTATATTCCAACCCAAGGCTCAGGAACTGCCTGCTTCTTATTTAGCAAGCATAAGGAACATGAGCCTAACAGCTGAAGCTCAGCTGGGGACTCACGATGTCCCTTGACATAGGTTCGAGCAAAACACAGCCAGGCCCTGTAGTGTTTTGAAGCCCTACCTAGAAACCTTCCACATGGGCTAACCCCGAGGAAACCAAATGCTTCTAACACCGGTCCTTAAAATGCACCTGTCATCCAGAAATTGTGGAAGACAAAGTCCATTGCAGGTGAGTATAACACATAATATATACATTCTGCTAGAGAAATATATATATATATATATATATACATATATATAAAGATTATCACTTACTACCTGAATTCTGCCAGAACCGGTGCCTGTCTATGTTTGGTGGGGCGCTGGCACCCTATACTCACCTGAGCTGTCCCTCCAACAGCAGATTGGGTGCTGGATATTGCCCTCTTACAAGGGACCCAAGCATAAAAATATATGAAATCATATCCAGCTGTCAGCTGCACCTACGTCATCAGGCACCGGCTAGACTTAACGCTGATTGCGGGTGCATCACACCTGGCAGTCATGTTTGTAGTTTTCATCCCAAGGCTGGCTTAGTACAGACATATAGATATTAGATGGGGGTTATTAATTCACCTATACATTCCTATTCTATAGGGGAGGCCTTGTCACATGTCAGGAGATAAATATATTTTTAATAAAAGCTGGGGAAAGCGGGACAAGGGCGTGTGACATTTTAGTAAATGCCTCATACATCTGTACCAGTACCCTCCACAAGCCTTATCCCTGAATGGATGCTCAGATTCCCGCTGTCCTAGTGAGGAAACCCGCCATTGGGATGCCCGGACGTCTATGCATCAGAGAGGACTATAAAAGCACTTTTTTTTATAGCATAAAGCCATTGGTCGCCCACCGGACTCGCAGCAACCCCGGCCTCCTACTGCTACCACAGTGTCATCGGCAGGCATGCGTGAGCTCCTGCGGCTCGCCGCTGGGTAGCAGGAGGAGGAGCTCGTAGCGTGCGTTCAGCCTCTTGTCCCTGCTTGGTTTCCGTAGCGAGCGAGGTAAGGGTGCAGTTGGTAGCGGCAGGTGATTGCGAGGATTCACAGACAAGCTCTCGCCCGAAAGCCTTCACAGTTAAACGTCGCGACGCTGACGTCACAGGAGGGTGTCCGCAAAGCGTGTATGTATACAATGCTATAGGTACCTGTAGGAGTGTCCATGCGCATATTTAACTAGAGACCCAAACAAAGGGGAGGGGGGCGCGAAGAGTTAAATATATAAGTAAGTCAGATATCCATATAGCAAAGGAAAGCGCATAGCCGCATATTCACAGTCACATAGAGAGCTCTGCCTGCAGACTGCAATAATAACGGAGACTTAAACTGATACGTTTGGCTTCAATAATTACGATGGAAACCAGGAGCCGTAACATTTATGTTGGGGTTGTAAATGTATACATATATTTCTAATTGTATTTTTATATCATCCTAGATTCCAAGACACAATTTGATAAGGACCACCTAAATTATACACAAGGTAAGCATTACGAGCTATACTCGTCATCATTATTATTTGTTTTATATAGCGCCATCATATTCCATAGCGCTGTACAATAGGTAGACCGGACATAAGTGGCATATAACATAATAATTTGACTTACAGAAAACTGCTCAGACGGGCTTACAATCTAGAGGATATGTATATATTTACTTTATTAGATAAAGTGTTGTCGCATGTTATCAATATTACACATGCGCTAAAAGTTGCTTTTCCAGTATCAGAAATGGGATATTGTGATCACTGTTATTCCAGACAGAAAGTTAAATATTAGGTGATTACAGGATCTTTGCTATTTTAATAGTTGCTTTAACGTAAAAGAAGTTGTACATGAATTTAAATAAAAAGAGATTGTGCAATGAGGATTTTTCCTACTCGGACATCTCACTGAACTCAATCTTTATGGCAGTGCGGTTGAAGTCTGGTCCTTCATAGCGTTTTATTTAGTCAGAGTGTTTGGCTAGGAAATTAACAATGAGGCTTTTCACAGGCCAGGCCCAGACTGGCCATCTGGCACACAGGACAAATACTTGGTGGACTGCTGGCCGACAGAGCCACACACTCCCCCAAAAACATAGCATGTGATGCGTGTCCAGCTGTCGGCTGCACTTACGTCATCAGATGGCGGCTGGTCTTAAAATGCCATCCTGCCACATGCTATCTGATAATGTCGCAGTCCCCGGGTCTACCTCAAGGTCCCACATAGGGGTCCTCTCTTCCGCGTGCGTTCCACCAACCAAGATCAAAGAAATTTAAAGGGATTTCAACACCTCTGCTCCAGTATCACCTAATCCAATAGGAGACTTTATATCATGGCTCCTCCTATCCCCCTGGCAACTGAGGCATGCCCTGGATACCAGGAAGTATTTAAACCTTCAACACACTACCTACAGCGCTAGGTTATTGAGCCTTTGTGCAGAGATATCCCAGCGTTATTACACCTGTTCCTGTTCCTGGTTCCCACTTATGGATTACTCGGTATCTGACCTCGGCTATCCTTTTGACTACGCTACCTGCCTCAACCATGGTTTTGTCCTCCACTATGGCATGTCTACTCCTCCTGTTGTGAAGCTTTGGTACTACCTGAACCCCTTTTTAGGTCCAGACGTGACAGATAAGGAGAACACAAAAATCTAATATGGTGCCGCCTGGAAATATTATATTAGGCAAAAAGTAGAACAGTTTTAAATGTTTGGGGGGTTTTGTTAACCAAAAAACACCCCATTGATGACCAGATGCTGTATTTGCAGAAGCAGAGAACTCCGCGTTAGTTTCAGACCATGGTTTGGGGCTATAAATAAAGCTGAAGGGGAAAAAAGTTAACCAAACTGCAAAAGTCCTGTGCAGAGTGACAAGAGCAGCTGTAGTTGCTATTGTGAAAAAGTAAATGTTAACTACACTAGCCTCCTTGCAGTAAATAAACAGATAACCGGGGAGTCATCAAAATGAGTCTAGTACTCTGGTTATTTTTATACTGTTGAGATAGTATTAATAGCAGTTGGTTAAAGTTGGTTTGTAAGTCTCCAGTTAGTCATATATTAAATATATCCCCTTTAAGAATGTAATGTCTTCATGTTAAACTATAAAAGCAATCCAATAAAAATTCAGAATCCTTACAGTGTTTCCCATCAGGCTGTAGTGGCCTGTGTTTATTCTCATGGAATAGCAACCTGATGGGACCACAAGAGCATGTAATCTACTGCTTACAGTGTCATCTGTTGCCCTGTTGGATCTCTTGTGGCATGCCATGCGGGTCTTAAAGGTGGTCGCTTGAGGGGAAGAACCTGTCTGGAACCCTTTGCACCATCTGGTATATGTTGGAAGTTAAAAACAAAAAAGAAAGACAGATGGACACCATAAAAGAAACAATTAAAAACCTGGAGGTGCATCTGGTTATAGGATCAATCCCTAAGTGGCCCAAGCAACAATACAGTAAATACAAATATACCTGTCCATTTTTTCCTGATAAAAGCCATTTTGGTATTGGCATGATTCAACATATTTTTTTCTTATTATAAGAGTGCGCAGGATATATATTTATATTTACTGTATCTTTTGGAAGTGACATTTTTTCTGAGCATCAGAGGTTGGGGTTACATTCTCTTATCAAAATGCCTTATGGCAGTGTCTTAAATCAACCACAACCAGAACTAGCAAGCATGCTTGTTAGCAAACGCTTTGTTTTTGAGAGTGGTGGACAAAGGATGACTAAATCCTTTGTGATATTCGAGAGACCACTGACTGTTGAATCGCAGCACAGTACAACTGGCACACAAAGTAACCATTTGCACAAAAGTATATAGGGATGCAGTAACAGGAGGCGGTTCAAGGAGATGCTGAAGTCGGGGTAGGGCAGCTGTGGCGTAAAATCAGAAGATGAAGGTAAGAAGCAGAAAGGTTATCCAAGTAACCAGGCCTACGTCGACTAATCAAGAGAAACTCTGCTGCAAGGCTACGGCAGCACAAGATACAAGGTGATAACCATGAAAAAAGTGTCTTCATTGTATAAGTAGAGAATGTTCACACCAGACATGTTCTGCATCTAGCTTTGGGCCCGCTGAAAATATTTTTGGCAACAGCACCCACACTGAACAGTTTCAAACTGGAAATGTTATCTGGTGTAACAATTCCCATCTCCAATCATTTCTTGCCTGTGGCAGGACTGAAATGTTGACCCACCCGCTGCTCATAAAATGACAAACTGGACTGAGACTGGCAGTTGACTTGAGCCTCAACTGGCCAAGTCATACCTAATATTATTTAATACCCCATGTTTGCTAACAAAGAGGACTGCTTATACTGTATGCTTACTAGATGATAAAGCCCACGGTACCACAGACATCATTCTTGCGTATCAAAAACTTCTTTGTAAACAACATTTGGAGTATAAACGGTTTTAATTGAGGGTACCAGGCAACCCTGAGTGATGGTATGAAGAATCTTCATCTTTACTGCCTTTACAGCTGTAGCTCTGGAAAATCTGATTGTCTGGAAACCAATTGTCCATGACTAAATACAGGTTGGAACAACTAATCCAACCTTACATAAAGTCTGACCCTGACTTTTCTTCATGCTGATTGCAAAACGTAAACGTCCTGGAAATTGCCTTCATTTCAAAATGAAAGGAAAATCTCAGGGGGTGCCAAATAGAACCGGTGACTAAAACCATCGTTTCCTTTGGATCTGCCAGTTAGAAGCTCTGCGTTTATGACATTTTTCGCAATTTTTTTATTTATTTATTTATTTATTTTTTTAAATCTATTAGCCATGTTCCGTTCGATGAACTTGTTTAGAATTTACATTTCTGAGCAATGTTATCATTGCGCCGACTTTCAAGCGACCACCTCCTTACATGTGCAGATCAGTAATGCCAGTTGTGCAAAGGCTGACATTCTTCCTGAAATGACACCTGGCAAAGAGCCAACTGGATTTAAAAGCGTCGCTTAAATACAATGGTTAAATTTGTTTTTTTAATGTAGTAATTTTGTATGTTTTTGGTGTTTTCAAGCAAAAACATGCTATAAGCAGCAGGATGCAAACAAATCCAGCCTTTTCTTCTTCTAGCGCCTTAGTGTAGTGAGTAGAACCTGCCGTATTGATCTATTTGGCACATTTCCTCATTTTTTATTTTTGTAACCTTGGCATTTGTGTTGTGGTGAAAATATATTTTCACACTTCACAGAACAGTCTTTGTCCTTTTGTAAATAAATCCGAGTTACCATAGCTGCAGTTTCATCAGAACAAAAGCATGTGGCGAATAAAAGATCCGATGCTGCATCCTTTGTTCGTGCTTGTCTGTATCACATTCATCTTGAGCTGTTACTTCTTCTCGGATGAAGTGTTCAGTGTGAGTCAAAACAAGGTGTGTCTATTTTACCAACCAAAGAAAGGGCAATGACGACCGTGTCTTTCACGGAGAGAGCTTACTAAGGATATTAATTTGGGTTTAACCCCTTGATGACAATTGCCGGTCCGGGCACGTCACGGAAATTCAAGTCGATAACGACAAATGACGTGCCAGGACCGGCACGTCATTAAACGGGTGCAGAAAGCGATCTATTTTCGCTTTCTGCACCGAAACGGCGTTGCTGTAATGCCTCGACCTCGAGGCATTCAGCAACGCCATTATCGGCACAAAGGGGCCATCTCTGGCCCCTCCCCGGGGCGTCAACATCCGCCATACTTTGTATGGGGGTGGACGCCCGTTTTAAAAGCGTTTAGGAGGCGATCAACGATCCGGGAAACAAATCCAGGAAAATTCAATAAAGAAAAACAATAAAGTCTAAAAAGTTCGCTAGACGGTCTCCAGACCCTCTAGAGAACTCTGGCGCCACTTGCAGGTTGAATATAGGTACTGCATTCAACCATGCAAGTCAATGGAGCTCAGCTTTCTAATCACAGTGTGATTAGAGAAAATAAATTAAAAATAATAAAATTAATAATAATTAGAAAAAAGTAAAAAACCAGTAAAATGTAAAAATAATTTCCCACTGATGTCACTATCAGGGGAACCTTCAAGTTGGAAAAAAATGTTAAAAAAATAAAAAAAGGCAAAAAAAAATATATATATATAAAAAATATATTTTTGTGAGCAAGTCCTAAAATTAGCATATTAGCTTAAAACAATTCTCGCATGGAAAGAGTTAAAACACTGGCATATTAAATGCCCATGGGGTGTCTACTTTTAAAAAATGTATGATTTGATGGGGTAAATTGAATTGGCCGGGTTCAACAAGGTCCCAATTAACACGGGGGGAAGGATGGCCACACATCTAATTTCCAATTAGAAAAATGCACACGTACCAAATGTGGCCTTTTAGTTCCCCCCCAAAAATGACAAACCCATGCATGTGGGGTATCACTGTACTCAGGAGATGTTGCTGAACACATATTGGGGTGTCGTGTGACAGCGGCATATACCAGCTGTAGATTCATACATAAAGTAGGTGTGTGTGTGGGAAAAATACACACACAAAAATACTACTGCAAACTTTGAAAAAATGCAGGTGGTAAAATGTGTGCATGCAAAGAGTTAAAATACCGGGCATTTAAAATACCCTGGGGTGTCTAGTTTTCAAAAATATATGGTTTTGTTGGGCACACTGAAATGGCCCGGCTCAAAGATGTACCAAATAGGGCACGGGCAGTGGATCCCCAAATGCCAAAGTTCAACATTGAAATGTGCATGCCCCAAATGTGGCCCTTTTGCCCCCAAACAGCCAGGCAAAATCATTCATGTGAGGTATCGCTGTACTCAGGAGATGTTGCTAAACACATATTGGGGTGTTCTTTGATAGTGACATATACCAGAACCTGTTTATTTATACCTAAAGTAAAATGTGTGTGAAAAAAACAAATGCAAAAAAATTACTACCATAAAGTTTGACAAAGGCTGATGGTAGAATAAGTGCTTGGAAAGGGTTAAAATACCAGCATTTGGAATACCCTGGGCTGTCTAGTTTTCAAAAATATATGATTTGATGGGGTAAATTGCATTGGCCGGCTTCAAAGATATCCGAAATGGCACATGGGGGGAAGAATTACCAGATTTGGAAAAAATGGCTTTGAAATAGCAAAACGCTACCTGTACTTATTGCTCCATAACATGCAGGAAAAAGCAAAAAAACATAAAAACATTGGGTATTTCTAAACTCAGGACAAATAATAGAATCTATTTAGCAGGTTTTTTCATTACCTTTTATAGATAAGTAAAAGATTTTTCAACTAAAAGTTAGAAAGTCTTTTTTCAAAATGTTTCACCATATTTTATACTTTTTTTAATAGTAAATAATATGATACAATCAAAACAATGTCATCTAAAGAAAGCCCTTCTTGTCCTGAAAAAAAACAATATCTAATGTGTGTGGGTTCAGTAAACGGGAAAGAAGAAAATTACAGCTAAACACGAGCAGCGCAGAAATGTTAAAACGGCCATTGTCACGAAGGGTACAAAAAGTAAAATCAGCCTTTGTCACGAAGGGGTTAATGATGGAGAGACAAAATGAATCTACCCTGTTTCTAGCACTTCAATAAAAACATATTTTTTTTCCCTCCCCAAATGCAATCTACTTTTACAAACTTTTAAACGAAACCAGGTTTTCGTTCACTTACTAGGATGGTTGAAATAAGCTCCTCATTGTTATTACCAGGCATCCATTCTGGTTGGGGTCTCTACTAATTGTGACATAAACAGGTTCAGAAACTTGCTTCCCTTTAGTGCAACTAGTTATTCCACATCTCCAATCTATATCTGAGTAATTAAAATCTCCCACGGTTAAAACATCACCCAGATTTGCAGCCGTTTGAATTTGCAATAAAAGCAGTGCTAATGTTTGGCGGCTTGTAGCGTATACAAGTAATGTGTATGCTAATCTCCATCCATAGTGTCTCCACAATAATACCAGAGTCATGTGAGTAACCTTGTAGGTTTACTGACCAGTTGTGCGTATCATGCCATCGCATTTCTGTGATACAGATCAGATCATACTCTTCCTCACTCACCAATATCTTCATCTCACCCGTTTTGTTTGTGAAGCTTCTTGCATTTGTTAAAGACATTTTAAGGTTACTAGCCATCTTTGGGTCATCAGTTGAAACATGCTTCATGACCGCAGGTTTAGTTTTTTGTACCTCCTTAATGTCCTTATTAAAAACAAACAAAAAAAACCCTCCTTTATCCATCTAGCCATCCTCTCCCCTAATACTGCCGCCCCTCATCATTGAGGTGCAGTCTAGCCCTGCTGTAGAGTCTGTAGCTGACTGCAAAGTCTGCCCAGTGCTCCAAAAACCCAAATCCCTCTTTCAGCACCGCAACTTTCTCAGCCACGCACTGATCTCCCTGATGTAGTGTGGGGTACTGGTAATATTACCTTGGAGGTCCTTTCCTTAAGCTTCTAACATAGTGCCCTAAAATAATTGAAGGACCCACGCCTGCCACTAACTTTGTCATTAGTACCAATGTGTACTAAGACCGCTAGATCATCCCAACCCTTCCCAGAAATCTGTTTACCCAGTAGACAGCATTCTGGGTACTGGTGACAGATTATCCTATCTACCTTCCTTATAACTGAATCCCCTACCACCAGCAGCTGTCTAGCCTCCCTAGCATTATGGTTCCCGGCTACGTCTGCTAGGAGTGTCAGGCTGCCTCATCTGAGTGGCATTATCCAACATGATGACTTATGTAAATCCCACAATATATATATATGATATACCAGGATTTATACTTTACTCCCATTTTGTCTTTTAACTCCTTCTCAAGAGTTTTCATTTAGGAGTTCTCACTTGGATTTGCCCGGCTCAGGATTCCCCTGCTTTCTTCAGAATAAACATAGTGGTTCCTTTAAAAGCCTCATTTAAAAAAAATAATTCTATTTCTATGTTTTTGAATTTTTTTAGATCTGTTAGATAAGGATGGCATCTGCTGTGGTGAGCACGGTTCCTACCACTGCGTCCCGTTTTGCACTTCTACAAGTTGACAGTAGCAGTGATTCTGACTCTGAGAAGACCAGGGGAACACGTGGAAGCGGGAAATCTCACCCCACGTCTGGAATAAGTGGAAAGTCTAACACAAATGAAAAGAAAAAAGAAAAGAGGAGAAAAAAGAAGGAACAACAACACAGCGTGGCCAATGAGGTACTGCTTCTTTGATGTATAGACTGTGAGGTCTGGGATTTATTTTTAAACCACTGGTTCGGGGTATTGTGATGTTAGAAAACAACTCTTCTAGGGCTGGATTTAATTTTTTTTTTTTATCCAGCACCATGTATTTGATAAACATCTCAGGTTAAAAAACCCATCTGATCATATGTCATATATTTGTTTTCATAGAACTTGCACTTTAGAGATTGCTTCAGTTGCATTGTGAATGGACCTGATTTTGAGTACAGAACATCGTAGCAGGAATCTGTCACTGATGCTGCAGAAGCTATCAATGGTGGTCAATGACTCTGTCATGCCGTCAGCTTCTATTTGTCACCATCACAACACTGGTGGCATAATGCATGTGAAAGTACCCTTTGATCAACTGCAATCAGAGTGATTTTAGGGGAGATTCCAAGCGTTTTAACTAACTTGACAATAAGTTAAGAATGCTTTGAACTTTACATCTGACATCAATAGGCCCTGCAAGGGGGCATAATTTTATTTGTAGGAAGGACACCTTACGTCCATGTATTGATATCCTAAAGATAACTCCATTGTCAAAAACAGATATCTGCTACTCTGAACTCTGAATTATTTTAAGAGTTTGTTGCGCTAAAATCTATTTTTAACTAAATATATCCTGTTGTAAAGAATTTGTTTAGAAGATAAGAGGAAAGCAGCATTTTGAACCCATTGTAGACATCTTGAATATATTGTCATGATTGCTCACTTTTCCTCCTAGGTTTCAGGAGACCAGTGACCTCTTTAGAGATTTATTGCAATCGTCATCATAAATCATATGCTTATTTTCTTATCTTGTCTTTCGAAACATTGCTTACTTGATCTCCTGTTTCATCTTACCGGGGTAGCCGGGCGCTGGCAGCATAGATGTTAGTTTGAGCGGTTACCAGCTCCAAAAAATGAACTTGGGTAAAAATGTTTATTTAAAACAAATTAATTGGCTCACTGGCATCAAACTACCGAAAACATATTTTTTTATCCTCCCTAAAACCAAACCATCTACACTATCCCCAATTCCCTCTATACAACCCACCAATCTAACCTAATCTTTTTTATTATTATTATAAAGATCGGGCAATGGAAGAGCTATAACAGGCTGCAATGTCACACACATTGTAGTCACTAGGCTTTTTCTATCTCCTCCAGATCACACCGATGGAGGAGAGAAGCAGAGCATCTGAATTAACAGTCATGCGATCAATGTGATTGGTCATCACAGATATCACATGACTGTACAGGCTGCTGATTTGTTTTCGCAGGACTGCCTTGGATGCGAGGCAGTCCCCTGAAGCAACAGTGGGCCAGATGTGGGAAGTATCGGAGTGTGCTGCTGCATTTTCCATTGAATGTACTGGTACATCCATAAGGGCAGCTTGGCTTTTATGGACACGTACAAATGGTCACGAAGGGGTTAAGCTTTTTTCCCCTGATAAGAAAACAATCAAACCCTATTAATAATAATAATAAAAAAAAATGGTTTGCACAGTTGTTCCTTTACTTACCTGCTGATACCAAATTTTGCCTACCATCAGCTCAAATGCCAGTATTTAACAGTACAGGTGCCGGGTGTATCCATAAAGTGCAGTTAGATTATCACTTTGAAGCATGAACTTTGTGGTGTTATGGTTATTATTTATGTAAAACGTTATGCGGCACTTCTTACAATACATTGAAATGGTATGACAAAACAAGAATTGACAGTTCCCCTAATGTTTGTTTCTGGAATGCAACTGCGGAATAAGAAGGAAATTTATTTGCTAAATAATAATAATATCTACCAATCAACCACTAGGATGTAAGATTATATGTTGGGCAAAGTCACAACTCTACACAAAATGAGTGCTTTTGGGGAACTGGTCTAAAGATCTGCATGGCTCTGTCCCTTTCACTTTGATGGCCCTATAGAAGGCTGGAGTGCCGTTGTCCCTGGCAAATGTCGATAGGTCTTTAGTCTTGACCCTTGCTGCTAGAGAAGAAAGGGGACAACATCAATCCACAACGCCTGTTCATGCGTGCAGATTAGCAATGACCAACACAATGCACAAGTGGTGTTACTGAGTGAAACATCCCTCACTTCACTGAAGATCTGAACCAGCAAGGCCTAATACTGTTGGCTTTACAGGTCCCAAAAAGGAAAAACAGAATGTAGAAAAGCTGGGTCTTATCAGCGATATTTAAAACGTTCAACTAGATAATTGAAATGTGTTTCCTTTCTACTTCATTGTAGTTTCCCTTTTGATAAACTGTTGACCAAGTATTTCTTAGGCATGTATGTGGTTAAATGGAAGCTAACTATGGCACTTATGGGCAAGCTTTGTAACTGCTGATGTGTAAATATTAAGTTAACCTTATGTGATTTCCCCCCCCCCAAGCTGAGGAACATTGCTTTTAAGAAGATTCCACAGAAATCCTCGCAATGCACAAGTGTAGCCCACATAGATCATGTATCGGGCAGCATACCAAAAAAAGCACAGGAAGAAGATTGGCAGCAGTGGCGACAAAGAGATGAGCAGGTAAAATTGCACTGTTGGTTAAAGGCTGACTTGTAGCAACCTCTAGTGGGCAGTTCCGTGCAGATGAGCTGGAGGTGTGTGTGTGTGTGTGTGTGTGTGTGTGTTTCAGTGCAGATGAGCTGGAGGTGTGTGTGTGTGTGTTTCAGTGCAGATGAGCTGGAGGTGTGTGTGTGTGTGTGTGTTTCAGTGCAGATGAGCTGGAGGTGTGTGTGTGTGTGTGTGTGTGTTTCAGTGCAGATGAGCTGGAGGTGTGTGTGTGTTTCAGTGCAGATGAGCTGGAGGTGTGTGTGTGTGTTTCAGTGCAGATGAGCTGGAGGTGTGTGTGTGTGTGTGTGTGTGTGTCAGTGCAGATGAGCTGGAGGTGTGTGTGTGTTTCAGTCAAGTGTCTTGATTTATGAGTTACATCTGTGAACTTGGTAGGTACAAATGCAACAAAACAGAGATTGGGTGTTGCAAAGTGCCACAGTCGTTACTCTCACTAGAGTTAAGCGTGTGAAGTGTTTTTGTTTCAGATTACATCTGATATGTTTGAAGCAGATCTGGAGAAGGCTTTAATTATCAGTAAACTAGAATATGAGGAGCACAAGAAAGTAAGTTATTACCCACTACCTATTTAGTATATGTCTCAAGCTGTAATGTTTTTTCTTTCATTTTAATTACCTTGGTTGAAATGGGCAGGGTAAGGCCACCATTTGAAAGATTTTGGTCGCCTGCAAATACTTGATATACTTTATTTGTTAAGAAACTGTAGTTACCTGCAAATATCCTTTAATTTTGGGCTTTGGGTTTAATTAGTGTGGTCCACTAAATTAAGTAATTTTGTAGCAACATATTTCAGTTACATTTACATCATTGTGGCCATATTTCTTATGGATGTTCACTCTACTCTACTGATATGACTAGCTATTAGCATGTGTAAAGCAAAACTATGGCGTGGCTGATTCTCACTGCTATAAATGTCAACATCTGGTTTTAAAGGATCATGACAGTGGAAACGGTTCACCTCAGTCAAAAAGAGTGAATAAAAAAGATAAAAGAAAAAATAACCAAGGGAAGGACAAGCCTCTCACTGTGTCACTGAAGGACTTTCAATCAGAAGGTAACACTCATGGACTCTGCACACTGATACACATATGCAGTCCTTGTTGTAGCTTCTGTTGGTGATCTAATGGGTGTTCTGGTTAATGTAACTTGCAGGAGGTGTTACATGAGGACAAAAGACATCAAAGACGAGCATAACGCTGCTTGTTGTAGGAGTCCGTCTACAATACTTTACTTTTATTGTGATTGTAAATTTATAATAATAAGCCACGTGTTTCAGATTGAAGTGGCCCCCCCCCCCCCCAAAAAAAATAATCAGTGAAGTTATGTTCTGGGCACATAACGCATAAATAAACTCCTGATCGTATAACCATTTCCAAATCAAGTTACAAAAAATATTTAAAGAACTAGATGAGTGGGTCCATGGGCATTATGGTAAATATTGCGTGCTTTTGCACTCTTCATGAACAACACGAGGAGGTTATCTATGACAGTGTTCATAATTGCAACTGTTTTTTTTCTCTTACAGAAACCCACAACAAAAAAACCGAGGTAAGGCCTGGACTCTAAAACCTGCACACTAGTTTCTAACAGTGTTCAAAGTAGGCTGGTGTTCTAGTCGCAGATACAGGGTTGCCATCAGCCTGCCCCATACCCATTGCTCGACCTGTCACTCTGCCTTAAGGTCCTCCTATAAGAACAGAGGCATGCCTAGGGTTAGTGAAATCTGGGTGCACGCACAGTCGCTTTAACCCCTGCTCACTCTACCACCGTCCACTTACATACACACATTCTTTCTCCTCCTCTCCCCCTGGCTCCTTAAGGGCTGACATGACCATTTGGACATATTGGTACAATCCATCATTTTATTTGCAGCAGCAAGGAGATGAAAATGTCCGAAGACAGCCTAGACACTCTTGTGTCAGCATCATTGGCTGGGTGCTAACAGCTCTCTTGTTTTGAATGCTGGTACATGTTACCTATTTGATTCCCAGTTTAAGTAAAGGAAGCCCACAGAGGCGAAAAATGACACAGCAGTCACGTTTTGTAACTTTAGTAAGTAGACAATGCATGCTCCGGTAAAGTACCTTTTATAAGTACTCTTATATACATATCTTATAATAAAAAGTGAGGTACTTGCCCTAGGTAAAAGCTGCAGCTCCGCTCCTCCGTGATGATTCTGCTAGATGCAACAAATCAGTGACATGAAGGCTTTCCAATTGAAACCAACAAATGCACACGGGGGTCTTGTTAGACAACCCCTCTTGCAACCCTTGGGGGGGTTCTGCAAAAAGCTCCGTCAATGGCTTGCATTTGCAAGAGGGACACCATGATAGTTTAAAGGGACCCCTTAACAATCGTGATGTATTAAAGTGTGTGTGATGCCTGAAGTGTCCTTTTAAAGCTTTATGTTGATGCGTCAGTCTTGGTACAAACATTTAAAGCCTCACTTTGCGGATCACAGGGCTACTAGGAAGTGATCCTTCTATTCAAACACCAACGCTGCGTCTTTTGTGTACCTGTAATACATTGCACATGGTTATGGGGGGGTCATTTTATAATTGTATAATCCCCTAATTGTTACAGGTATAAATGTAATACAGTTGATTGGTTATAAGTTACAGAAACCGTTTTTGCTTTCCTTACAGGATGCAAAATTGCCCCCCATTTTACCACAGGACCGTGAATTTTTCAATAAATTAGAAGATGATGTCAGCAAAATACTTCTAAAGGAGAAGAGAAAAGAGCAAAACCTATATCTAGATTCAGCGGAAAACTATGTGTCTGCAGAGTACGTTCCGGTATGTTATCGCTGCTGAAGAAACTGGTAGTATGAGCTACAAAGGAACAGAGACAATGAGTACTTTTCTACCCGCGCAGCTAGTGTTATGTCTTCTATTGCAGCTCTCTATCACCTATTGTATTACGGGTTAGAGTTGTTTATAAATCACATTGAATTTATCTCAATTGTTCTGCCCCCGGTTGAACCCAAGAGAGCTCTGTGACCTTAATTAGTCTCAAGGCAATTCCTAGTGCTACCTGTGTTTTGATACTGGAGGAATAATTAGGACTTTTATTTTTAAGGAAGATGCAAAGCCAACTTTGCCAGTCCTTGCAGCATTTCAGCAAGGCGTTAATGTCTTAAGTATACGTAGGTCAGCACAGGCATCTGAGGACATGTATTTGGGCTTTGTAGTGAAGCCCCCCCCCTCTAGAATCCCATTGTGCCTTAATTATGGTTTCACATATTGACATCGTAGGGGTCACACACACAGACATATATGCACACACGCTGCTGTTCAAAAGGTTGGGGTCACTAAGGTATTTTCATGGAAAACAAGGAAATGTCCAGCTGTAATAATTGTAAAAGGGTTTTCTAATGATCAATTAGCCTTTTGAATTTAAACTTGGATTAGCAAACACAACGTGCCGTTGGAACACAGGAGTGATGGCTGCTGATAAAGGGCCTCTGTACCCCTATGAACATATTTCATTCAAAATCAGCCATTTCCAGCTACAATAGTCATTTACAACATTAACCACGTCTACACTGAATTTCTGACCCATTTCATGTTATCTTAATGGAAAGAATTTGCTTATCTTTCAAAAACAAGGACATTTCTAAGTGACCCCAAACATTTTAAAGGTCGTGTGAGTGTGTGTGTGTGTATATATATATATATGTATATGTGTGTGTGTATATATATATGTATATGTGTATGTGTGTATGTATATGTGTGTGTGTATGTATATATGTATATGTGTGTGTGTGTATGTATATATATGTATATATGTGTGTGTATGTATATATATGTATATATGTGTGTGTATGTATATATATGTATATATGTGTGTGTATGTATATATATGTATATATGTGTGTATGTATATATATGTATATATGTGTGTGTATGTATATATATGTATATATGTGTGTGTATGTATATATATGTATATATGTGTGTGTATGTATGTATATGTATGTGTGTGTGTATGTATATATATGTATATGTATGTGTGTGTGTATATGTGTATGTGTATATATATATATATATATATATATATATATATATATATATATATATATATATATATATATATATATATATACACACAATGTGTGTGTATACATATATATACAAACATCAGAAAACTCTGCATTTAAATATCATCTGTATTTTTTCAGCAACGAGGTCAATAGATGCAGATAGGTGCAGTGAGGTCAATAGATATCAGTCCAAAATATTCACTCACTATTTGGGCTTTGCAAATAGTTTATTTACCGAACCATCGAAACGAAAAAACTATTTATTACAGAAAGTCCTGTGACTGCGTGACTATTTGGGACTGATATATATATTAATCATCGAAGCATAAAAAGCATGTTTTGTCATGCTGCAAAAGGTTTGTAAAGCATTTTTTAAAGATAAAATATTATTTTGGTTTCTCCTGGGCAACTGTCATGGTGTTATCATGTTACAATATGTCTTTATGACAATGTTTTAGGTGTGTTTCACCCTCGCTGATCTGCTCATTTTGTGTTGTTGCACCCAGGAACCGGTACTGAAAGATGGCAAAACAGAAATGTTAAAGCTGGAGATAGAGAAGAAAGACACAGAGATACAACAGCTTACACTTGTCATTTCTCAGTGGGAGGTAATAGCGGCGATATGCTCTGTATTTTTGTCTATGTAGTTTTTAATAGTATTTTCTGTAACCTGGATTTGTACAATTTGCTTTCTTACCAGACAAAGTACAAAGAAGTGAAAGCTAGAAATGCGCAACTTCTGAAAATGTTGCAAGAAGGTGAAAGTGAGTATTTGCCAGGAAAAAACAGAACTTAAACTAATGAAAGTAGATGCAATAGACCTACCGCTAGAGTATTATGTTATGTGACATGTACTCCACACGTAAAACACGGCAAGATTTTGATTTATCAGAGCATGGTCGTAATATGTAAAAGAGATGGGCAGTGGGTCCACAACTACTATGATCTGACTCCACGCTGTATCTATACATAGCGGTGCAATGTAAGGCTGAATGGATGTGAGATGATCATGTATTACCTTTTCCCAGTGACATTTCTGTAAATACAACTAAACTGATCATGGTAATTGGCCGTATGAATGGAGAATACGTGTGTTGTGGAGCCAGTGGTATCATAAGAATATCACATACCTGATGTACCTAGATGCTGTACATCGTCTTTACTTTATGGTTTATACCTGCTGTCAAAAATGATTCTTCTTTCCTGATTTCAGTGAAAGACAAAGCGGAAATCCTCCTGCAGGTGGATGAATTGCTCTCTATTAAAAATGAATTAACGTCTCAGGTAAGACGTGTTCTGGGACTGTAGTACAGTATTCTCGATAGATCTACACAGCACTGTGATATTCCTGAACGTTAATAACATTTCAGCGCTGCTCTGGAATACCATAGATTAACCACATTGTGAATCATCAAAATACTTTGATTTTGGTTTTATAGTTTTAAATGTTTTTATCATTATTTTACATGGAGGTAATTTTGAGAATCCCCCAAAAATCTTGGATACATAACATATTTATTCTTTACATTAATGATAGCAGCAATCTGTGCATGCGTTTCTTCTTTTAACCTAGTTGGTCTTCATATTCTAGGTCACAGCGTTGCATATCGCATTAGAGCAAGAAAGATCTAAAGTGAAGATTTTACAAGCGGAACTAGTGAAATACCAGGTATTATTGTAACGATTTCTACCCCACAAAAAATACTTTCTTTCTATACAGATTCATGCCAACCTTTTATGTCTGATAACACTCTCAGTGACCACAATGATTGGTTTTGCTGATAAATGTATGACTTTTGGTACAGCTACTTCCACGCAGCCTCTGATTGGCATGAATGTTCATTTTCTGGCTTTTCTTAAAGTATGACTGTTTTCTTTTAATCAAACGGGACAATCCTCGTGGCAAGTAAGATCTCCCCTTGTAGCACATGGGTAAAATTCCATATTCAAACTACCCCAGGGACCCAGCTAGGACAAGATGAAGAATTCCTATGAGGTTCAAAGTGTTTTTTTTTTAACAGTAGTATTGCTAAAGAGGAATTCCAACGGAAAAATATATATATTTTTTTCTTTGAGTATTTAATACAGTAATGTAGTTTGGCATTGAGTCAGAGTTTATCTAGTAGACTGGGCTAAGATGACAAATCTAGAACACATACTCATGACTGATATAGATGTCTGAAAACATTATATTATGTAAAAACTATATTTATTAGAGAACAATTTTTTAAAAACTTGTTTTTAATGTGATAAAACTGATGAAAAGCATGTTAACATGGTGGGCACGTCCCCCCCTTAAAGTCACGTTTTGCAGTTACCGTTTTGTTAGTAATGGGATTTAGTTGTCATGAGCGGTTGTTGTTGTTTTTAATTGTTTTGTTTTTTATAAATAAATTGTATTGTGCCACTTATAGAAGAATTTTTTTTTTTTTCTTCTTCTTCTTTCCAGAGTGGTAAAAGAGGTAAAAGGTGTTCCGAATCTGATCATGGACGGTGATCAAGCCTTTCCCAGCTCTCTGACGCTCACACCGTTTTCTAAAAGGACTAACTTTCTTGCGGTTTGGAAATACTGCTGGCCAAATGCCATACTTTGTTAGTTTTTCATGTTAAATAAAACATATTCTTCCATTTGCACAAGCAGTGTTTTAAAGTCTAGGAGCTGGATTATAAATAGGTTTTTTTTTTTTTATATTCATTTTTTCATTTCTCGGTTTATTCTGGATTCTTTTCACACCTTAAACCATTTGGCAGTCATTCTCCTCATGTATTGATGCCAAATATGTTATGCCCACATACGTTTTACACCTTATAGGAATATACAAATTACACAAACCATCTAGTTTTTGTTTAGATTGAGGCAAATGATGCACTGATATATAGAAGCGGTTTAATTAGCTTTGAAAACATGTATCATTTTCTATGAGCATATTTTTAGCTACATGTTTTACATTTCAATCGTCTTTTTTTGGTTTGTTGCAGAAATCAGTAAAATATGGCCCAAAATGTAATCCATTTTGAGCAAGACTTCAGCTGATACAGCTGGAAAAATCTTAATAGGGGTATTATCTCAAGTGAGAATAAAGCACTTACTCTCTTGTAATTAGGATTGCATGTAAAGTGCTGTGCAATAAAGGATGGAGCCCCATCAACTTTTTCTTTTCTTTGATGTTATAAAAAATATGCATAATTAATATAATGAATACCGGAATTGGTATGCTCTATGTGGTTTAGAATAACACTAGGGCTGCTCCTTGAGCTGTAGCTGCGGATTTTTTTAATCTTACTATAGCCACTAGAAACATCAAAAGGTGTAATGAACAGTACTACGCATTTTAGAAGCTATTGCTTTGGGGATATGAGGTCAATATCGGAGAGTAATTTGTAGCAAATGTCTCCTAAAATGCTTTTGAATTGTTACATGGAAGTATTTTTCCTCAATTCTTCATGTTTATATGCGTTGCATCAAATGTCAGAGGAAAAGATGAATGACGTGTAGTGCCTATGCATCAAGCCTTAAGATGGCCCGAATGTAACCCATAAAGTACTAAAAGAAGAATATATGTGGGCTGCCTAGCACAAGGCCAACAAAGGGTGTGAGAAAAATTCAAATGATGGGCCCTGCAAGAAGCATGAAAACAAAACAAGACAGATGGAGTTAAATTCTACAACCAGAATTCAGTCATTTCATTTTTAATCATAAAGATTAAATGTGCACAAAAGTCAAACTCATCAGAATTGGTCTTAAAGTGGGTATATATTTATAAAAAATAAGTGGTTGCATATGAAGCGAGTATAGATGGGGCATGCTCTTTTAATGTGGTATGCTTCCACATTCAGGCTTCATTATTGTATTAAAGGGGCACTCCAGCCATCCTATGCACTTTAATGCATATAATATAATGCATGGCCCCTTTAAATTTTCATGGCATCTGTTTTGCAAATCCATGTTGGGATTCTGCGGAATCCTCCTTATGCGTTTGCACCTCCCAAGCGAAAAGCCATGCAGGATACCTCCCGGCCACACCTGAGAACCTACCGTGTACCTGCGGGATGTGAATAGGAGGTCCCGCTGGCGGTGGGCGGTCCTGCTGACAATGGGCGGCTCCACTGATGTTGCAGGACACACCATTTTTGGAGGGGAAGTGGGCGGGGATTCAGCAATGCCAGAATACCTGGAGTTTCCCCGCAGTGACCCAGAGAAATGCTGTTTCACCTGGAGTCTCTGGGCAAAACCCTGCAAAATAATGCATTCATTCTTCAAAAAAATAGACAGTTACTTTTTTTTTTTTTTTTTTACAGGTTCCAGATTAGTATCCTACAAAGTTCTTGTTCATTTTTTTTTCCCCCTCTTAATAGGTGGTAATTTTAAGAAATATTTTACAAAACTTCAAATATATAGTAATCTTACCATATAAATGAACTCACCTTCCAAGATCCCTCTTGTATCGCGAAGCCCTCTGAGTTTGGAACACAGTACTGATGACGTGATGCGTGATGTAGCCTGCAACATAGTTGTGTAAAGAGTCTCCAAAAAATGGCAAATCTTAACTTTACTTGCTGCCATACTCCGGTTTCACGTACGGAGCTTGTAATGGCAACTCAGGCTAGTATTGCCCCTTAATGTGCCATGTCCGACTAGGAAAGATCCTAGTTATAAGGCTTGCTTCCCTGCTTTAGCTTTTTTAACCCTTGATGACCCAAACTCGGGGGTGGAAGTGAATCCTTCCTATCTGCACTAATTCCAATGAGATTTTCCCACCGGTATAATCACAGCAGAAATTCCTGGTGACAAGGTGACAAGTAATGGTTTTAATCTATACACTGCTATTAGAAGCATTTATCGGCCAACATGATCAAATTGCTGCGCTTTGATGCGCCTTTAAAGAGTTAATATTTGAGAAGGTCCGAGGATCATCTTTTTGTAGCATTAAGCGTGGCCAAGATTCAGCCATTGCGCTAATGTATACCTACCAACTAGCCTGTGTGCACCAGGGAGGTCACGTGAGTTTCATACAGAGCTGGTACAATTAAGAAATACGTGGCTCAATGATTTCCAGCCATGGCACTTTAATACGAATTGACAGAGAGGTAGAATGAACACACATTAGGCACATGACACGCTTAGAAACTATTCCAAACAAGTTTGTTTTTTTCTTTCTAACCATAAAAATGGCCACCGAGTCAACTTTTAGCGACTATTGGGATGTTTCGCCGCTACCTGCTCATGCGCACCCTAGCGTTCAAGAAAGGTTATGTATCGTTCTAGCAGTTTCTATGACAGCTTTAACGTCATCTTCATGCGACATCGTACGGACACGCAGCTACGGGTTCTGTACGGGAAGGCAGCTGTTTTGACCATTTCTCGCGCTTTCAGCTTCTGAGATATTTGAACTTGTTTCGCTTTGCAGCCATTCCGCCGCAAACGAGAAGCCGCAAAGGCAGTGACAAGGCTTAAAAGGGTGCCATTCCTTTCCCAGAGTGCCCCGCGGCGGCCGGTTCCTGTGACGTGTTTGTGACGCTGCGGTATGAGGAAGCGCCGTTAGTGCGGCCTGAGCTGCGCCTGTACCGCCTGACACCACAGAGCCGAAATCCACATTATACGCAGACATACTGACTCATTTCCTCCGGCCCGAAGTGCGCACTCATAGGCACACGATTACAACAGCACTAACCGCGCTCACTCCGTAAGCGCGATCACTCGGATACACGGTCCTCCGTGGGCGTCCACGTACACCCTGCTGCCGGTACACTCAGCCGTGTGAATATACCCAGTGTCTTAGTGGAGCCATGTCAGATCCCCCCTCCTCATCCACAGCTAGCTCATCAGATCCAGCCCGGATCATCAAAGTCACGGTGAAAACTCCTAAGGAGAAAGAAGAGTTTGCGGTGCCGGAAAACAGCAGCATTAAGGAGGTGAGAAAGCAGGGATCAGCGGAAAGACACACGGCCACTTGAGATTAGCCTCAGATCTAAGTATTGGCACTTTGTTTAGATAAGATGTCACAGTTTATCTAAATTTTATTTTTGGCCAATACCTGTTTCTGTTGTGTATAACATTAGAGGACACAGCAATAGACTCAGGGCTAGCAATAAGTGGATCTGGCACGTTGGCTGTAATGATGGCCCGTCTGTCGCTGTCATCGTAGGAATCGTATTGGAAACTACCTTCTGTCCGCCTTTCCATTAGAATGACGCTGAAGCATCACGTGTCTGTTACTGGGGGTAACCCGGCTTTCTTGGATGCGTTGTGCCTGCGCGCAGCCCCGATTTCATGTGTCACAACAATGGCGAAAAAGCCACAATTGCAAGCTCTTGAATCCAAACCTGCGTGTGTATACGTTAGAGTAACCGCGAGGCTTTAGTTCAATGTTTTGGCCAAAACAGACAAGCTCACAAAATGCAGCGCTAAAGCGAGTTATATTTATATATATATATAATGTGTGTATGTATAAATACACAGGTTGGATCTGGCGGTCAACCAGTTTAACAGATGCACCTGTTGGTTACCCCATATTATATTGTGGTTTATATTGTATATGGTTTATTATGCATCTGCTCATGCTGTGCGTTAGGAAATTGAATCAAGCACGGGACCGGCATAAGGCTCCCGATTCTAAGATGAGGCCAACATCAGGAAGAACGGGCAGACTAGATGGCCGAACGGTCCTTACCTGCCATCCAATTCTATGTTTACGTGTGCCAATAGTGTACATGAATTCTTACGCTAGGACATAGGATTGGACTTTTGACCCTTCCTCATGCTTGGTGCGAGATAAAACCAAAATGCCTGCATTTATTGTGTAATCGTAAAATTCTGCTTCGTTAACCCTTCTGCACAGTGACCTATTCGTAAATATTCATGTTTGGGTATGAAAACCTTTATTTCTTCTTTTAACCCGATTAACGTCGCTCCTTGTGTCTGTGATTGGCAGGAATAATAGTGTTCTAGGCATTCTAGATGAATAAAGCTTTTGGGTTCTCGCTTACATTTGTGGAAGATCAAGTTTTTATTTTGTTTTCCTTTTTTTTTTTTTTTGGCCTTACTATTCAAAAATGTTACAATTCTATGTTACATATGGG